>JARQAB010000018.1:146637-667839 GCA_036172955.1 Meloidogyne arenaria
CACACGTATCCCATCCAGAAAATCAAATTTAAAATATTCAATTAAAAAAAAAATAAAAAATGATATATGGATTATATCATTGCCGTTGATCGGGCAGGTCGTGGTGATTTTAGGAATTTGACTTTGAATGCGATTCGTATGGTATATTACAATTAGATGCACAGTATCACATCAGAAAATCAAATGTAAACAGATTCAATTAAAAAAAAAATTAAAAAATGATTATATTGGCATTATATCTATGTATAGTGATCGGGTACAGGTCGTGGTTGTATTTTAGATACCTCTTTTAAGCTGATTCGATGGTATATACAATACTAGATGCCACACGTATCACCATCCAGGAAAATCAATTTAAACATATTCATTAAAAAAAAAATTAAAAAATATATATTGGATTATACTTATGTAGTATGATCGGGACAGGTTGGTTGTATGTGTAGATACATCTTTTAATCTGATTCTTAGGTCTATACAAAATAGATCACACGTATCACCATCCAGAAAATCAAATTTAAACATATCAATAAAAAAAAAATTAAAAAAATTATATATTGGATTATCTGATTGTATATTGATCGGGTACAGGTCGTGGGTGTATTTTAGATACATCTGTAATGCTGTTCTTATGGTATATCAATACTAGAGGCACAACGTATCACCATCCAGAAATCAAATTTAAACTATTCAATTAAAAAAAAATACAAAATTATATATTGGATTATATCTTAGGTATATTGATCGGTACAGGCGAGGTGTATTTAGATTACATCTTTTAATGCCTGATATTTGGTATAGACACTACTCGATGCCACGTATCATCCATCCAGAAAAATCAAATTTAAACATATTCATAAAAAAAAAAAATTAAAAAAATAATAGTGGATTATATCTTTCTTGTATATTGATCGGGTACAGGTCGTGGTTGTTATTTCGATAATATTTAATGCTGATTCTTATGGTCTTAAATACTGATGCCACAGGATCACCATCCAGAAAATCAATGTAAACATATTCAATTAAAAAAAAAATTAAAAAAAATTATATATTTGGATTTATATGTATTGTAATGATCGGTACAGGTCGGGTGTATTTTAGATACATCTTTTACGGCTGTTCTTAGTGGTATATACAAATAATAGAATGCCACGTATACCATCCAGAAAACTAAATTTCAACATATCAATTAAAAAAAAATTAAAAAATTATTATGGATTATACTTATTGTATATGATCTGGTTACAGGTCGGGGTTGTATTTTAGATTACATCTTTTAATGCTGCTTCTTATGGTATTACAATACAGCTGCACACGTATCCACCTCAGAAAATCAACTTTAAACATATTCAATTAAAAAAACAAATTAAAAAATATATATGGATTATAAATTCTTATTGTATATGATCGGGTACAGGTCTGGTTGTATTTTAGATACATCTTTTAATGCTGATTCTATGGTATAAAAATCTAGATGCCACGTATCACCATCCAGAAAATCAAATTTAAACATCTTCAGAGTTAAAAAAAAAATTAACAAATTATATATGGAGTATATCTTATTGTATATTAGATCGGGTACAGGGTCGTGGGTGATTTTAGATACATCTTTTAATGCTGATTACTTATGGAAACAATACTAGATGCAACACGTATCACCATCCAGAAAATCAAAATTAAACATATTCAATTAAAAAAAAAATGTACAAACCATATATAGTGGATTATATCTTATTGTATATGATCGGGTACACGGTCTGGTGTATTTTAGATACATCTTAATGTGATCTTATGGTATAGACAATATAGCTGCACACGTATCACATCAGAAAATAAAATTTAACAAATTCAATTAAAAAAAAAGTGAACAATTATATATGGATTAGTTCTTATGGTATATGCTCGGGTACAGGTCGTGGTGTATTAGATACATCTTTTATGCTGATTCTTATGGTTTACAATACTAGATGCACACGTATCACCATCAGAAAAATCAAATTTAAACATATTCAATTAAAAAAAAAAAATTAAAACATTATATATTGGATTATATCTTCGTGTAATATTGATCGGGTACAGTGTCGTCGTTTGTATTTTAGATACATCTTTAATTGCTGATTCTTGATGGTATAGACAATACTAGATGCACACGTCACCATCCAGAAATCAACTTTTAAACAAATTCAATAAAAAAAAATTAAAAAATAGATATTTGGATTATAGTCTTATGTTATTGATCGGGGACAGGTCGTGGTTGGATTTCTAGTACATTTTTAATGCTGATTCTTATGGTATATCCAATACTAGAGCACACGTATAACGCATCCAGAAAATCAATGTTAAAAATATTCAATTAAAAAAAAAATTAAAAATGAATATTGGATTATTATCTATTGTATATGATCCGGTACAGGTCGTGGTGTATTTTAGATACATCTTTTAATGCATGCTTCTTAGGGTATTACAATACTAGATGCACAAGTATCACCATCCAGAAATCAAAATTTAACTAATTCAATTAAAAAAAAATTAAAAATATATATGGGATATATATTATTGTTATGACGGGACAGGTCTTGGTTGTATTTTAGTAATCTTTTAATGCTGATTTTAGGTTATTACAATACTAGATGCACACGTATCACCATCCAGAAAATCAAATTTAAACATTTCAATTATAAAAAAAAATTAAAATAATTATATATTGGATTTTAAAACTTTATTGTATATTGATCGGGTAAGGTCTTGGTTTGTATTAGATAAATCTTTTAATGCTGATTCTTATGGTATATACAATACTAGATGCACGATACCATCCAGAAAAATCAAAATTAACAATTCAATTAATAAAAAAAATTAAAAAATTAGATATTGGATTAAAATAATTTGTTTCTTATGTATATTTGATCGGGTAACAGGTCGGGGGTTGTATTTTAGAACAATCTTTTAATGCTGATTCTTATGGTATATACCAATACTAGATGCACACGTATCACCATCCAGAACAATCAAATTTAAACATATCAATTTAAAAAAAAATTTAAAAATTATAATATGGATTATAACGTATTGTATATTTGATACGGTGTACAGGTCGTGGTTGTATATTTAGATACATCTTTTAATGCTGGATCTTATGGTATATACAATTATCTAGAGTGCAACCACGTAAGTCACCATCCAGAAAAATCAAATTTAGCCACTCACCCATGTGCTTCTATTTTTTCGATCCTTAACACCCAATTCAATTAAAAAAAACTTAAAAAATTATTATTGGATGATATCTTATTGTATATGATCGGGTAAACAGGTCGTGGTTGTATTTTAGATACATCTTTTAATGCTGATTCTTATGGTATATACAATACTAGATGCACACGGTATCACCATCCAGAAAATCAAATTAAACATATTCAATTAAAAAAAAAAATTAAAAAATATATATTGGATTATAATTATTGTATCACGTGATCGGGTACAGGTCGTGGTTGTATTTTAGATAAATCTTTTATGCTGATTCTTATGGTATATACAATACTAGATGCACACGATATCACCATCCAGGATAAAATCAAATTATTAAACATTATTCAATTAAAAAAAAAATTAAAAAATTATATATTGGATATATCTTATTGTATATTGATCGGGTACAGGTCGTGGGGCTTGTGATTTTAGATACATCTTTTAATGCTGATTCTTATGGTATATACAATACTAGATGCACACGTATCACCATCCAGAAAATCAAATTTAGAACTATTCACATTAAAAAAAAAAATTAAAAATTATATATTGGATTATATATTATTGTATATTGATCGGGTTACAGGTCTTGGTTGTATTTAGATACATCTTTTAATGCTGATTTCTTATGGTATATACAATACTAGATGCCACGTATCACCATCCAGAAAATCAAATTTAAACATATTCAATTAAAAAAAATTAAAAAATTATTATGGGATTATATCTTATTGTATATTGATCGGGTACAGGTCGTGGTTGTATTTGTAGATACATCCTTTTAATGCTGAATTTCTTAGGTATATTACAATACTAGATGCACAGTATCACCATCCAGGAAAAATCAAATTTAAACATATGCAATTAAAAAAAAAATTAAAAAATTATATATTGGATTATATCTTATGTATATTGATCGGGTACAGGTCTTGGTTGTATTTTAGATACATCTTTTAATGCTGATTCGTATGGTATTATACAATACTAGATGCACACGTATCACCATCAAAGAAATCAAATTTAAAAATATTCAATTAAAAAAAAAATTAAAAAATATTATATTGGATTAGTATCTTATTGTATATTGATCGGGTACAGGTCGTGGTTGTATTTTAGATAATCTTTTAATGCTGATTCTTATGGTATATACAATACTAGATGCACACGTATCACCATCCAGAAAATCAAATTTAAACATATATCAATTAAAAAAAAATTAAAAAAATTATATATTGGATTTATATCTATTGTATATGATCGGGTACAAGTCGTGAGTTGTATTTAGATAATCTTTTAATGCTGATTCTTATGGTATATACAAATTGTACTAGATTGCACACGTATCACCATCCAGAAAAATTCAAATTTAAAAATATTCAATTAAAAAAAAAATTAAAAAATTATATATGGATTATAGCTTATTTGTATATTGATCGGGTACAGGTCGTGGTTGTATTTTAGATACATCTTTTAATGCTGATTCTTATGGTATAGAACAATACTAGATGCCACACGTATCACCATCCAGAAAATCAAATTTAAAAAATATTCAATTAAAAAAAAAATTATAAAAATATATATTGGATTATATCTTATTGTATATTGATCGGGTAAGGTCGTGGTTGTATTTTAGATACATCTTTAATGCTGATTCTCTATGGTATATACAATACCTAGATGCACACGTATCACCATCCAGAAAATCAAATTTAAACATATTCAATTAAAAAAAAAATTAAAAAATTATATATTGGAATTATATCTATTGTATATTGATCCGGGTTACAGGTCTTGGTTGTATCATTAGATACATCTGTTAATGATGATTCTTATGGTATATACAATACTAGTATGCACACGTATCACCATCCAGAAATCAAATTTAACATATTCACATTAAAAAAAAATTAAAAATCTATATATGGATTATAACTTATTGTATATTGATCGGGTACAGGTCTGGTTGTACTTTTAGATACATCTTTTACAATGCTGATTCTTATGGTATATACAAATACTAGATGCACACGTATCACCATCCAGAAAATCAAATTTAAACATATTCAAGTAAAAAAAAAATTAAAAATATATATTGGATTATATCTTATTGTATAGTTGATCCGTGTACAGGTCGTGGTTGATTTTAGATACACATGCTTTAATGCTGATTCTTATGGTATATACAATTACTAGATGCACACGTATCACCATCCAGAAAATCAAATTAAACATATCATTAAAAAAATTAAAAAATTATATATTGGATTATACTTATTGTATATTGATCGGGTACAGGTCGGGTTGTATTTTAGATACATCTTTTAATGCTGATTCTTATGGTAATACAATACTAGATGCACACGTATCACCATCCAGAAAATCAAATTTAAACATATTCAATAAAAAAAAAATTAAAAATATATTGGATTATATCTTCTTGTATCTTGCTCGGGTACAGGGCGTGGTTGTATTTGAGATACATCTTGTAAGGCTGATTCTTATGGTATCTACAATACGAGATGCACACGTATCACCATCCAGAAATCAAATTAAAAATATTCAATTAAAAAAAAATTGAAAAAATTATATATTGGATTATAACTTATTGTATATTGATCGGGTACAGGTCTTGGTTGTATTTTAGATACATCTTTTAATGCTGATTCTTATGGTATATAATACTAGATGCACACGTTCACCATCCAAAAAATCAAATTTAAACATATTCAATTAAAAAAAAATTAAAAATTATATATTGGATTATAACTTATTGTATATGATCGGGTACAGGTCGTGGTTGTATTTTAGATACATCTTTTAATGCTGATTCTTATGGTATAACAATACTAGATGCACACCGTATCACCATCCAGAAATCAAATTTAAACATATCAATTAAAAAAAAAATTAAAAAATTATATATTGGATTATATCTTATTGTATATGATCGGGTACAGTCGTGGTGTATTTTAGATACAGCTTTTAATGCTGATTCTTATGGTATATACAATACTAGATGCACACGTATCACCATCCAGAAAATCAAATTTAAACATATTCAATTAAAAAAAAAATTAAAAAATTATATATTGGATTATAACTTATTGTATATTGATCGGGTACAGGTCGTGGTTGTATTTTAGATACATCTTTTAATGCTGATTCTTTAATTGGTATATACAATACTAGATGCACACGTATCACCAATCCAGAAAAATCAAATTTAAACATATTCAATTAAAAAAAAATTAAAAAATTCTATATTGGATTATATCTTATTGGATATTGATCGGGTACAGGTCGTGGTTGTATTTTAGATACATCTTTTACATGCTGATTCTTAATGGTATATACAATAACTAGATGCACACGTATCACCATCCAGAAATCAAATTTTAAACATATTCAATTAAAAAAAAAAATTAAAAATTATATATTGGATTATTAAACTTATTGTATACTTGATCGGTACAGGTCTTGGTTGTATTTTAGAGAACATCTTTTAAATGTCTGATTCTTATGGTATATTTACAATACTAGATGCACACGTATCATCCATCCAGAAAATCAAATTTAAAAATATTCACATATAAAAAAAATTAAAAAATTATATATTGGATTATATCTTATGTATATTGATCGGGGTTAACCGGTCGTGGTTGTATTTTAGATACATCTTTTAATGCTGATTCTTTGGTATATACAATACTAGATGACAACACGTATCACCACCATCCGAAAATCAAATTTAAACATATTCAATTAAAAAAAAATTAAAAAATTATATATGGATTATATCTTATTGTATATATGATCGGGTACTAGGTCTTGGTTTGTATTTTAGATACATCTTTTAATTCTGATTCTTATGTATAATCTACAATACCTAGATGCCACAAACGTATCACCATCCAGAAATCAATTTAACATAATTCAATTAAAAAAAAAATTAAAAAATTATATATTGGATTATATCTTATTGTATATTGATCGGGTACCGGTCTGGGTTGTATTTAGATACATCTTTTAATGATGATTCTTATGGTATATACAATATCTAGATGCACACGTATCACCATCCAGACAAAATCAAATTTAAACATATTCAATAAAAAAAAAAATTAAAAAATTATATCTTGGATTATATCTTATTGTATATTGATCGGTTACAGGTCGTTGGTTGTATTTTAGATACATCTGTTAATGCTGATTTCTTATGGTATATACAATACTAGATGCACACGTATCACCATCCAGAAAATTCAAATTTAAAAATATTCAATTAACAAAAAAAATGAAAAAAAATTATATATTGGATTATATCTTATTGTATATTGATCGGGTACAGGTCGTGGTTGTATTTTAGATACATCTTTTAATGCTGATTCTTATGGTATATACAATACTAGATGCACACGTATCACCATCCAGAAAATCAAATTAAAAATATTCAATTAAAAAAAAATAAAAAATTATTATGGATTATAACTTATTGTATGATTGATCGGTACAGGTCGTGGTTGTATTTTAGATACATCTTTTAATGCTGATTCTTATGGTATATACACATACTAGATGCACACTATCAATCACCATCCAGAAATCAAAATTTAAAAATATTCAATTAAAAAAAAATTAAAAAATTATATATTGGATTATAACTTATTGTATATTTGATCGGGGACAGGTCTTTGGTTGTATTTTAGATACATCTTTTTAATGCTGATTCTTATGGTATATACCAATACTAGATGCACACGTATCACCATCCATGAAAAATCAAATTTAAACATATTCAATTAAAAAAAAATAAAAAATTATATATTGGATTATATCTTATTGTATATTGATCGGGTACAGGTCGTGGTTGTATTTTAGATACATCTTTTAATGCTGATATCTTATGGTTATACAATACTAGATGCACACGTCATCACCATCCAGAAAATCAAAAATTTAAAATATTCAATTAAAAAAAATTAAAAAATTATCTATTGGATGAATAACTTATTGTATATTGATCGGGTACAGGTCTTGGTTGTATTTTAGATACATCTTTTAATTGCTGATTCTTATGGTATATACAATACTAGATGCACACGTAATCACCATCCAGAAAATCAAATTTAAACATATCAATTAAAAAAAAATTAAAAATTATATATTGGGATTATAATCTTATTGTATATGTGATCGGGTACAGGTCTTGGTTGTATGTTTTAGATACATCTTTTAATGCTGATTCTTATGGTATATACAATAACTAGATGCACACGTTATACACCATCCAGAAAAATCAAATTTAAAAATATTCAATTAAAAAAAATTAAAAATTATATATTGGATTCTAACTTTCTTGTATATTGATCGGGTACAGGTCTTGGTTGTATTTTAGATACATCTTTTATGCTGATTCTTATGGTATATACAATACATAGATGCACACGTTCACCATCCAGAAAATTTAAATTTAAAAATATTCAATTAAAAAATTAAAAAACTATATATATGGATTATATCTTATTGTATAATTGATCGGGTACAGGTCGTGGTTGTATTTTAGATACATCTTTTAATGCTGATATCTTATGGTATATACAATACTAGATGGCACACGTATCGCCCATCCCTAAAAATTTAAATTTAAAATATTCAATTAAAAAAATTAAAAAAATATATATATTGGATATATATCTTATTGTATATGTGATCGGTACAAGGTCGTGGTTGTATTTTAGATACACTCTTTTTAATGCTGATTCGAGTATCGGTATATACAATACTAGATGGCCACGTATCACCATCCAGAAAATTAAAGTTTAAAAATATTCAATTAAAAAAAAATTAAAAAAACTTAATATATTGGATTATATCTTATTGTATATTGATCGGGTACCAGGTCCTACTGTGGTTGTATTTTAGATACATCTCTTTTATGCTGAGTTTTATTATGGTATATACAATACTTATTGCACACGTATCACACATCCAGAAAATCAAATTTAAAAATATTCAATTAAAAAAAATTAAAAAAACTATATATTGGATTATATCTTATTGTATATTGATCGGGTACAGGTCGGGTTGTATTTTAGATACATCTTGTAATAGCTGATTCTTATGGTATATACATATATAGATGCCCACTGTATCCCCACCAGAAAATTAATTTAAAAATATTCAATTACAATAAAAATAAAAAACACTATATAATTGGATTATACTTATTGTATATTGATCGGGTACAGGTCGTGGTTGTATTTTAGATACATCATTTTAATGCTGATTCTTATTGTATAATACAATACTAGATGCACACGTATCACCATCCAGGAAATTAATATTTAAAAATAATTCAATTAAAAAAAAAATTAACAAAAACTATATATCTGGATTATATCTTATTGTATATTGATCGGGTACAGGTCGTGGTTGTATTTTAGATACATCTTTTAATGCTGATTATTATGTATATACCATACTAGATGGCCACGTATCCCCCATCCAGAAAATTAAATTTAAAAATATTCATCAATTAAGAAAAAATTAAAAACTATATATTGGTTATATCTTATTGTATATTGATCGGGTAAGGTCGTGGTTGTATTTTCGATACAATCTTTTAATGCGATTCTTATGGTATATTACAATACTAGATTGGCCACGTATCACCATACCAGAAAAAATCAAATTTAAATTATTCAATTAAAAAAAAATATTAAAAAATTATATATATTGGATTTAACGTATTGTATAATATTGAATCGGGTACAGGTCGTGGTTGTATTTTTAGATACATCTTTAATGCTGATTATTATGGTATATACAATACTAGATGGCCACGTACGCCCATCCAGAAATAGTAAATTTAAAAATCTTCAATTAAAAAAAATTAAAAAAAACTATATATTGGATTATATCTTATTGTAATTGATCGGGTACAGTCGGAGGGTTGTATTTTAGATACATCTTTTAATGCTGATTCTTATGGTTATATACAATACTAGATGGCACACGTATCACCATCCATAAAATCAAATTTACAAATTTATTCACATTAAAAAAATACTTAAAAAATTATATATTGGATAACCTTATGGTAGTTATTGATCGGGTACAGGTCGTGGTTGTATTTTTAGATACATCTTTTAAATTGCTGATTCTTATGGTATATACACATAACACTAGATGCACACGTATCACCATCCAGAAAATTAAATTTTAAAAATATTCAATTCATTAAAAAAAATTAAAAAACTCTATTATTGGATTATATCTTTATTGTATATTGATCGGGTACAGGTCGTGGTTTATTTTAGATACATCTTTTAATGCTGATATCTTATGGTATACAATATAAAACAATTACTAGATGCACACGTATCACCATTCCCAGAAAATTAAATTTAAAACTATTCAATTAAAAAAAATTAAAATTATATATTGGATTAATATCTTTTGTATATTGAATCGGGTACAGGTCGTGGTATGTATTTATAGATACATCTTTTAATGCTAGATTCTTTATGGTAATATATCAATACTAGATGCACACGTATCCACCATCCAGAAAATTAAATTTAAAAATAGTCAATTAAAAAAAATTTAAAAAAACTATATATTGGATTATATATTATTGTATATTGATCAGGGTACAGGTCGTTGTTGTATTTTTAGATACATCTTTTAATGCTGATTATTAATGGTATATACAATACTAGATGCACACGTATCACGCATCCAGAAAATCAAATTTAAAAATGAATTCAATTAAAAAAATTTAAAAACTTATATATTGGATAATATCTTATTGTATATTGATCGGGTACAGGTCGTGGTTGTTATTTTTAGATACATCTTTTAATGCTGATTCTTATGGTATATACAATACTAGATGCACACGTATCACCATCCAGAAAATTAAATTTAAAAATATTCAATTAAAAAAAATTAAAAAAACTATATATTGGATAATATCTTATTGTATATTGATCGGGTACAGGTCGTGGTTGTATTTTAGATACAAATCTTTTATGCATCGGATTCTTAGGGTATATACCAATACTAGATGCACACGTATCACCATCAGAAAATTAAATTTAAAAATATTTCAATTAAAAAAAATTAAAAAAAACTATTAATTGGATTATATCTTATTTTGTATATTGATCGGGTACGAGGTCGTGGTTGTATTTTAGATACATCTTTTAATGCTGATTCTTATGGTATATACAATACTAAGATGCACACGTATCACCATCCAGAAAATTAAATTTAAAATATTCAATTAAAAAAAATAAAAAATTATATATTGGATAATATTCTTTAATTGTAGTATTGATCGGGTACAGGTCGTGGTTGTATTTTAGATACATCTTTTAATGCTGATTCTTATGGATATACAATACTAGAGCACACGTATCACCGATCCAGAAAATCAAATTTAAAATATCAATTAAAAAAAATTTAAAAAATATATATTGCGATTATATCTTATTGTATATTGATCGGGTACAGGTCGTGGTTGTATTTTAGATACATCTTTTAATGCTGATTCTTATGGTATATACAATACTAGATGGCAACACGTATCACCATCCAGAAAATCAAATTTAAAATTATTCAATTAAAAAAATATAAAAATTATATATTGGATATATCTTATTGTATATTGATCGGGCTTACAGGTCGGGGTTGTATTTTAGATACATCTTTTAATGCTGATCTTATGTATATACAATACTAGATGGCCAACTGATCACCATCCAGAAAATCAAATTTAAAAATTTTCAACATTAAAAAATATTAAAAAATTATATATTGGATATATCTTATTGTATATTGATCTGGGTACAGGTCGTGGTTGTATTTTAGATACATCTTTTATGCTGATTCTTATGGTATATACAATACCTAGATGGCACACGTATCAACCATCCAGAAATCAAATTTAAACATATTCAATTAACAAAAAAAAATTAAAAAATTATATATTGGATTATATCTGTATTGTATCTTGAGCGGGGTACAGGTCGTGGTTGTGATTTGGTAGATACATCTTTTAATGCTGATTCTGTATGGTATATACAATACTAGATGCACACGTATCACCATCCAGAAAATCAAGATTTAAAAATATTCAATTAAAAAAATATTAAAAAATTATATATTGGATTATATCTTATGTATATTGATCGGGTCAGGTCGTGGTTGTATTTTAGATACATCTTTTAATGCTGTATCCTTATGGTATACAATACTAGATGGCCACGTATCACCATCCAGGAAATCAAATTTAAAAATTATTCAATTAAAAAAATATTAAAAAATTATATATTGGATTATATCTTATTGTATATTGATCGGGTACAGGTCGTGTTGTATTTTAGATACATCTTTTAATGCTGATTCTTATGGTATATATACAATACTAGATGGCCACGTATCACCATCCAGGAAATCATAATTTTAAAATTATTCAATTAAAAAAATATTAACAAATTATATATTGGATTATATCTTATTGTATATTGATCGGGTACAGGTCGTGGTTGTATTTTAGATACATCTTTTAATGCTTGATTTTATGGTATATACAATACTAGATGGCCACGTATCACCATCCAGAAAATCAAATTTAAACATTATTCAATTAAAAAAATATAAAAAATTATATATTGGATTATATCTTATTGGTATATTGATCGGGTACAGGTCGTGGTTGTATTTTAGATAATCTTTTAATGCTGATCTTATGGTATATACATACTAGATGGCCACGTATCACCATCCAGAAAATCAAATTTAAAATTATTCAATTAAAAAAATATTAAAAATTATATATTGGATTATCTCTTATTGTATATTGATTCGGGTACAGGTCGTGGTTGTATTTTAGATACATCTTTTACTGCTGATTCTTATGGTATATACATACTAGAGGCCGTGAAAAAAACGCTATCACCATCCAGAAAAAGATCAATTTAAACAATTATTCAATTAAAAAAATATTAAAAAAATTATATATTGGATTATATCTTATTGTATATGATCGGGTACAGGTCGTGGTTGTATTTTAGATACATCTTTTAATGCTGATTCTTATGGTATATAATACTAGATGGCAAAGGTTGTAGGCACGAAATCACCATCCAGGAAAATCAAATTTAAAATTTATTCAATTAAAAAATATTAAAAGTTTCTAATTTCTCAAGATATATTGGATTATATCTTATTGTATATTGATCGTGGTACAGGTCGTGGTTGTATTTTAGATACATCTTTTAATGCTGATTCTTATGGTATATACAATACTAGATGGCCACGTATCACCATCCAGAAAATCAAATTTAAAATAGTATTTAAAATTACAGAAAAAAAATATTAAAAAATTATATATTGGATTATATCTTATTGGTATATTGATCGGGTCACAGGTCGTGGTTGTATTTAGATACATCTTTTAATGCTGATTCTTATGGTATATACAATACTAGATGGCCACGTATCACCATCCAGGAAATCAAATTTAAAATTATTCAATTAAAAAAATGTAAAAAAATTAATATATTGGATTATATCTTATGTATATTGACGGGTACAGGTCGTGGTTGTATTTTAGATACATCTTTAATGACTGATTCTTATGGTAATATACAATACTAGATGGCCACGTATCACCATCCAGGAAAATCAATTTAAAATTATTCAATTTTAAAAAAATATTAAAAAATTATATATTGGATTTATATCTTATTGTATATTGATCGGGTACAGGTCCGTGGTTGTATTTTAGATACATCTTTTAATGCTGATTCTTATGGTATATACAATACTAATGGCCACGTATCACCATCCAGAAAATCAATTTAAAATGTATTCAATTAAAAAAATATTAAAAAATTATATTATGGATTATATCTTATTGTATATTGATCGGGTACAGGTCGTGGTTGTATTTTAGATACATTCCTTTTAATGCTGATTCTTATGGTATATACAATACTAGATGGCCACGTATCACCATCCAGAAAATCAAATTTAAAAATTATTCAATTAAAAAAAATATTAAAAAATTATATATTGGCTTATATCTTATTGTATATTGATCGGTACAGGTCGTGGTTGTATTTTAGATACATCTTTTAATGCTGATTTTCTTATGGTATATACAATACTAGATGGCCACGTATCACCATCCAGAAAAATCAAATTTAAAATTATTCAATTAAACAAACAAAAATATTAAAAAATTATCTATTGGATTATATCTTATTGTATATTGATCGGGTACAGGTCGTGGTTGTATAAAAATTTAGATACATCTTTTAATGCTGATTCTTATGGTATATACAATACTAGATGGCCCACGTATCACCATCCCGAAAATCAAATTTAAAATTAATTCAATTAAAAAAATATTAAAAAATTATATATTGGATTATATCTTATTGTATATTGATCGGGGTACAGGTCGTGGTTTTGGTGTGTAATGTTTTTTAGATTACATCTTTTAATGCTGGAAAAATTTCTTATGGTTGTGGTATATCAATACTAGATGGCCACGTATCACCATCCAGAAAATCAAATTTAAAATTATTCAATTAAAAAAAATATTAAAAAAATATATATTGGATTATATCTTATTGTATAGTGATCGGGTACAGGTCGTGGTTGTATTTTTACGGAAGATACATCTTTTAATGCTGATCTTATGGTATATACAATACTAGATGGCCACGTATCACCATCCAGAAAATCAAATTTAAAATTATTCAATTAAAAAAATATTAAAAAATTATATTGGATTATATCTTATTGTATATTGATCGGGTACAGGTCGTGGTTGTATTTTAGATACATCTTTTAATGCTGATTCTTATGGTATATACAATACTAGATGGCCACGTATCACCATCCAGAAAATCAAATTTAAAATTATTCAATTAAAAAAATATTAAAAAATTATATATTGGATTATATCTTATTGTATATTGATCGGGTACAGGTCGTGGTTGTATTTTAGATACATCTTTAATGCTGATTCTTATGGTATATACAATACTAGATGCCACGTATCACCATCCAGAAATCCAATTTAAAATTATTCAATTAAAAAAATATTAAAAAATTATATATTGGATATATCTTATTGTATATTGATCGGGTACATTCTTGGTTGTATTTTAGATACATCTTTTAATGCTGATTCTTATGGGATATACAATCTAAATGCACACGTATCACCATCCAGAAAATCAAATTTAAAATTATTCAATTAAAAAAAAATTAAAAATATATATTGGGATTATATCTTATTGTATATTGATCGGTACAGGTCGTGGTTGTATTTTAGATACATCTTTTAATGCTGATTCTTATGGTATATACAATACTAGATGCCACGTATCACCATCCAGAAAATCAAATTTAAAATTATTCAATTAAAAAAAATATTAAAAAATTTATATTGGATTATATCTTATTGTATATTGATCGGGTACAGGTCGTGGTTGTATTTTAGATACATCTTTTAATGCTGATTCTTATGGTATATACAATACTAGATCACACGTATCACCATCCAGAAAATCAAATTTAAAATTATTCAATTAAAAAAATATTAAAAAATTATATATTGGATTATATCTTATTGTATATTGATCGGGTACAGGTCGTGGTTGTATTTTAGATACATCTTTTAATGCTGATTCTTATGGTATATACAATACTAGATGCACACGTATCACCATCCAGAAAATCAAATTTAAAATTATTCAATTAAAAAAATATTAAAAAATAATATTGGATTATATCTTATTGTATATTGAATCGGGTACAGGTCGTGGTTGTATTTTAGATACATCTTTTAATGCTGATTCTTCTGGTATATACAATACTAGATTGCACACGTATCACCATTCCAGAAAATCAAATTTAAAATTATTCAATTAAAAAAATATTAAAAAATTATATATTGGATTATATCTTATTGTATATTGATCGGGTACAGGTCGGGTTGTATTTTAGATACATCTTTTAATGCTGATTCTTATGGTATATACAATACTAGATGCACACTGTATCACCATCCAGAAAATCAAATTTAAAATTATTCAATTAAAAAAAAAAATATTAAAAAAATTATATATTGGAATTATTATCGTATTGTATATTGATCGGGTACAGGTCTTGGTTGTATTTAGATACATCTTTTAATGCTGATGCTTATGGTATATACAATACTAGATGGCCACTATCACCATCCAGAAAATAATTTAAAATATTCAATTAAAAAAATATTAAAAAATTATATATTGGATTATATCTTATTGTATATGATCGGGTACAGGTCGTGGTTGTATTTTAGATACATCTTTTAATGCTGATTCTTATGGTATATACAATACTAGATGCACACGTATCCACCATCCAGAAAAATCAAATTTAAAATTATTCAATTAAAAAAATATTAAAAAATTATATATTGGATTATATCTTATTGTAGTTGATCGGGTACAGGTCGTGGTTGTATTTTAGATACATCTTTTAATGCTGATTCTTATGGTATATACAATACTAGATGCACACGTATCACCATCCAGAAAATCAAATTTAAATTAATTCAATTAAAAAAAATATTAAAAAAATTATATATTGATTATATCTTATTGTAATATTGATCGGGTACAGGTCGTGGTTGTATTTTTAGATACATCTTTTAATGCTGCTTCTTATGGTTTATTAATAACAATACTAGATGCACACGTATCACCATCCCAGAAAATCAAATTTAAAAGATATCAATTAAAAAAATATTAAAAAATTATATATTGGATTATATCTTATTGTATATTGATCGGGTACAGGTCGTGGTTGTATTTTAGATACATCTTTTAATGCTGATTCTTATGGTATATACAATACTAGATGCACACGTATCACCATCCAGAAAATCAAATTTAAAATTATTCAATTAAAAAAATATTAAAAAATTATATATTGGATACTTATCTTATTGTATATTGATCGGGTAAAAGGTCGTGGTTGTATTTTAGATACATCTTTTAATGCTGATTCTTATGGTATATACAATACTAGATGCACACGTATCACCATCCAGAAAATCAAATTTAAAATTATTTTCAATTAAAAAATATTAAAAAAATTATATATTGGATTATATCTTATGGTATATTGATCGGGTACAGGTCGTGGTTGTATTTTTATAGATACATCTTTATGTGTGATGCTGATTCTTATGGTGATATACAATTACTAGATGCACACGTATCACCATCCAGAAAATCAAATTTAAAATTATCAATTAAAAAAAATATTAAAAAAATTATATATTTGATTATACTTATTGTATATTGATCGGGTACAGGTCGTGGTTGTATTTTAGATACATCTTTTAATGCGGATGTCTTATGGTATATACAATACTAGATGCAACACGTAATCACCATCCAGAAAATCAAATTTAAAATTATTCAATTAAAAAAATAGTAAAAAATGATATATTGGAGTATATCTTATTGTATATTGATCGGGACAGGTCTTGGTTGTATTTTAGATACATCTTTTAATGCTGATTCTTATGGTATATACAATACTAGATGCACACGTATCACCATCCAGAAAATCAAATTTAAAAATATTCAATTAAAAAAATATTAAAAAATTATAGATTGGATTATATCTTATTGTATATTGATCGGGTACAGGTCGTGGTTGTATTTTAGATACATCTTTTAATGCGGATTCTTATGGTATATACAATACTAGATGCACACGTATCACCATCCAGAAAATCAAATTTAAAATTATTCAAATTAAAAAAATATTAAAAAATTATATATTGGATTATATCTTATTGTAATTGATCGGGTACAGGTCGTGGTTGTATTTTAGATACACTTTTAATGCTGATTCTTATGGTATATACAATACTAGATGCACACGTATCACCATCCAGAAAATCAAATTTAAAATTATCAATTAAAAAAATATTAAAAAATTATATATTGGATTATATCTTATTGTATATTGATCGGGTACAGGTCGTGGTTGTATTTTAGATACATCTTTTAATGCTGATTCTTATGGTAATACAATACTAGATGGCCACGTATCACCCCCCCATCCAGAAAATCAAATTTAAAATTATTCAATTAAAAAAATATTAAAAAATTATATTGGATTATATCTTATTGTATATTGATCGGGTACAGGTCGTGGTTGATTTTAGATGACATCTTTTAATGCTGATTCTTATGGTATATACAATACTAGATGCACACGTATCACCATCCAGAAAATCAAATTTAAAATTAGTCAATTAAAAAAATTAAAAAATTATATATTGGATTATATCTTATTGTATATTGATCGGGTACAGGTCGTGGTTGTATTTTAGATACATCTTTTAATGCTGATTCTTATGGTATATACAATACTAGATGCACACGTATCACCATCCAGAAAATCAAATTTAAAATTATTCATTAAAAAAATATTAAAAATTATATATTGGATTATATCTTATTGTATATGATCGGGTACAGGTCGTGGTTGTATTTTAGATACATCTTTTAATGCTGATTCTTATGGTATATACAATACTAGATGCACACGTATCACCATCCAGAAATCAATTTAAAATTATTCAATTAAAAAAATATTAAAAAATTATATATTGGATTATATCTTATTGTATATTGATCGGGTACAGGTCGTGGTTGTATTTAGATACATCTTTTAATGCTGATTCTTATGGTATATACAATACTAGATGGCCACGTATCACCATCCAGAAAATCAAATTTAAAATTATTCAATTAAAAAAATATTAAAAAATTATATATTGGATTATATCTTATTGTATATTGATCGGGTACAGGTCGTGGTTGTATTTTAGATACATCTTTTAATGCTGATTCTTAAGATATATACAATTCTATAAAGACACGTATCACAATCCAGAAAATTAAATTTAAATATATTCAATTAAAATAAATATTAAAAAATTATATATTGGATTATATCTTATTGTATATTGATCGGGTACGGTCGTGGTTGTATTTTAGATACATCTTTTAATGCTGATTCTTATGGTATATACAATACTAGATGGCACACGTATCACCATCCAGAAATTAAATTTAAAATATTCAATTAAAAAAAAATTAAAAAATTATAAAATCCATAATAACTTAATGTATATTGATCGGGTACAGGTATTGGTTGTATTTTAGATACATCTTTTAATGCTGATTCTTATGGTATACAATACTAGATGGCCACGTATCACCATCCAGAAAATCAAATTTAAAATTATTCAATTAAAAAAATATTAAAAAATTATATATTGGATTATATCTTATTGTATATTGATCGGGTACAGGTCGTGGTTGTATTTTAGATACATCTTTTAATGCTGATTCTTATGGTATATACAATACTAGATGGCCACGTATCACCATCCAGAAAATTAAATTTAAAATTATTCAATTAAAAAAATATTAAAAAATTATATATTGGATTATATCTTATTGTATATTGATCGGGTACAGGTATTGGTTGTATTTTAGATACATCTTTTAATGCTGATTCTATGGTATATACAATACTAGATGGCCACGTATCACCATCCAGGAAATCAAATTTAAAATTATTCAATTAAAAAAATATTAAAAAATTATATATTGGATTATATCTTATTGTATATTGATCGGGTACAGGTCGTGGTTGTATTTTAGATACATCTTTTAATGCTGATTCTTATGGTATATACAATACTAGATGGCCACGTATCACCATCCAGAAAATCAAATTTAAAATTATTCAATTAAAAAAAATATTAAAAAATTATATATTGGATTATATCTTATTGTATATTGATCGGGTACAGGTCGTGGTTGTATTTTAGATACATCTTTTAATGCTGATTCTTATGGTATATACAATACTAGATGGCCACGTATCACCATCCAGAAATCAATTTAAAATTATTCAATTAAAAAAAATATTAAAAAATTATATATTGGATTATATCTTATTGTATATTGATCGGGTACAGGTCGTGGTTGTATTTTAGATACATCTTTTTAATGCTGATTCTTATTGTATATACAATACTAGATGGCCACGTATCACCATCCAGGAAATCAAATTTAAAATTATTCAATTAAAAAAAATATTAAAAAATTATATATTGGATTATATCTTATTGTATATTGATCGGGTACAGGTCGTGGTTGTATTTTAGATACATCTTTTAATGCTGATTCTTATGGTATATACATACTAGATGGCCACGTATCACCATCCAGGAAATCAAATTTAAAATTATTCAATTAAAAAAAATATTAAAAATTATATATTGGATAATATCTTATTGTATATTGATCGGGTACAGGTCGTGGTTGTATTTTAGATACATCTTTAATGCTGATTCTTATGGTATATACAATACTAGATGCACACGTATCACCATCCAGAAATCAAATTTAAAATTATTCAATTAAAAAAAATTAAAAAATTATATATTGGATTATATCTTATTGTATATTGATCGGGTACAGGTCGTGGTTGTATTTTAGATACATCTTTTAATGCTGATTCTTATGGTATATACAATACTAGATGGCCACGTATCACCATCCAGAAAATCAAATTTAAAATTATTCAATTAAAAAAATATTAAAAAATTATATATTGGATTATATCTTATTGTATATTGATCGGGTACAGGTCGTGGTTGTATTTTAGATACATCTTTTAATGCTGATTCTTATGGTATATACAATACCAGATGGCCACGTATCACCATCCAGAAATCAAATTTAAAATTATTCAATTAAAAAAATATTAAAAATTATATATTGGATTATATCTTATGGTATATTGATCGGGTACAGGTCGTGGTTGTATTTTAGATACATCTTTTAATGCTGATTCTTATGGTATATACAATACTAGATGCACACGTATCACCATCCAGAAAATCAAATTTAAAAATTATTCAATTAAAAAAAATTAAAAAATATATATTGGATTATATCTTATTGTATATTGATCGGGTACAGGTCGTGGTTGTATTTTAGATACATCTTTTAATGCTGATTCTTATGGTATATACAATACTAGATGGCCACGTATCACCATCCAGGAAATCAAATTTAAAATTATTCAATTTAAAAAAAAATATTAAAAAATTATATATTGGATTATATCTTATTGTATATTGATCGGGTACAGGTCGTGGTTGTATTTTAGATACATCTTTTAATGCTGATTCTTATGGTATATACAATACTAGATGGCCACGTATCACCATCCAGGAAATCAAATTTAAATTATTCAATTAAAAAAAATATAAAAAATTATATATTGGATTATATCTTATTGTATATTGATCGGGTACAGGTCGTGGTTGTATTTTAGATACATCTTTTAATGCTGATTCTTATGGTATATACAATACTAGATGGCCACGTATCACCATCCAGGAAATCAAATTTAAAATTATTCAATTAAAAAAATATTAAAAAATTATATATTGGATATATCTTATTGTATATTGATCGGGTACAGGTCGTGGTTGTATTTTAGATACATCTTTAATGCTGATTCTTATGGTATATACAATACTAGATGGCCACGTATCACCATCCAGGAAATCAAATTTAAAATATTCAATTAAAAAAATATTAAAAAATTATATATTGGATTATATCTTATTGTATATTGATCGGGTACAGGTCGTGGTTGTATTTTAGATACATCTTTTAATGCTGAGTATTATCGAATATAAAATACAAGATGGCCACGAATCACCATCCAGAAAATCAAATTTAAATTATTCAATTAAAAAAATATTAAAAATTATATATTGGATTATATCTTATTGTATATTGATCGGTACAGGTCGTGGTTGTATTTTAGATACATCTTTTAATGCTGATTCTTATGGTATATACAATACTAGATGGCCACGTATCACCATCCAGACTATCAAATTTAAATTTATTCAATTAAAAAAATATTAAAAAATTATATATTGGATTATATCTTATTGTATATTGATCGGGTACAGGTCGTGGTTGTATTTTAGATACATCTTTTAATGCTGATTCTTATGGTATATACAATACTAGATGGCCACGTATCACCATCCAGTAAATCAAATTTAAAATTATTCAATAAAATAATCTATTACTAATTATATATTGGATTATATCTTATTGTATATTGATCGGGTACAGGTCGTGGTTGTATTTTAGATACATCTTTTAATGCTGATTCTTATGGTATATACAATACTAGATGGCCACGTATCACCATCCAGGAAATCAAATTTAAAATTATTCAATTAAAAAAAATATTAAAAAATTATATATTGGATTATATCTTATGGTATATTGATCGGGTACAGGTCGTGGTTGTATTTTAGATACATCTTTTAATGCTGATTCGAATGGTATATACAAACCTCCAGTCACACGTATCACCATCCAGAAAATCAAATTTAAAAATATTCAATTAAAAAAAAAATTAAAAAATTATATATTGGATTATATCTTATTGTATATTGATCGGGTACAGGTCGTGGTTGTATTTTAGATACATCTTTTAATGCTGATTCTTATGGTATATACAATACTAGATGGCCACGTATCACCATCCAGGAAATCAAATTTAAAATTATTCAATTAAAAAAAATATTAAAAATTATATATTGGATTATATCTTATGGTATATTGATCGGGTACAGGTCGTGGTTGTATTTTAGATACATCTTTTAATGCTGATTCGAATGGTATATACAAACCTCCAGTCACAAGTATCCCCATCCAGAAAATCAAATTTAAAAATATCCAATTTAAATAATATTAAAAATTATATATTGGATTATATCTTATTGTATATTGATCGGGTACAGGTCGTGGTTGTATTTTAGATACATCTTTTAATGCTGATTCGAATGGTATATACAAACCTCCAGTCACACGTATCACCATCCAGAAAATCAAATTTAAAATATCCAATTTAAAAAATATTAAAAATTATATATTGGATTATATCTTATGGTATATTGATCGGGTACAGGTCGTGGTTGTATTTTAGATACATCTTTTAATGCTGATTCGAATGGTATATACAAACCTCCAGTCACAAGTATCCCCATCCAGAAAATCAAATTTAAAAATATCCAATTTAAAAAAATATTAAAAATTATATATTGGATTATATCTTATGGTATATTGATCGGGTACAGGTCGTGGTTGTATTTTAGATACATCTTTTAATGCTGATTCGAATGGTATATACAAACCTCCAGTCACACGTATCACCATCCAGAAAATCAAATTTAAAAATATCCAATTTAAAAAAATATTAAAAATTATATATTGGATTATATCTTATGGTATATTGATCGGGTACAGGTCGTGGTTGTATTTTAGATACATCTTTTAATGCTGATTCGAATGGTAAATACAACCTCCAGTCACACGTATCACCATCCAGAAAATCAAATTTAAAAATATCCAATTTAAAAAAATATTAAAAATTATATATTG
Source organism: Meloidogyne arenaria (assembly GCA_036172955.1). Taxonomy (NCBI): domain Eukaryota; kingdom Metazoa; phylum Nematoda; class Chromadorea; order Rhabditida; family Meloidogynidae; genus Meloidogyne; species Meloidogyne arenaria. The sequence continues at coordinate 170,469 of JARQAB010000018.1, forward strand.
GATTATATCTTATGGTATATTGATCGGGTACAGGTCGTGGTTGTATTTTAGATACATCTTTTAATGCTGATTCGAATGGTATATACAAACCTCCAGTCACAAGTATCCCCATCCAGGAAATCAAATTTAAAATTATTCAATTAAAAAAAATATTAAAAAATTATATATTGGATTATATCTTATGGTATATTGATCGGGTACAGGTCGTGGTTGTATTTTAGATACATCTTTTAATGCTGATTCGAATGGTATATACAAACCTCCAGTCACACGTATCACCATCCAGAAAATCAAATTTAAAAATATTCAATTAAAAAAAAATTAAAAAATTATATATTGGATTATATCTTATTGTATATTGATCGGGTACAGGTCGTGGTTGTATTTTAGATACATCTTTTAATGCTGATTCTTATGGTATATACAATACTAGATGGCCACGTATCACCATCCAGGAAATCAAATTTAAAATTATCCAATTTAAAAAAATATTAAAAATTATATATTGGATTATATCTTATGGTATATTGATCGGGTACAGGTCGTGGTTGTATTTTAGATACATCTTTTAATGCTGATTCGAATGGTATATACAAACTCCAGTCACACGTATCACCATCCAGAAAATCAAATTTAAAAATATCCAATTTAAAAAAATATTAAAAATTATATATTGGATTATATCTTATGGTATATTGATCGGGTACAGGTCGTGGTTGTATTTAGATACATCTTTTAATGCTGATTCGAATGGTATATACAAACCTCCAGTCACACGTATCACCATCCAGAAAATCAAATTTAAAAATATCCAATTTAAAAAAATATTAAAAATTATATATTGGATTATATCTTATGGTATATTGATCGGGTACAGGTCGTGGTTGTATTTTAGATACATCTTTTAATGCTGATTCGAATGGTATATACAAACCTCCAGTCACAAGTATCCCCATCCAGGAAATCAAATTTAAAATTATTCAATTAAAAAAAATATTAAAAAATTATATATTGGATTATATCTTATGGTATATTGATCGGGTACAGGTCGTGGTTGTATTTTAGATACATCTTTTAATGCTGATTCGAATGGTATATACAAACCTCCAGTCACACGTATCACCATCCAGAAAATCAAATTTAAAAATATTCAATTAAAAAAAAAATTAAAAAATTATATATTGGATTATATCTTATTGTATATTGATCGGGTACAGGTCGTGGTTGTATTTTAGATACATCTTTTAATGCTGATTCTTATGGTATATACAATACTAGATGGCCACGTATCACCATCCAGGAAATCAAATTTAAAATTATTCAATTAAAAAAAATATTAAAAATTATATATTGGATTATATCTTATGGTATATTGATCGGGTACAGGTCGTGGTTGTATTTTAGATACATCTTTTAATGCTGATTCGAATGGTATATACAAACCTCCAGTCACACGTATCACCATCCAGAAAATCAAATTTAAAAATATCCAATTTAAAAAAATATTAAAAATTATATATTGGATTATATCTTATGGTATATTGATCGGGTACAGGTCGTGGTTGTATTTTAGATACATCTTTTAATGCTGATTCGAATGGTATATACAAACCTCCAGTCACACGTATCACCATCCAGAAAATCAAATTTAAAAATATCCAATTTAAAAAAATATTAAAAATTATATATTGGATTATATCTTATGGTATATTGATCGGGTACAGGTCGTGGTTGTATTTTAGATACATCTTTTAATGCTGATTCGAATGGTATATACAAACCTCCAGTCACAAGTATCCCCATCCAGAAAATCAAATTTAAAAATATCCAATTTAAAAAAATATTAAAAATTATATATTGGATTATATCTTATGGTATATTGATCGGGTACAGGTCGTGGTTGTATTTTAGATACATCTTTTAATGCTGATTCGAATGGTATATACAAACCTCCAGTCACAAGTATCCCATCCAGAAAATCAAATTTAAAAATATCCAATTTAAAAAAATATTAAAAATTATATATTGGATTATATCTTATGGTATATTGATCGGGTACAGGTCGTGGTTGTATTTTAGATACATCTTTTAATGCTGATTCGAATGGTATATACAAACCTCCAGTCACACGTATCACCATCCAGAAAATCAAATTTAAAATATCCAATTTAAAAAAATATTAAAAATTATATATTGGATTATATCTTATGGTATATTGATCGGGTACAGGTCGTGGTTGTATTTTAGATACATCTTTTAATGCTGATTCGAATGGTATATACAAACCTCCAGTCACACGTATCACCATCCAGAAAATCAAATTTAAAAATATTCAGTCAAAAAATAATTAAAAAATTATATATTGGATTATATCTTATGGTATATTGATCGGGTACAGGTCGTGGTTGTATTTTAGATACATCTTTTAATGCTGATTCGAATGGTATATACAAACCTCCAGTCACACGTATCACCATCCAGAAAATCAAATTTAAAAATATTCAATTAAAAAAAAAATTAAAAAATTATATATTGGATTATATCTTATGGTATATTGATCGGGTACAGGTCGTGGTTGTATTTTAGATACATCTTTTAATGCTGATTCGAATGGTATATACAAACCTCCAGTCACACGTATCACCATCCAGGAAATCAAATTTAAAATTATTCAATTAAAAAAATATTAAAAAATTATATATTGGATTATATCTTATGGTATATTGATCGGGTACAGGTCGTGGTTGTATTTTAGATACATCTTTTAATGCTGATTCGAATGGTATATACAAACCTCCAGTCACAAGTATCCCCATCCAGAAAATCAAATTTAAAAATATCCAATTTAAAAAAATATTAAAAATTATATATTGGATTATATCTTATTGTATATTGATCGGGTACAGGTCGTGGTTGTATTTTAGATACATCTTTTAATGCTGATTCGAATGGTATATACAATACTAGATGCACACGTATCACCATCCAGAAAATCAAATTTAAACATATTCAATTAAAAAAAAAATTAAAAAATTATATATTGGATTATATCTTATTGTATATTGATCGGGTACAGGTCTTGGTTGTATTTTAGATACATCTTTTAATGCTGATTCTTATGGTATATACAATACTAGATGCACACGTATCACCATCCAGAAAATCAAATTTAAACATATTCAATTAAAAAAAAAATTAAAAAATTATATATTGGATTATATCTTATTGTATATTGATCGGGTACAGGTCGTGGTTGTATTTTAGATACATCTTTTAATGCTGATTCGAATGGTATATACAAACCTCCAGTCACAAGTATCCCCATCCAGAAAATCAAATTTAAAAATATCCAATTTAAAAAATATTAAAAATTATATATTGGATTATATCTTATGGTATATTGATCGGGTACAGGTCGTGGTTGTATTTTAGATACATCTTTTAATGCTGATTCGAATGGTATATACAAACCTCCAGTCACAAGTATCCCCATCCAGAAAATCAAATTTAAAAATATCCAATTTAAAAAAATATTAAAAATTATATATTGGATTATATCTTATGGTATATTGATCGGGTACAGGTCGTGGTTGTATTTTAGATACATCTTTTAATGCTGATTCGAATGGTATATACAAACCTCCAGTCACACGTATCACCATCCAGAAAATCAAATTTAAAAATATCCAATTTAAAAAAATATTAAAAATTATATATTGGATTATATCTTATGGTATATTGATCGGGTACAGGTCGTGGTTGTATTTTAGATACATCTTTTAATGCTGATTCGAATGGTATATACAAACCTCCAGTCACACGTATCACCATCCAGAAAATCAAATTTAAAAATATTCAATTAAAAAAAAAATTAAAAAATTATATATTGGATTATATCTTATGGTATATTGATCGGGTACAGGTCGTGGTTGTATTTTAGATACATCTTTTAATGCTGATTCGAATGGTATATACAAACCTCCAGTCACACGTATCACCATCCAGAAAATCAAATTTAAAAATATTCAATTAAAAAAAAAATTAAAAAATTATATATTGGATTATATCTTATGGTATATTGATCGGGTACAGGTCGTGGTTGTATTTTAGATACATCTTTTAATGCTGATTCGAATGGTATATACAAACCTCCAGTCACAAGTATCCCCATCCAGAAAATCAAATTTAAAAATATCCAATTTAAAAAAATATTAAAAATTATATATTGGATTATATCTTATTGTATATTGATCGGGTACAGGTCGTGGTTGTATTTTAGATACATCTTTTAATGCTGATTCTTATGGTATATACAATACTAGATGGCCACGTATCACCATCCAGGAAATCAAATTTAAAAATAATCAATTTAAAAAAAATTAAAAAATTATATATTGGATAATATCTTATTGTATATTGATCGGGTACAGGTCGTGGTTGTATTTTAGATACATCTTTTAATGCTGATTCTTATGGTATATACAATACTAGATGGCCACGTATCACCATCCAGGAAATCAAATTTAAAAATAATCAATTTAAAAAAAATTAAAAAATTATATATTGGATAATATCTTATTGTATATTGATCGGGTACAGGTCGTGGTTGTATTTTAGATACATCATTTAATGCTGATTCTTATGGTATATACATACTAGATGGCCACGTATCACCATCCAGAAAATCAAATTTAAAAATATTCAATTTAAAAAAAATTAAAAAATTATATATTGGATTATAACTTATTGTATATTGATCGGGTACAGGTCGTGGTTGTATTTTAGATACATCATTTAATGCTGATTCTTATGGTATACTGTATACTAGATGGCCACGTATCACCATCCAGAAAATCAAATTTAAAAATATTCAATTTAAAAAAAATTAAAAAATTATATATTGGATTATAACTTATTGTATATTGATCGGGTACAGGTCGTGGTTGTATTTTAGATACATCATTTAATGCTGATTCTTATGGTATATACATACTAGATGGCCACGTATCACCATCCAGGAAATCAAATTTAAAATTATTCAATTAAAAAAAATATTAAAAAATTATATATTGGATTATATCTTATTGTATATTGATCGGGTACAGGTCGTGGTTGTATTTTAGATACATCTTTTAATGCTGATTCTTATGGTATATACAATACTAGATGGCCACGTATCACCATCCAGAAAATCAAATTTAAAAATATTCAATTTAAAAAAAATTAAAAAATTATATATTAGATTATAACTTATTGTATATTGATCGGGTACAGGTCGTGGTTGTATTTTAGATACATCATTTAATGCTGATTCTTATGGTATATACATACTATATGGCCACGTATAACCATCCAGGAAATAAAATTTAAAATTATTCAATTAAAAAAATATTAAAAATTATATATTGGATTATATCTTATTGTATATTGATCGGGTACAGGTCGTGGCTGTATTTTAGATACATCTTTTAATGCTGATTCTTATGGTATATACAATACTAGATGCACACGTATCACCATCCAGAAAATCAAATTTAAAAATATTCAATTTAAAAAAAATTAAAAAATTATATATTGGATTATAACTTATTGTATATTGATCGGGTACAGGTCGTGGTTGTATTTTAGATACATCATTTAATGCTGATTCTTATGGTATACTGTATACTAGATGGCCACGTATCACCATCCAGAAAATCAAATTTAAAATTATTCAATTAAAAAAAATATTAAAAAATTATATATTGGATTATAACTTATTGTATATTGATCGGGTACAGGTCGTGGTTGTATTTTAGATACATCTTTTAACGCTGATTCTTATGGTATATACAATACTAGATGCACACGTATCACCATCCAGAAAATCAAATTTAAAATATTCAATTTAAAAAAAATTAAAAAATTATATATTGGATTATAACTTATTGTATATTGATCGGGTACAGGTCGTGGTTGTATTTTAGATACATCATTTAATGCTGATTCTTATGGTATACTGTATACTAGATGGCCACGTATCACCATCCAGAAAATCAAATTTAAAATATTTAATTAAAAAAAAATTAAAAAATTATATATTGGATTATAACTTATTGTATATTGATCGGGTACAGGTCGTGGTTGTATTTTAGATACATCATTTAATGCTGATTCTTATGGACAACTGAATAGAGTATGGCAACGTATCACCATCCAGAAAATCGTATGTAAAAATATTTAATTTAAAAAAAAATTAAAAAATTATATATTAGATTATAACTTATTGTATATTGATCGGGTACAGGTCGTGGTTGTATTTTAGATACATCATTTAATGCTGATTCTTATGGTATAAACATACTAGATGGCCACGTATCACCATCCAGGAATCAAATTTAAAATTATTCAATTAAAAAAATATTAAAAATTATATATTGGATTAACTTATTGTATATTGATCGGGTACAGGTCGTGGTTGTATTTTAGATACATCTTTTAATGCTGATTCTTATGGTATATACAATACTAGATGGCACGTATCACCATCCAGAAAATCAAATTTAAAATATTCAATTAAAAAAAATTAAAAAATTATATATTGGATTATAACTTATTGTATATTGATCGGGTACAGGTCGTGGTTGTATTTTAGATACATCTTTTAACGCTGATTCTTATGGTATATACAATACTAGATGCACACGTATCACCATCCAGAAAATCAAATTTAAACATATTCAATTAAAAAAAAATTAAAAAATTATATATTGGATTATAACTTATTGTATATTGATCGGGTACAGGTCGTGGTTGTATTTTAGATACATCATTTAATGCTGATTCTTATGGTATACTGTATACTAGATGGCCACGTATCACCATCCAGAAAATCAAATTTAAAAATATCCAATTTAAAAAAATTAAAAATTATATATTGGATTATAACTTATTGTATATTGATCGGGTACAGGTCGTGGTTGTATTTTAGATACATCATTTAATGCTGATTCTTATGGTATACTGTATACTAGATGGCCACGTATCACCATCCAGAAAATCAAATTTAAAATATTCAATTTAAAAAAAATTAAAAAATTATATATTGGATTATAACTTATTGTATATTGATCGGGTACAGGTCGTGGTTGTATTTTAGATACATCATTTAATGCTGATTCTTATGGTATACTGTATACTAGATGGCCACGTATCACCATCCAGAAAATCAAATTTAAAAATATTTAATTTAAAAAAAAATTAAAAAATTATATATTAGATTATAACTTATTGTATATTGATCGGGTACAGGTCGTGGTTGTATTTTAGATACATCATTTAATGCTGATTCTTATGGTATATACATACTAGATGGCCACGTATCACCATCCAGGAAATCAAATTTAAAATTATTCAATTAAAAAAAATATTAAAAAATTATATATTGGATTATAACTTATTGTATATTGATCGGGTACAGGTCGTGGTTGTATTTTAGATACATCTTTTAATGCTGATTCTTATGGTATATACAATACTAGATGCACACGTATCACCATCCAGAAAATCAAATTTAAAATATTCAATTAAAAAAAATTAAAAAATTATATATTGGATTATAACTTATTGTATATTGATCGGGTACAGGTCGTGGTTGTATTTTAGATACATCATTTAATGCTGATTCTTATGGTATATACAATACTAGATGGCCACGTATCACCATCCAGAAAATCAAATTTAAAAATATTCAATTTAAAAAAAATTAAAAAATTATATATTGGATTATAACTTATTGTATATTGATCGGGTACAGGTCGTGGTTGTATTTTAGATACATCATTTAATGCTGATTCTTATGGTATACTGTATACTAGATGGCCACGTATCACCATCCAGAAAATCAAATTTAAAAATATTCAATTTAAAAAAAATTAAAAAATTATATATTGGATTATAACTTATTGTATATTGATCGGGTACAAGTCGTGGTTGTATTTTAGATACATCATTTAATGCTGATTCTTATGGTATATACAATACTAGATGGCCACGTATCACCATCCAGAAAATCAAATTTAAAATATTTAATTAAAAAAAAATTAAAAAATTATATATTGGATTATAACTTATTGTATATTGATCGGGTACAGGTCGTGGTTGTATTTTAGATACATCATTTAATGCTGATTCTTATGGTATACTGTATACTAGATGGCCACGTATCACCATCCAGAAAATCAAATTTAAAAATATTTAATTTAAAAAAAATTAAAAAATTATATATTGGATTATAACTTATTGTATATTGATCGGGTACAGGTCGTGGTTGTATTTTAGATACATCATTTAATGCTGATTCTTATGGTATACTGTATACTAGATGGCCACGTATCACCATCCAGAAAATCAAATTTAAAATAATGTAATTTAAAAAAAATTAAAAAATTATATATTGGATTATAACTTATTGTATATTGATCGGGTACAGGTCGTGGTTGTATTTTAGATACATCTTTTAATGCTGATTCTTATGGTATATACAATACTAGATGCACACGTATCACCATCCAGAAAATCAAATTTAAAAATATTCAATTTAAAAAAAATTAAAAAATTATATATTGGATTATAACTTATTGTATATTGATCGGGTACAGGTCGTGGTTGTATTTTAGATACATCATTTAATGCTGATTCTTATGGTATACTGTATACTAGATGGCCACGTATCACCATCCAGAAAATCAAATTTAAAAATATTTAATTTAAAAAAAATTAAAAAATTATATATTGGATTATAACTTATTGTATATTGATCGGGTACAGGTCGTGGTTGTATTTTAGATACATCTTTTAATGCTGATTCTTATGGTATACTGTATACTAGATGGCCACGTATCACCATCCAGAAAATCAAATTTAAAAATATTTAATTTAAAAAAAATTAAAAAATTATATATTGGATTATAACTTATTGTATATTGATCGGGTACAGGTCGTGGTTGTATTTTAGATACATCTTTTAACGCTGATTCTTATGGTATATACAATACTAGATGCACACGTATCACCATCCAGAAAATCAAATTTAAAATATTCAATTTAAAAAAAATTAAAAAATTATATATTGGATTATAACTTATTGTATATTGATCGGGTACAGGTCGTGGTTGTATTTTAGATACATCATTTAATGCTGATTCTTATGGTATACTGTATACTAGATGGCCACGTATCACCATCCAGAAAATCAAATTTAAAAATATTTAATTTAAAAAAAAATTAAAAAATTATATATTGGATTATAACTTATTGTATATTGATCGGGTACAGGTCGTGGTTGTATTTTAGATACATCATTTAATGCTGATTCTTATGGTATACTGTATAATAAATCGACACTTATCACCAACCAGACAATCAAATTTAAAAATATTTAATTTAAAAAAAATTTAAAAAATTATATATTGGATTATAACTTATTGTATATTGATCGGGTACAGGTCGTGGTTGTATTTTAGATACATCTTTTAATGCTGATTCTTATGGTATATACAATACTAGATGCACACGTATCACCATCCAGAAAATCAAATTTAAAAATATTCAATTTAAAAAAATTAAAAAATTATATATTGGATTATAACTTATTGTATATTGATCGGGTACAGGTCGTGGTTGTATTTTAGATACATCATTTAATGCTGATTCTTATGGTATACTGTATACTAGATGGCCACGTATCACCATCCAGAAAATCAAATTTAAAAATATTTAATTTAAAAAAAATTAAAAAATTATATATTGGATTATAACTTATTGTATATTGATCGGGTACAGGTCGTGGTTGTATTTTAGATACATCTTTTAATGCTGATTCTTATGGTATACTGTATACTAGATGGCCACGTATCACCATCCAGAAAATCAAATTTAAAAATATTTAATTTAAAAAAAAATTAAAAAATTATATATTGGATTATAACTTATTGTATATTGATCGGGTACAGGTCGTGGTTGTATTTTAGATACATCTTTTAACGCTGATTCTTATGGTATATACAATACTAGATGCACACGTATCACCATCCAGAAAATCAAATTTAAAAATATTCAATTTAAAAAAAATTAAAAAATTATATATTGGATTATAACTTATTGTATATTGATCGGGTACAGGTCGTGGTTGTATTTTAGATACATCATTTAATGCTGATTCTTATGGTATACTGTATACTAGATGGCCACGTATCACCATCCAGAAAATCAAATTTAAATATATTGAATTAAAAAAAAATTAAAAATTATATATTGGATTATAACTTATTGTATATTGATCGGGTACAGGTCGTGGTTGTATTTTAGATACATCATTTAATGCTGATTCTTATGGTATACTGTATACTAGATGGCCACGTATCACCATCCAGAAAATCAAATTTAAAAATATTTAATTTAAAAAAAAATTAAAAAATTATATATTGGATTATAACTTATTGTATATTGATCGGGTACAGGTCGTGGTTGTATTTTAGATACATCATTTAATGCTGATTCTTATGGTATACTGTATACTAGATGGCCACGTATCACCATCCAGAAAATCAAATTTAAAAATATTTAATTTAAAAAAAAATTAAAAAATTATATATTGGATTATAACTTATTGTATATTGATCGGGTACAGGTCGTGGTTGTATTTTAGATACATCATTTAATGCTGATTCTTATGGTATACTGTATACTAGATGGCCACGTATCACCATCCAGAAAATCAAATTTAAAATTATTCAATTAAAAAAAATATTAAAAAATTATATATTGGATTATAACTTATTGTATATTGATCGGGTACAGGTCGTGGTTGTATTTTAGATACATCTTTTAACGCTGATTCTTATGGTATATACAATACTAGATGCACACGTATCACCATCCAGAAAATCAAATTTAAAAATATTTAATTTAAAAAAAAATTAAAAAATTATATATTGGATTATAACTTATTGTATATTGATCGGGTACAGGTCGTGGTTGTATTTTAGATACATCATTTAATGCTGATTCTTATGGTATACTGTATACTAGATGGCCACGTATCACCATCCAGAAAATCAAATTTAAAAATATTTAATTTAAAAAAAAATTAAAAAATTATATATTGGATTATAACTTATTGTATATTGATCGGGTACAGGTCGTGGTTGTATTTTAGATACATCATTTAATGCTGATTCTTATGGTATACTGTATACTAGATGGCCACGTATCACCATCCAGAAAATCAAATTTAAAATTATTCAATTAAAAAAAATATTAAAAAATTATATATTGGATTATAACTTATTGTATATTGATCGGGTACAGGTCGTGGTTGTATTTTAGATACATCTTTTAACGCTGATTCTTATGGTATATACAATACTAGATGCACACGTATCACCATCCAGAAATCAAATTTAAAAATATTCAATTTAAAAAAAATTAAAAAATTATATATTGGATTATAACTTATTGTATATTGATCGGGTACAGGTCGTGGTTGTATTTTAGATACATCATTTAATGCTGATTCTTATGGTATACTGTATACTAGATGGCCACGTATCACCATCCAGAAAATCAAATTTAAAAATATTCAATTTAAAAAAAATTAAAAAATTATATATTGGATTATAACTTATTGTATATTGATCGGGTACAGGTCGTGGTTGTATTTTAGATACATCATTTAATGCTGATTCTTATGGTATACTGTATACTAGATGGCCACGTATCACCATCCAGAAAATCAAATTTAAAAATATTTAATTTAAAAAAAATTAAAAAATTATATATTGGATTATAACTTATTGTATATTGATCGGGTACAGGTCGTGGTTGTATTTTAGATACATCATTTAATGCTGATTCTTATGGTATACTGTATACTAGATGGCCACGTATCACCATCCAGAAAATCAAATTTAAAAATATTTAATTTAAAAAAAATTAAAAAATTATATATTGGATTATAACTTATTGTATATTGATCGGGTACAGGTCTTGGTTGTATTTTAGATACATCATTTAATGCTGATTCTTATGGTATACTGTATACTAGATGGCCACGTATCACCATCCAGAAAATCAAATTTAAAAATATTAATTTAAAAAAAATTAAAAAATTATATATTGGATTATAACTTATTGTATATTGATCGGGTACAGGTCGTGGTTGTATTTTAGATACATCATTTAATGCTGATTCTTATGGTATACTGTATACTAGATGGCCACGTATCACCATCCAGAAAATCAAATTTAAAAATATTTAATTTAAAAAAAATTAAAAAATTATATATTGGATTATAACTTATTGTATATTGATCGGGTACAGGTCGTGGTTGTATTTTAGATACATCTTTTAATGCTGATTCTTATGGTATATACAATACTAGATGCACACGTATCACCATCCAGAAAATCAAATTTAAAAATATTCAATTTAAAAAAATTAAAAAATTATATATTGGATTATAACTTATTGTATATTGATCGGATACAGGTCGTGGTTGTATTTTAGATACATCATTTAATGCTGATTCTTATGGTATACTGTATACTAGATGGCCACGTATCACCATCCAGAAAATCAAATTTAAAAATATTTAATTTAAAAAAAAAAAAAATTATATATTGGATTATAACTGATTGTATATTGATCGGGTCCAGGTCGTGGTTGTATTTGAGATTGTTCATTTAATGCTGTGTGGCTTGGTATACTGTATACTAGATGGCCACGTATCACCATCCAGAAAATCAAATTTAAAAATATTTAATTTAAAAAAAATTAAAAATTATATATTGGATTATAACTTATTGTATATTGATCGGGTACAGGTCGTGGTTGTATTTTAGATACATCTTTTAACGCTGATTCTTATGGTATATACAATACTAGATGCACACGTATCACCATCCAGAAAAGCAAATTTAAAAATATTCAATTTAAAAAAAATTAAAAAATTATATATTGGATTATAACTTATTGTATATTGATCGGGTACAGGTCGTGGTTGTATTTTAGATACATCATTTAATGCTGATTCTTATGGTATACTGTATACTAGATGGCCACGTATCACCATCCAGAAAATCAAATTTAAAAATATTTAATTTAAAAAAAAATTAAAAAATTATATATTGGATTATAACTTATTGTATATTGATCGGGTACAGGTCGTGGTTGTATTTTAGATACATCATTTAATGCTGATTCTTATGGTATACTGTATACTAGATGGCCACGTATCACCATCAAGAAAATCAAATTTAAAATATTTAATTAAAAAAAATGAAAAAATTTTATATTGGATTATAACTTATTGTATATTGATCGGGTACAGGTCGTGGTTGTATTTTAGATACATCTTTTAATGCTGATTCTTATGGTATACTGTATACTAGATGGCCACGTATCACCATCCAGAAAATCAAATTTAAAAATATTTAATTTAAAAAAAAATTAAAAAATTATATATTGGATAATATCTTATTGTATATTGATCGGGTACAGGTCGTGGTTGTATTTTAGATACATCTTTTAATGCTGATTCTTATGGTATACTGTATACTAGATGGCCACGTATCACCATCCAGAATATCAAATTTAAACAATTGAAATTTAAAAAAAAATTAAAAAATTATATATTGGATTATAACTTATTGTATATTGATCGGGTACAGGTCGTGGTTGTATTTTAGATACATCTTTTAATGCTGATTCTTATGGTATACTGTATACTAGATGGCCACGTATCACCATCCAGAAAATCAAATTTAAAAATATTTAATTTAAAAAAAAAATTAAAAAATTATATATTGGATTATAACTTATTGTATATTGATCGGGTACAGGTCGTGGTTGTATTTTAGATACATCTTTTAATGCTGATTCTTATGGTATACTGTATACTAGATGGCCACGTATCACCATCCAGAAAATCAAATTTAAAAATATTTAATTAAAAAAAAATTAAAAAATTATATATTGGATAATATCTTATTGTATATTGATCGGGTACAGGTCGTGGTTGTATTTTAGATACATCTTTTAATGCTGATTCTTATGGTATATATAATACTAGATGGCCACGTATCACCATCCAGAAATCAAATTTAAAATAATCAATTAAAAAAAATTAAAAAATTATATATTGGATAATATCTTATTGTATATTGATCGGGTACAGGTCGTGGTTGTATTTTAGATACATCTTTTAAAGCTGATTCTTATGGTATATACAATACTAGATGGCCACGTATCACCATCCAGGAAATCAAATTTAAAAATAATCAATTTAAAAAAAATTAAAAAATTATATATTGGATAATATCTTATTGTATATTGATCGGGTACAGGTCGTGGTTGTATTTTAGATACATCTTTTAATGCTGATTCTTATGGTATATATAATACTAGATGGCCACGTATCACCATCCAGGAAATCAAATTTAAAAATAATCAATTTAAAAAAAATTAAAAAATTATATATTGGATATTATATATCTTATTGTATATTGATCGGGTACAGGTCGTGGTTGTATTTTAGATACATCTTTTAATGCTGATTCTTATGGTATATACAATACTAGATGGCCACGTATCACCATCCAGGAAATCAAATTTAAAAATAATCAATTTAAAAAAAATTAAAAAATTATATATTGGATAATATCTTATTGTATATTGATCGGGTACAGGTCGTGGTTGTATTTTAGATACATCTTTTAATGCTGATTCTTATGGTATATACAATACTAGATGGCCACGTATCACCATCCAGGAAATCAAATTTAAAAATAATCAATTTAAAAAAAATTAAAAAATTATATATTGGATAATATCTTATTGTATATTGATCGGGTACAGGTCGTGGTTGTATTTTAGATACATCTTTTAATGCTGATTCTTATGGTATATACAATACTAGATGGCCACGTATCACCATCCAGGAAATCAAATTTAAAAATAATCAATTAAAAAAAATTAAAAAATTATATATTGGATAATATCTTATTGTATATTGATCGGGTACAGGTCGTGGTTGTATTTTAGATACATCTTTTAATGCTGATTCTTATGGTATATACAATACTAGATGGCCACGTATCACCATCCAGGAAATCAAATTTAAAAATAATCAATTTAAAAAAATTAAAAAATTATATATTGGATAATATCTTATTGTATATTGATCGGGTACAGGTCGTGGTTGTATTTTAGATACATCTTTTAATGCTGATTCTTATGGTATATACAATACTAGATGGCCACGTATCACCATCCAGGAAATCAAATTTAAAAATAATCAATTTAAAAAAAATTAAAAAATTATATATTGGATAATATCTTATTGTATATTGATCGGGTACAGGTCGTGGTTGTATTTTAGATACATCTTTTAATGCTGATTCTTATGGTATATACAATACTAGATGGCCACGTATCACCATCCAGGAAATCAAATTTAAAAATAATCAATTTAAAAAAAATTAAAAAATTATATATTGGATAATATCTTATTGTATATTGATCGGGTACAGGTCGTGGTTGTATTTTAGATACATCTTTTAATGCTGATTCTTATGGTATATACAATACTAGATGGCCACGTATCACCATCCAGGAAATCAAATTTAAAAATAATCAATTTAAAAAAAATTAAAAAATTATATATTGGATAATATCTTATTGTATATTGATCGGGTACAGGTCGTGGTTGTATTTTAGATACATCTTTTAATGCTGATTCTTATGGTATATACAATACTAGATGGCCACGTATCACCATCCAGGAAATCAAATTTAAAAATAATCAATTAAAAAAAATTAAAAAATTATATATTGGATAATATCTTATTGTATATTGATCGGGTACAGGTCGTGGTTGTATTTTAGATACATCTTTTAATGCTGATTCTTATGGTATATACAATACTAGATGGCCACGTATCACCATCCAGGAAATCAAATTTAAAAATAATCAATTTAAAAAAATTAAAAAATTATATATTGGATAATATCTTATTGTATATTGATCGGGTACAGGTCGTGGTTGTATTTTAGATACATCTTTTAATGCTGATTCTTATGGTATATACAATACTAGATGGCCACGTATCACCATCCAGGAAATCAAATTTAAAAATAATCAATTTAAAAAAAATTAAAAAATTATATATTGGATAATATCTTCTTGTATATTGATCGGGTACAGGTCTTGGTTGTATTTTAGATACATCTTTTAATGCTGATTCTTATGGTATATACAATACTAGATGGCCACGTATCACCATCCAGGAAATCAAATTTAAAATAATCAATTTAAAAAAAATTAAAAAATTATATATTGGATAATATCTTATTGTATATTGATCGGGTACAGGTCGTGGTTGTATTTTAGATACATCTTTTAATGCTGATTCTTATGGTATATACAATACTAGATGGCCACGTATCACCATCCAGGAAATCAAATTTAAAATAATCAATTTAAAAAAAATTAAAAAATTATATATTGGATAATATCTTATTGTATATTGATCGGGTACAGGTCGTGGTTGTATTTTAGATACATCTTTTAATGCTGATTCTTATGGTATATACAATACTATATGCACACGAATCACCATCCAGGAAATCAAATTTAAAATAATCAATTTAAAAAAAATTAAAAAATTATATATTGGATAATATCTTATTGTATATTGATCGGGTACAGGTCGTGGTTGTATTTTAGATACATCTTTTAATGCTGATTCTTATGGTATATACAATACTAGATGGCCACGTATCACCATCCAGGAAATAAAATTTAAAAATAATCAATTTAAAAAAAATTAAAAAATTATATATTGGATAATATCTTATTGTATATTGATCGGGTACAGGTCGTGGTTGTATTTTAGATACATCTTTTAATGCTGATTCTTATGGTATATACAATACTAGATGGCCACGTATCACCATCCAGGAAATCAAATTAAAAAAAAATCAATATAAAAAAAATTAACAAATTATATATTGGATAATATCTTATTGTATATTGATCGGGTACAGGTCGTGGTTGTATTTTAGATACATCTTTTAATGCTGATTCTTATGGTATATACAATACTAGATGGCCACGTATCACCATCCAGGAAATCAAATTTAAAATAATCAATTAAAAAAATTAAAAAATTATATATTGGATAATATCTTATTGTATATTGATCGGGTACAGGTCGTGGTTGTATTTTAGATACATCTTTTAATGCTGATTCTTATGGTATATACAATACTAGATGGCCACGTATCACCATCCAGGAAATCAAATTTAAAAATAATCAATTTAAAAAAAATTAAAAAATTATATATTGGATAATATCTTATTGTATATTGATCGGGTACAGGTCGTGGTTGTATTTTAGATACATCTTTTAATGCTGATTCTTATGGTATATACAATACTAGATGGCCACGTATCACCATCCAGGAAATCAAATTTAAAAATAATCAATTTAAAAAAAATTAAAAAATTATATATTGGATAATATCTTATTGTATATTGATCGGGTACAGGTCGTGGTTGTATTTTAGATACATCTTTTAATGCTGATTCTTATGGTATATACAATACTAGATGGCCACGTATCACCATCCAGGAAATCAAATTTAAAAATAATCAATTTAAAAAAAATTAAAAAATTATATATTGGATAATATCTTATTGTATATTGATCGGGTACAGGTCGTGGTTGTATTTTAGATACATCTTTTAATGCTGATTCTTATGGTATATACAATACTAGATGGCCACGTATCACCATCCAGGAAATCAAATTTAAAAATAATCAATTTAAAAAAAATTAAAAAATTATATATTGGATAATATCTTATTGTATATTGATCGGGTACAGGTCGTGGTTGTATTTTAGATACATCTTTTAATGCTGATTCTTATGGTATATACAATACTAGATGCACACGTATCACCATCCAGAAAATTAAATTTAAAAATATTCAATTAAAAAAAATTAAAAAAACTATATATTGGATTATATCTTATTGTATATTGATCGGGTACAGGTCGTGGTTGTATTTTAGATACATCTTTTAATGCTGATTATTATGGTATATACAATACTAGATGCACACGTATCACCATCCAGGAAATCAAATTTAAAAATAATCAATTTAAAAAAAATTAAAAAATTATATATTGGATAATATCTTATTGTATATTGATCGGGTACAGGTCGTGGTTGTATTTTAGATACATCTTTTAATGCTGATTCTTATGGTATATACAATACTAGATGGCCACGTATCACCTTCCAGGAAATCAAATTTAAAAATAATCAATTTAAAAAAAATTAAAAAATTATATATTGGATAATATCTTATTGTATATTGATCGGGTACAGGTCGTGGTTGTATTTTAGATACATCTTTTAATGCTGATTCTTATGGTATATACAATACTAGATGGCCACGTATCACCATCCAGGAAATCAAATTTAAAAATAATCAATTAAAAAAAATTAAAAAATTATATATTGGATAATATCTTATTGTATATTGATCGGGTACAGGTCGTGGTTGTATTTTAGATACATCTTTTAATGCTGATTCTTATGGTATATACAATACTAGATGGCCACGTATCACCATCCAGGAAATCAAATTTAAAAATAATCAATTTAAAAAAAATTAAAAAATTATATATTGGATAATATCTTATTGTATATTGATCGGGTACAGGTCGTGGTTGTATTTTAGATACATCTTTTAATGCTGATTCTTATGGTATATACAATACTAGATGGCCACGTATCACCATCCAGGAAATCAAATTTAAAAATAATCAATATAAAAAAAATTCTAAACTAAAATCTATGAAAATAACTTATTGTATATTGATCGGGTACAGGTCGTGGTTGTATTTTAGATACATCTTTTAATGCTGATTCTTATGGTATATACAATACTAGATGGCCACGTATCACCATCCAGGAAATCAAATTTAAAAATAATCAATTAAAAAAAATTAAAAAATTATATATTGGATAATATCTTATTGTATATTGATCGGGTACAGGTCGTGGTTGTATTTTAGATACATCTTTTAATGCTGATTCTTATGGTATATACAATACTAGATGGCCACGTATCACCATCCAGGAAATCAAATTTAAAAATAATCAATTTAAAAAAAATTAAAAAATTATATATTGGATAATATCTTATTGTATATTGATCGGGTACAGGTCGTGGTTGTATTTTAGATACCTCTTTTAATGCTGATTCTTATGGTATATACAATACTAGATGGCCACGTATCACCATCCAGGAAATCAAATTTAAAAATAATCAATTTAAAAAAAATTAAAAAATTATATATTGGATAATATCTTATTGTATATTGATCGGGTACAGGTCGTGGTTGTATTTTAGATACATCTTTTAATGCTGATTCTTATGGTATATACAATACTAGATGGCCACGTATCACCATCCAGGAAATCAAATTTAAAAATAATCAATTTAAAAAAAATTAAAAAATTATATATTTGATAATATCTTATTGTATATTGATCGGGTACAGGTCGTGGTTGTATTTTAGATACATCTTTTAATGCTGATTCTTATGGTATATACAATACTAGATGGCCACGTATCACCATCCAGGAAATCAAATTTAAAATTATTCAATTAAAAAAATATTAAAAAATTATATATTGGATTATATCTTATTGTATATTGATCGGGTACAGGTCGTGGTTGTATTTTAGATACATCTTTTAATGCTGATTCTTATGGTATATACAATACTAGATGGCCACGTATCACCATCCAGGAAATCAAATTTAAAAATAATCAATTAAAAAAAATTAAAAAATTATATATTGGATAATATCTTATTGTATATTGATCGGGTACAGGTCGTGGTTGTATTTTAGATACATCTTTTAATGCTGATTCTTATGGTATATACAATACTAGATGGCCACGTATCACCATCCAGGAAATCAAATTTAAAAATAATCAATTAAAAAAAATTAAAAAATTATATATTGGATAATATCTTATTGTATATTGATCGGGTACAGGTCGTGGTTGTATTTTAGATACCTCTTTTAATGCTGATTCTTATGGTATATACAATACTAGATGGCCACGTATCACCATCCAGGAAATCAAATTTAAAAATAATCAATTTAAAAAAAATTAAAAAATTATATATTGGATAATATCTTATTGTATATTGATCGGGTACAGGTCGTGGTTGTATTTTAGATACATCTTTTAATGCTGATTCTTATGGTATATACAATACTAGATGGCCACGTATCACCATCCAGGAAATCAAATTTAAAAATAATCAATTTAAAAAAAATTAAAAAATTATATATTTGATAATATCTTATTGTATATTGATCGGGTACAGGTCGTGGTTGTATTTTAGATACATCTTTTAATGCTGATTCTTATGGTATATACAATACTAGATGGCCACGTATCACCATCCAGGAAATCAAATTTAAAAATAATCAATTTAAAAAAAATTAAAAAATTATATATTGGATAATATCTTATTGTATATTGATCGGGTACAGGTCTTGGTTGTATTTTAGATACATCTTTTAATGCTGATTCTTATGGTATATACAATACTAGATGGCCACGTATCACCATCCAGGAAATCAAATTTAAAAATAATCAATTTATAAATTAATTATAATTTTATATATTGGATAATATCTTATTGTATATTGATCGGGTACAGGTCGTGGTTGTATTTTAGATACATCTTTTAATGCTGATTCTTATGGTATATACAATACTAGATGGCCACGTATCACCATCCAGGAAATCAAATTTAAAAATATACAATTAAAAAAAATTAAAAAATTATATACTGTATAATATGTTATTGTGTACTGATCGGGTACAGGTCGTGGTTGTATTTTAGATACATCTTTTAATGCTGATTCTTATGGTATATACAATACTAGATGCACACGTATCACCATCCAGGAAATCAAATTTAAAAATAATCAATTTAAAAAAATTAAAAAATTATATATTGGATAATATCTTATTGTATATTGATCGGGTACAGGTCGTGGTTGTATTTTAGATACATCTTTTAATGCTGATTCTTATGGTATATACAATACTAGATGGCCACGTATCACCATCCAGGAAATCAAATTTAAAAATAATCAATTTAAAAAAATTAAAAAATTATATATTGGATAATATCTTATTGTATATTGATCGGGTACAGGTCGTGGTTGTATTTTAGATACATCTTTTAATGCTGATTCTTATGGTATATACAATACTAGATGGCCACGTATCACCATCCAGGAAATCAAATTTAAAAATAATCAATTTAAAAAAAAATAAAAAATTTTATATGGGATAATATCTTATTGTATATTGATCGGGTACAGGTCGTGGTTGTATTTTAGATACATCTTTTAATGCTGATTCTTATGGTATATACAATACTAGATGGCCACGTATCACCATCCAGGAAATCAAATTTAAAAATAATCAATTTAAAAAAAATTAAAAAATTATATATTGGATAATATCTTATTGTATATTGATCGGGTACAGGTCGTGGTTGTATTTTAGATACATCTTTTAATGCTGATTCTTATGGTATATACAATACTAGATGGCCACGTATCACCATCCAGGAAATCAAATTTAAAATAATCAATTAAAAAAAATTAAAAAATTATATATTGGATAATATCTTATTGTATATTGATCGGGTACAGGTCGTGGTTGTATTTTAGATACATCTTTTAATGCTGATTCTTATGGTATATACAATACTAGATGGCCACGTATCACCATCCAGGAAATCAAATTTAAAAATAATCAATTTAAAAAAATTAAAAAATTATATATTGGATAATATCTTATTGTATATTGATCGGGTACAGGTCGTGGTTGTATTTTAGATACATCTTTTAATGCTGATTCTTATGGTATATACAATACTAGATGGCCACGTATCACCATCCAGGAAATCAAATTTAAAAATAATCAATTTAAAAAAAATTAAAAAATTATATATTGGATAATATCTTATTGTATATTGATCGGGTACAGGTCGTGGTTGTATTTTAGATACATCTTTTAATGCTGATTCTTATGGTATATACAATACTAGATGGCCACGTATCACCATCCAGGAAATCAAATTTAAAAATAATCAATTTAAAAAAAAATTAAAAAATTATATATTGGATAATATCTTATTGTATATTGATCGGGTACAGGTCGTGGTTGTATTTTAGATACATCTTTTAATGCTGATTCTTATGGTATATACAATACTAGATGGCCACGTATCACCATCCAGGAAATCAAATTTAAAATTATTCAATTAAAAAAATATTAAAAAATTATATATTGGATTATAACTTATTGTATATTGATCGGGTACAGGTCGTGGTTGTATTTTAGATACATCTTTTAATGCTGATTCTTATGGTATATACAATACTAGATGGCCACGTATCACCATCCAGGAAATCAAATTTAAAAATAATCAATTTAAAAAAATATTAAAAAATTATATATTGGATAATATCTTATTGTATATTGATCGGGTACAGGTCGTGGTTGTATTTTAGATACATCTTTTAATGCTGATTTTTATGGTATATACAATACTAGATGGCCACGTATCATTATCCAGAAAATCAAATTTAAAATTATTCAATTAAAAAAAATATTAAAAAATTATATATTGGATAATATCTTATTGTATATTGATCGGGTACAGGTCGTGGTTGTATTTTAGATACATCTTTTAATGCTGATTCTTATGGTATATACAATACTAGATGGCCACGTATCACCATCCAGGAAATCAAATTTAAAATTATTCAATTAAAAAAATATTAAAAAATTATATATTGGATTATAACTTATTGTATATTGATCGGGTACATGTCGTGGTTGTATTTTAGATACATCTTTTAATGCTGATTCTTATGGTATATACAATACTAGATGGCCACGTATCATTATCCAGAAAATCAAATTTAAATTTATTCAATTAAAAAAAATATTAAAAAATTATATATTGGATAATATCTTATTGTATATTGATCGGGTACAGGTCGTGGTTGTATTTTAGATACATCTTTTAATGCTGATTCTTATGGTATATACAATACTAGATGGCCACGTATCACCATCCAGGAAATCAAATTTAAAATTATTCAATTAAAAAAATATTAAAAAATTATATATTGGATTATAACTTATTGTATATTGATCGGGTACAGGTCGTGGTTGTATTTTAGATACATCTTTTAATGCTGATTCTTATGGTATATACAATACTAGATGGCCACGTATCACCATCCAGGAAATCAAATTTAAAATTATTCAATTAAAAAAATATTAAAAAATTATATATTGGATAATATCTTATTGTATATTGATCGGGTACAGGTCGTGGTTGTATTTTAGATACATCTTTTAATGCTGATTCTTATGGTATATACATTACTAGATGGCCACGTATCACCATCCAGGAAATCAAATTTAAAATTATTCAATTAAAAAAAATATTAAAAAATTATATATTGGATTATAACTTATTGTATATTGATCGGGTACAGGTCGTGGTTGTATTTTAGATACATCTTTTAATGCTGATTCTTATGGTATATACAATACTAGATGGCCACGTATCATTATCCAGAAAATCAAATTTAAAATTATTCAATTAAAAAAAATATTAAAAAATTATATATTGGATAATATCTTATTGTATATTGATCGGGTACAGGTCGTGGTTGTATTTTAGATACATCTTTTAATGCTGATTCTTATGGTATATACAATACTAGATGGCCACGTATCACCATCCAGGAAATCAAATTTAAAATTATTCAATTAAAAAAATATTAAAAAATTATATATTGGATTATAACTTATTGTATATTGATCGGGTACAGGTCGTGGTTGTATTTTAGATACATCTTTTAATGCTGATTCTTATGGTATATACAATACTAGATGGCCACGTATCATTATCCAGAAAATCAAATTTAAAATTATTCAATTAAAAAAAATATTAAAAAATTATATATTGGATAATATCTTATTGTATATTGATCGGGTACAGGTCGTGGTTGTATTTTAGATACATCTTTTAATGCTGATTCTTATGGTATATACAATACTAGATGGCCACGTATCACCATCCAGGAAATCAAATTTAAAATTATTCAATTAAAAAAATATTAAAAAATTATATATTGGATTATAACTTATTGTATATTGATCGGGTACAGGTCGTGGTTGTATTTTAGATACATCTTTTAATGCTGATTCTTATGGTATATACAATACTAGATGCACACGTATCACCATCCAGAAAATCAAATTTAAACATATTCAATTTAAAAAAATATTAAAAAATTATATATTGGATAATATCTTATTGTATATTGATCGGGTACAGGTCTTGGTTGTATTTTAGATACATCTTTTAATGCTGATTCTTATGGTATATACAATACTAGATGGCCACGTATCATTATCCAGAAAATCAAATTTAAAATTATTCAATTAAAAAAAATATTAAAAAATTATATATTGGATAATATCTTATTGTATATTGATCGGGTACAGGTCGTGGTTGTATTTTAGATACATCTTTTAATGCTGATTCTTATGGTATATACAATACTAGATGGCCACGTATCACCATCCAGGAAATCAAATTTAAAATTATTCAATTAAAAAAAAATATTAAAAAATTATATATTGGATAATATCTTATTGTATATTGATCGGGTACAGGTCGTGGTTGTATTTTAGATACATCTTTTAATGCTGATTCTTATGGTATATACAATACTAGATGGCCACGTATCACCATCCAGAAAATCAAATTTAAAATTATTCAATTAAAAAAAATATTAAAAAATTATATATTGGATTATAACTTATTGTATATTGATCGGGTACAGGTCGTGGTTGTATTTTAGATACATCTTTTAATGCTGATTCTTATGGTATATACAATACTAGATGGCCACGTATCATTATCCAGAAAATCAAATTTAAAATTATTCAATTAAAAAAAATATTAAAAAATTATATATTGGATTATAACTTATTGTATATTGATCGGGTACAGGTCGTGGTTGTATTTTAGATACATCTTTTAATGCTGATTCTTATGGTATATACAATACTAGATGGCCACGTATCATTATCCAGAAAATCAAATTTAAAATTATTCAATTAAAAAAAATATTAAAAAATTATATATTGGATAATATCTTATTGTATATTGATCGGGTACAGGTCGTGGTTGTATTTTAGATACATCTTTTAATGCTGATTCTTATGGTATATACAATACTAGATGGCCACGTATCATTATCCAGAAAATCAAATTTAAAATTATTCAATTAAAAAAAATATTAAAAAATTATATATTGGATAATATCTTATTGTATATTGATCGGGTACAGGTCGTGGTTGTATTTTAGATACATCTTTTAATGCTGATTCTTATGGTATATACAATACTAGATGGCCACGTATCATTATCCAGAAAATCAAATTTAAAATTATTCAATTAAAAAAAATATTAAAAAATTATATATTGGATTATAACTTATTGTATATTGATCGGGTACAGGTCGTGGTTGTATTTTAGATACATCTTTTAATGCTGATTCTTATGGTATATACAATACTAGATGGCCACGTATCATTATCCAGAAAATCAAATTTAAAATTATTCAATTAAAAAAAATATTAAAAAATTATATATTGGATAATATCTTATTGTATATTGATCGGGTACAGGTCGTGGTTGTATTTTAGATACATCTTTTAATGCTGATTCTTATGGTATATACAATACTAGATGGCCACGTATCACCATCCAGAAAATCAAATTTAAAATTATTCAATTAAAAAAATATTAAAAAATTATATATTGGATTATAACTTATTGTATATTGATCGGGTACAGGTCGTGGTTGTATTTTAGATACATCTTTTAATGCTGATTCTTATGGTATATACAATACTAGATGGCCACGTATCATTATCCAGAAAATCAAATTTAAAATTATTCAATTAAAAAAAATATTAAAAAATTATATATTGGATAATATCTTATTGTATATTGATCGGGTACAGGTCGTGGTTGTATTTTAGATACATCTTTTAATGCTGATTCTTATGGTATATACAATACTAGATGGCCACGTATCACCATCCAGAAAATCAAATTTAAAATTATTCAATTAAAAAAAATATTAAAAAATTATATATTGGATTATAACTTATTGTATATTGATCGGGTACAGGTCGTGGTTGTATTTTAGATACATCTTTTAACGCTGATTCTTATGGTATAAAAAATACTCTATGGCCACGTATCACATTCACGTAAACAAAATTTAAAATTTTTAAATTAAAAAAATATTAAAAAATTATATATTGGATTATAACTTATTGTATATTGATCGGGTACAGGTCGTGGTTGTATTTTAGATACATCTTTTAACGCTGATTCTTATGGTATATACAATACTAGATGGCCACGTATCACCATCCAGAAAATCAAATTTAAAATTATTCAATTAAAAAAATATTAAAAAATTATATATTGGATTATAACTTATTGTATATTGATCGGGTACAGGTCGTGGTTGTATTTTAGATACATATTTTAAACCTCAGTCATATGGTATATACAATACTAGATGGCCACGTATCACCATCCAGGAAATCAAATTTAAAATTATTCAATTAAAAAAATATTAAAAAATTATATATTGGATTATAACTTATTGTATATTGATCGGGTACAGGTCGTGGTTGTATTTTAGATACATCTTTTAACGCTGATTCTTATGGTATATACAATACTAGATGGCCACGTATCACCATCCAGAAAATCAAATTTAAAATTATTCAATTAAAAAAAATATTAAAAATTATATATTGGATTATAACTTATTGTATATTGATCGGGTACAGGTCGTGGTTGTATTTTAGATACATCTTTTAACGCTGATTCTTATGGTATATACAATACTAGATGGCCACGTATCACCATCCAGAAAATCAAATTTAAAATTATTCAATTAAAAAAAATATTAAAAAATTATATATTGGATTATAACTTATTGTATATTGATCGGGTACAGGTCGTGGTTGTATTTTAGATACATCTTTTAACGCTGATTCTTATGGTATATACAATACTAGATGGCCACGTATCACCATCCAGAAAATCAAATTTAAAATTATTCAATTAAAAAAAATATTAAAAAATTATATATTGGATTATAACTTATTGTATATTGATCGGGTACAGGTCGTGGTTGTATTTTAGATACATCTTTTAACGCTGATTCTTATGGTATATACAATACTAGATGGCCACGTATCACCATCCAGAAAATCAAATTTAAAATTATTCAATTAAAAAAAATATTAAAAAATTATATATTGGATTATAACTTATTGTATATTGATCGGGTACAGGTCGTGGTTGTATTTTAGATACATCTTTTAACGCTGATTCTTATGGTATATACAATACTAGATGGCCACGTATCACCATCCAGAAAATCAAATTTAAAATTATTCAATTAAAAAAAATATTAAAAAATTATATATTGGATTATAACTTATTGTATATTGATCGGGTACAGGTCGTGGTTGTATTTTAGATACATCTTTTAACGCTGATTCTTATGGTATATACAATACTAGATGGCCACGTATCACCATCCAGGAAATCAAATTTAAAAATAATCAATTTAAAAAAAATTAAAAAATTATATATTGGATAATCTTATTGTATATTGATCGGGTACAGGTCGTGGTTGTATTTTAGATACATCTTTTAATGCTGATTCTTATGGTATATACAATACTAGATGCACACGTATCACCATCCAGGAAATCAAATTTAAAAATAATCAATTAAAAAAAAAATTAAAAAATTATATATTGGATAATATCTTATTGTATATTGATCGGGTACAGGTCGTGGTTGTATTTTAGATACATCTTTTAATGCTGATTCTTATGGTATATACAATACTAGATGGCCACGTATCACCATCCAGGAAATCAAATTTAAAAATAATCAATTAAAAAAAATTAAAAAATTATATATTGGATAATATCTTATTGTATATTGATCGGGTACAGGTCGTGGTTGTATTTTAGATACATCTTTTAATGCTGATTCTTATGGTATATACAATACTAGATGGCCACGTATCACCATCCAGGAAATCAAATTTAAAAATAATCAATTTAAAAAAAATTAAAAAATTATATATTGGATAATATCTTATTGTATATTGATCGGGTACAGGTCGTGGTTGTATTTTAGATACATCTTTTAATGCTGATTCTTATGGTATATACAATACTAGATGGCCACGTATCACCATCCAGGAAATCAAATTTAAAAATAATCAATTTAAAAAAAATTAAAAAATTATATATTGGATAATATCTTATTGTATATTGATCGGGTACAGGTCGTGGTTGTATTTTAGATACATCTTTTAATGCTGATTCTTATGGTATATACAATACTAGATGGCCACGTATCACCATCCAGGAAATCAAATTTAAAAATAATCAATTTAAAAAAAATTAAAAAATTATATATTGGATAATATCTTATTGTATATTGATCGGGTACAGGTCGTGGTTGTATTTTAGATACATCTTTTAATGCTGATTCTTATGGTATATACAATACTAGATGGCCACGTATCACCATCCAGGAAATCAAATTTAAAAATAATCAATTTAAAAAAAATTAAAAAATTATATATTGGATAATATCTTATTGTATATTGATCGGGTACAGGTCGTGGTTGTATTTTAGATACATCTTTTAATGCTGATTCTTATGGTATATACAATACTAGATGGCCACGTATCACCATCCAGGAAATCAAATTTAAAAATAATCAATTAAAAAAAATTAAAAAATTATATATTGGATAATATCTTATTGTATATTGATCGGGTACAGGTCGTGGTTGTATTTTAGATACATCTTTTAATGCTGATTCTTATGGTATATACAATACTAGATGGCCACGTATCACCATCCAGGAAATCAAATTTAAAAATAATCAATTTAAAAAAAATTAAAAAATTATATATTGGATAATATCTTATTGTATATTGATCGGGTACAGGTCGTGGTTGTATTTTAGATACATCTTTTAATGCTGATTCTTATGGTATATACAATACTAGATGGCCACGTATCACCATCCAGGAAATCAAATTTAAAAATAATCAATTTAAAAAAATTAAAAAATTATATATTGGATAATATCTTATTGTATATTGATCGGGTACAGGTCGTGGTTGTATTTTAGATACATCTTTTAATGCTGATTCTTATGGTATATACAATACTAGATGGCCACGTATCACCATCCAGGAAATCAAATTTAAAATTATTCAATTAAAAAAATATTAAAAAATTATATATTGGATTATAACTTATTGTATATTGATCGGGTACAGGTCGTGGTTGTATTTTAGATACATCTTTTAATGCTGATTCTTATGGTATATACAATACTAGATGGCCACGTATCACCATCCAGGAAATCAAATTTAAAAATAATCAATTTAAAAAAATATTAAAAAATTATATATTGGATAATATCTTATTGTATATTGATCGGGTACAGGTCGTGGTTGTATTTTAGATACATCTTTTAATGCTGATTCTTATGGTATATACAATACTAGATGGCCACGTATCATTATCCAGAAAATCAAATTTAAAATTATTCAATTAAAAAAAATATTAAAAAATTATATATTGGATAATATCTTATTGTATATTGATCGGGTACAGGTCGTGGTTGTATTTTAGATACATCTTTTAATGCTGATTCTTATGGTATATACAATACTAGATGGCCACGTATCACCATCCAGGAAATCAAATTTAAAATTATTCAATTAAAAAAATATTAAAAAATTATATATTGGATTATAACTTATTGTATATTGATCGGGTACAGGTCGTGGTTGTATTTTAGATACATCTTTTAATGCTGATTCTTATGGTATATACAATACTAGATGGCCACGTATCACCATCCAGGAAATCAAATTTAAATTTATTCAATTAAAAAAAATATTAAAAAATTATATATTGGATAATATCTTATTGTATATTGATCGGGTACAGGTCGTGGTTGTATTTTAGATACATCTTTTAATGCTGATTCTTATGGTATATACAATACTAGATGGCCACGTATCACCATCCAGGAAATCAAATTTAAAATTATTCAATTAAAAAAAATATTAAAAAATTATATATTGGATTATAACTTATTGTATATTGATCGGGTACAGGTCGTGGTTGTATTTTAGATACATCTTTTAATGCTGATTCTTATGGTATATACAATACTAGATGGCCACGTATCATTATCCAGAAAATCAAATTTAAAATATTCAATTAAAAAAAATATTTAAAAATTATATATTGGATAATATCTTATTGTATATTGATCGGGTACAGGTCGTGGTTGTATTTTAGATACATCTTTTAATGCTGATTCTTATGGTATATACAATACTAGATGGCCACGTATCACCATCCAGGAAATCAAATTTAAAATTATTCAATTAAAAAAATATTGAAAAATTATATATTGGATTATAACTTATTGTATATTGATCGGGTACAGGTCGTGGTTGTATTTTAGATACATCTTTTAATGCTGATTCTTATGGTATATACAATACTAGATGCACACGTATCACCATCCAGAAAATCAAATTTAAACATATTCAATTTAAAAAAATATTAAAAAATTATATATTGGATAATATCTTATTGTATATTGATCGGGTACAGGTCTTGGTTGTATTTTAGATACATCTTTTAATGCTGATTCTTATGGTATATACAATACTAGATGGCCACGTATCATTATCCAGAAAATCAAATTTAAAATTATTCAATTAAAAAAAATATTAAAAAATTATATATTGGATAATATCTTATTGTATATTGATCGGGTACAGGTCGTGGTTGTATTTTAGATACATCTTTTAATGCTGATTCTTATGGTATATACAATACTAGATGGCCACGTATCATTATCCAGAAAATCAAATTTAAAATTATTCAATTAAAAAAAATATTAAAAAATTATATTGGATTATAACTTATTGTATATTGATCGGGTACAGGTCGTGGTTGTATTTTAGATACATCTTTTAATGCTGATTCTTATGGTATATACAATACTAGATGGCCACGTATCACCATCCAGAAAATCAAATTTAAAATTATTCAATTAAAAAAAATATTAAAAAATTATATATTGGATTATAACTTATTGTATATTGATCGGGTACAGGTCGTGGTTGTATTTTAGATACATCTTTTAATGCTGATTCTTATGGTATATACAATACTAGATGGCCACGTATCACCATCCAGAAAATCAAATTTAAAATTATTCAATTAAAAAAAATATTAAAAAATTATATATTGGATTATAACTTATTGTATATTGATCGGGTACAGGTCGTGGTTGTATTTTAGATACATCTTTTAATGCTGATTCTTATGGTATATACAATACTAGATGGCCACGTATCATTATCCAGAAAATCAAATTTAAAATTATTCAATTAAAAAAAATATTAAAAAATTATATATTGGATAATATCTTATTGTATATTGATCGGGTACAGGTCGTGGTTGTATTTTAGATACATCTTTTAATGCTGATTCTTATGGTATATACAATACTAGATGGCCACGTATCACCATCCAGAAAATCAAATTTAAAATTATTCAATTAAAAAAAATATTAAAAAATTATATATTGGATTATAACTTATTGTATATTGATCGGGTACAGGTCGTGGTTGTATTTTAGATACATCTTTTAACGCTGATTCTTATGGTATATACAATACTAGATGGCCACGTATCACCATCCAGAAAATCTAAATTAAAATAAAACAAATAAAAAAAATTAAATAAAAAATATATTGGTTTATATCTTAGTGTATATTGATCGGGTCCAGGTCGTGGTTGTATTTTAGATACATCTTTTAACGCTGATTCTTATGGTATATACAATACTAGATGGCCACGTATCACCATCCAGAAAATCAAATTTAAAATTATTCAATTAAAAAAATATTAAAAAATTATATATTGGATTATAACTTATTGTATATTGATCGGGTACAGGTCGTGGTTGTATTTTAGATACATCTTTTAACGCTGATTCTTATGGTATATACAATACTAGATGGCCACGTATCACCATCCAGAAAATCAAATTTAAAATTATTCAATTAAAAAAAATATTAAAAAATATATATTGGATTATAACTTATTGTATATTGATCGGGTACAGGTCGTGGTTGTATTTTAGATACATCTTTTAACGCTGATTCTTATGGTATATACAATACTAGATGGCCACGTATCACCATCCAGAAAATCAAATTTAAAATTATTCAATTAAAAAAAATATTAAAAAATTATATATTGGATTATAACTTATTGTATATTGATCGGGTACAGGTCGTGGTTGTATTTTAGATACATCTTTTAACGCTGATTCTTATGGTATATACAATACTAGATGGCCACGTATCACCATCCAGAAAATCAAATTTAAAATTATTCAATTAAAAAAAATATTAAAAAATTATATATTGGATTATAACTTATTGTATATTGATCGGGTACAGGTCGTGGTTGTATTTTAGATACATCTTTTAACGCTGATTCTTATGGTATATACAATACTAGATGGCCACGTATCACCATCCAGGAAATCAAATTTAAAAATAATCAATTTAAAAAAAATTAAAAAATTATATATTGGATAATATCTTATTGTATATTGATCGGGTACAGGTCGTGGTTGTATTTTAGATACATCTTTTAATGCTGATTCTTATGGTATATACAATACTAGATGCACACGTATCACCATCCAGGAAATCAAATTTAAAAATAATCAATTTAAAAAAAATTAAAAAATTATATATTGGATAATATCTTATTGTATATTGATCGGGTACAGGTCGTGGTTGTATTTTAGATACATCTTTTAATGCTGATTCTTATGGTATATACAATACTAGATGGCCACGTATCACCATCCAGGAAATCAAATTTAAAAATAATCAATTTAAAAAAAATTAAAAAATTATATATTGGATAATATCTTATTGTATATTGATCGGGTACAGGTCGTGGTTGTATTTTAGATACATCTTTTAATGCTGATTCTTATGGTATATACAATACTAGATGGCCACGTATCACCATCCAGGAAATCAAATTTAAAATAATCAATTTAAAAAAAATTAAAAAATTATATATTGGATAATATCTTATTGTATATTGATCGGGTACAGGTCGTGGTTGTATTTTAGATACATCTTTTAATGCTGATTCTTATGGTATATACAATACTAGATGGCCACGTATCACCATCCAGGAAATCAAATTTAAAAATAATCAATTTAAAAAAAATTAAAAAATTATATATTGGATAATATCTTATTGTATATTGATCGGGTACAGGTCGTGGTTGTATTTTAGATACATCTTTTAATGCTGATTCTTATGGTATATACAATACTAGATGGCCACGTATCACCATCCAGGAAATCAAATTTAAAAATAATCAATTTAAAAAAAATTAAAAAATTATATATTGGATAATATCTTATTGTATATTGATCGGGTACAGGTCGTGGTTGTATTTTAGATACATCTTTTAATGCTGATTCTTATGGTATATACAATACTAGATGGCCACGTATCACCATCCAGGAAATCAAATTTAAAAATAATCAATTAAAAAAAATTAAAAAATTATATATTGGATAATATCTTATTGTATATTGATCGGGTACAGGTCGTGGTTGTATTTTAGATACATCTTTTAATGCTGATTCTTATGGTATATACAATACTAGATGGCCACGTATCACCATCCAGGAAATCAAATTTAAAAATAATCAATTTAAAAAAAAATTAAAAAATTATATATTGGATAATATCTTATTGTATATTGATCGGGTACAGGTCGTGGTTGTATTTTAGATACATCTTTTAATGCTGATTCTTATGGTATATACAATACTAGATGGCCACGTATCACCATCCAGGAAATCAAATTTAAAAATAATCAATTTAAAAAAAATTAAAAAATTATATATTGGATAATATCTTATTGTATATTGATCGGGTACAGGTCGTGGTTGTATTTTAGATACATCTTTTAATGCTGATTCTTATGGTATATACAATACTAGATGGCCACGTATCACCATCCAGGAAATCAAATTTAAAAATAATCAATTAAAAAAAAATTAAAAAATTATATATTGGATAATATCTTATTGTATATTGATCGGGTACAGGTCGTGGTTGTATTTTAGATACATCTTTTAATGCTGATTCTTATGGTATATACAATACTAGATGGCCACGTATCACCATCCAGGAAATCAAATTTAAAATTATTCAATTAAAAAAATATTAAAAAATTATATATTGGATTATAACTTATTGTATATTGATCGGGTACAGGTCGTGGTTGTATTTTAGATACATCTTTTAATGCTGATTCTTATGGTATATACAATACTAGATGGCCACGTATCACCATCCAGGAAATCAAATTTAAAAATAATCAATTTAAAAAAATATTAAAAAATTATATATTGGATAATATCTTATTGTATATTGATCGGGTACAGGTCGTGGTTGTATTTTAGATACATCTTTTAATGCTGATTCTTATGGTATATACAATACTAGATGGCCACGTATCATTATCCAGAAAATCAAATTTAAAATTATTCAATTAAAAAAATATTAAAAAATTATATATTGGATAATATCTTATTGTATATTGATCGGGTACAGGTCGTGGTTGTATTTTAGATACATCTTTTAATGCTGATTCTTATGGTATATACAATACTAGATGGCCACGTATCACCATCCAGGAAATCAAATTTAAAATTATTCAATTAAAAAAAATATTAAAAAATTATATATTGGATTATAACTTATTGTATATTGATCGGGTACAGGTCGTGGTTGTATTTTAGATACATCTTTTAATGCTGATTCTTATGGTATATACAATACTAGATGGCCACGTATCATTATCCAGAAAATCAAATTTAAATTTATTCAATTAAAAAAAATATTAAAAAATTATATATTGGATAATATCTTATTGTATATTGATCGGGTACAGGTCGTGGTTGTATTTTAGATACATCTTTTAATGCTGATTCTTATGGTATATACAATACTAGATGGCCACGTATCACCATCCAGGAAATCAAATTTAAAATTATTCAATTAAAAAAATATTAAAAAATTATATATTGGATTATAACTTATTGTATATTGATCGGGTACAGGTCGTGGTTGTATTTTAGATACATCTTTTAATGCTGATTCTTATGGTATATACAATACTAGATGGCCACGTATCACCATCCAGGAAATCAAATTTAAATTTATTCAATTAAAAAAAATATTAAAAAATTATATATTGGATAATATCTTATTGTATATTGATCGGGTACAGGTCGTGGTTGTATTTTAGATACATCTTTTAATGCTGATTCTTATGGTATATACAATACTAGATGGCCACGTATCACCATCCAGGAAATCAAATTTAAAATTATTCAATTAAAAAAAATATTAAAAAATTATATATTGGATTATAACTTATTGTATATTGATCGGGTACAGGTCGTGGTTGTATTTTAGATACATCTTTTAATGCTGATTCTTATGGTATATACAATACTAGATGGCCACGTATCATTATCCAGAAAATCAAATTTAAAATTATTCAATTAAAAAAAATATTAAAAAATTATATATTGGATAATATCTTATTGTATATTGATCGGGTACAGGTCGTGGTTGTATTTTAGATACATCTTTTAATGCTGATTCTTATGGTATATACAATACTAGATGGCCACGTATCACCATCCAGGAAATCAAATTTAAAATTATTCAATTAAAAAAATATTAAAAAATTATATATTGGATTATAACTTATTGTATATTGATCGGGTACAGGTCGTGGTTGTATTTTAGATACATCTTTTAATGCTGATTCTTATGGTATATACAATACTAGATGCACACGTATCACCATCCAGAAAATCAAATTTAAACATATTCAATTTAAAAAAATATTAAAAAATTATATATTGGATAATATCTTATTGTATATTGATCGGGTACAGGTCGTGGTTGTATTTTAGATACATCTTTTAATGCTGATTCTTATGGTATATACAATACTAGATGGCCACGTATCACCATCCAGGAAATCAAATTTAAAATTATTCAATTAAAAAAAATATTAAAAAATTATATATTGGATTATAACTTATTGTATATTGATCGGGTACAGGTCGTGGTTGTATTTTAGATACATCTTTTAATGCTGATTCTTATGGTATATACAATACTAGATGGCCACGTATCATTATCCAGAAAATCAAATTTAAATTTATTCAATTAAAAAAAATATTAAAAAATTATATATTGGATAATATCTTATTGTATATTGATCGGGTACAGGTCGTGGTTGTATTTTAGATACATCTTTTAATGCTGATTCTTATGGTATATACAATACTAGATGGCCACGTATCACCATCCAGGAAATCAAATTTAAAATTATTCAATTAAAAAAATATTAAAAAATTATATATTGGATTATAACTTATTGTATATTGATCGGGTACAGGTCGTGGTTGTATTTTAGATACATCTTTTAATGCTGATTCTTATGGTATATACAATACTAGATGGCCACGTATCACCATCCAGGAAATCAAATTTAAATTTATTCAATTAAAAAAAATATTAAAAAATTATATATTGGATAATATCTTATTGTATATTGATCGGGTACAGGTCGTGGTTGTATTTTAGATACATCTTTTAATGCTGATTCTTATGGTATATACAATACTAGATGGCCACGTATCACCATCCAGGAAATCAAATTTAAAATTATTCAATTAAAAAAAATATTAAAAAATTATATATTGGATTATAACTTATTGTATATTGATCGGGTACAGGTCGTGGTTGTATTTTAGATACATCTTTTAATGCTGATTCTTATGGTATATACAATACTAGATGGCCACGTATCAAAATCCAGAAAATCAAATTTAAAATTATTCAATTAAAAAAATATTAAAAAATTATATATTGGATAATATCTTATTGTATATTGATCGGGTACAGGTCGTGGTTGTATTTTAGATACATCTTTTAATGCTGATTCTTATGGTATATACAATACTAGATGGCCACGTATCACCATCCAGGAAATCAAATTTAAAATTATTCAATTAAAAAAATATTAAAAAATTATATATTGGATTATAACTTATTGTATATTGATCGGGTACAGGTCGTGGTTGTATTTTAGATACATCTTTTAATGCTGATTCTTATGGTATATACAATACTAGATGCACACGTATCACCATCCAGAAAATCAAATTTAAACATATTCAATTTAAAAAAATATTAAAAAATTATATATTGGATAATATCTTATTGTATATTGATCGGGTACAGGTCTTGGTTGTATTTTAGATACATCTTTTAATGCTGATTCTTATGGTATATACAATACTAGATGGCCACGTATCATTATCCAGAAAATCAAATTTAAAATTATTCAATTAAAAAAAATATTAAAAAATTATATATTGGATAATATCTTATTGTATATTGATCGGGTACAGGTCGTGGTTGTATTTTAGATACATCTTTTAATGCTGATTCTTATGGTATATACAATACTAGATGGCCACGTATCACCATCCAGGAAATCAAATTTAAAATTATTCAATTAAAAAAAATATTAAAAAATTATATATTGGATAATATCTTATTGTATATTGATCGGGTACAGGTCGTGGTTGTATTTTAGATACATCTTTTAATGCTGATTCTTATGGTATATACAATACTAGATGGCCACGTATCACCATCCAGAAAATCAAATTTAAAATTATTCAATTAAAAAAAAATATTAAAAAATTATATATTGGATTATAACTTATTGTATATTGATCGGGTACAGGTCGTGGTTGTATTTTAGATACATCTTTTAATGCTGATTCTTATGGTATATACAATACTAGATGGCCACGTATCATTATCCAGAAAATCAAATTTAAAATTATTCAATTAAAAAAAATATTAAAAAATTATATATTGGATTATAACTTATTGTATATTGATCGGGTACAGGTCGTGGTTGTATTTTAGATACATCTTTTAATGCTGATTCTTATGGTATATACAATACTAGATGGCCACGTATCATTATCCAGAAAATCAAATTTAAAATTATTCAATTAAAAAAAATATTAAAAAATTATATATTGGATAATATCTTATTGTATATTGATCGGGTACAGGTCGTGGTTGTATTTTAGATACATCTTTTAATGCTGATTCTTATGGTATATACAATACTAGATGGCCACGTATCATTATCCAGAAAATCAAATTTAAAATTATTCAATTAAAAAAAATATTAAAAAATTATATATTGGATAATATCTTATTGTATATTGATCGGGTACAGGTCGTGGTTGTATTTTAGATACATCTTTTAATGCTGATTCTTATGGTATATACAATACTAGATGGCCACGTATCATTATCCAGAAAATCAAATTTAAAATTATTCAATTAAAAAAATATTAAAAAATTATATATTGGATTATAACTTATTGTATATTGATCGGGTACAGGTCGTGGTTGTATTTTAGATACATCTTTTAATGCTGATTCTTATGGTATATACAATACTAGATGGCCACGTATCATTATCCAGAAAATCAAATTTAAAATTATTCAATTAAAAAAAATATTAAAAAATTATATATTGGATAATATCTTATTGTATATTGATCGGGTACAGGTCGTGGTTGTATTTTAGATACATCTTTTAATGCTGATTCTTATGGTATATACAATACTAGATGGCCACGTATCACCATCCAGGAAATCAAATTTAAAATTATTCAATTAAAAAAATATTAAAAAATTATATATTGGATTATAACTTATTGTATATTGATCGGGTACAGGTCGTGGTTGTATTTTAGATACATCTTTTAATGCTGATTCTTATGGTATATACAATACTAGATGGCCACGTATCACCATCCAGAAAATCAAATTTAAAATTATTCAATTAAAAAAAAATATTAAAAAATTATATATTGGATTATAACTTATTGTATATTGATCGGGTACAGGTCGTGGTTGTATTTTAGATACATCTTTTAATGCTGATTCTTATGGTATATAC
Organism: Meloidogyne arenaria; assembly: GCA_036172955.1. Taxonomy (NCBI): domain Eukaryota; kingdom Metazoa; phylum Nematoda; class Chromadorea; order Rhabditida; family Meloidogynidae; genus Meloidogyne; species Meloidogyne arenaria. Next base: position 209,955 of record JARQAB010000018.1, read on the forward strand.
AATACTAGATGGCCACGTATCACCATCCAGAAAATCAAATTTAAAATTATTCAATTAAAAAAAATATTAAAAAATTATATATTGGATTATAACTTATTGTATATTGATCGGGTACAGGTCGTGGTTGTATTTTAGATACATCTTTTAATGCTGATTCTTATGGTATATACAATACTAGATGGCCACGTATCATTATCCAGAAAATCAAATTTAAAATTATTCAATTAAAAAAAATATTAAAAAATTATATATTGGATAATATCTTATTGTATATTGATCGGGTACAGGTCGTGGTTGTATTTTAGATACATCTTTTAATGCTGATTCTTATGGTATATACAATACTAGATGGCCACGTATCACCATCCAGAAAATCAAATTTAAAATTATTCAATTAAAAAAAATATTAAAAAATTATATATTGGATTATAACTTATTGTATATTGATCGGGTACAGGTCGTGGTTGTATTTTAGATACATCTTTTAACGCTGATTCTTATGGTATATACAATACTAGATGGCCACGTATCACCATCCAGAAAATCAAATTTAAAATTATTCAATTAAAAAAAATATTAAAAAATTATATATTGGATTATAACTTATTGTATATTGATCGGGTACAGGTCGTGGTTGTATTTTAGATACATCTTTTAACGCTGATTCTTATGGTATATACAATACTAGATGGCCACGTATCACCATCCAGAAAATCAAATTTAAAATTATTCAATTAAAAAAATATTAAAAAATTATATATTGGATTATAACTTATTGTATATTGATCGGGTACAGGTCGTGGTTGTATTTTAGATACATCTTTTAACGCTGATTCTTATGGTATATACAATACTAGATGGCCACGTATCACCATCCAGAAAATCAAATTTAAAATTATTCAATTAAAAAAAATATTAAAAAATTATATATTGGATTATAACTTATTGTATATTGATCGGGTACAGGTCGTGGTTGTATTTTAGATACATCTTTTAACGCTGATTCTTATGGTATATACAATACTAGATGGCCACGTATCACCATCCAGAAAATCAAATTTAAAATTATTCAATTAAAAAAAATATTAAAAAATTATATATTGGATTATAACTTATTGTATATTGATCGGGTACAGGTCGTGGTTGTATTTTAGATACATCTTTTAACGCTGATTCTTATGGTATATACAATACTAGATGGCCACGTATCACCATCCAGAAAATCAAATTTAAAATTATTCAATTAAAAAAAATATTAAAAAATTATATATTGGATTATAACTTATTGTATATTGATCGGGTACAGGTCGTGGTTGTATTTTAGATACATCTTTTAACGCTGATTCTTATGGTATATACAATACTAGATGGCCACGTATCACCATCCAGAAAATCAAATTTAAAATATTCAATTAAAAAAAATATTAAAAAATTATATATTGGATTATAACTTATTGTATATTGATCGGGTACAGGTCGTGGTTGTATTTTAGATACATCTTTTAACGCTGATTCTTATGGTATATACAATACTAGATGGCCACGTATCACCATCCAGAAAATCAAATTTAAAAATTTTCAATTAAAAAAAATATTAAAAAATTATATATTGGATTATAACTTATTGTATATTGATCGGGTACAGGTCGTGGTTGTATTTTAGATACATCTTTTAACGCTGATTCTTATGGTATATACAATACTAGATGCACACGTATCACCATCCAGAAAATCAAATTTAAAAATATTCAATTAAAAAAAAATTAAAAAATTATATATTGGATAATATCTTATTGTATATTGATCGGGTACAGGTCGTGGTTGTATTTTAGATACACATCGGAGGAACTGAAAATTGTTTTGGAGCGGGCTGGAACGAAATAACCGATGAACAATGCGCGACCATTGTGAGTAGCATCCGTAGGCGTTTGCATGCGTGTATTTCAGTCAAGGGCGGTCCTTTTGAGCAATTACTTTAAATAAATGATTATTATATCCTATTGATTATATTTTATCATTTTTTTATGTTAAATAAATTTTTTTTACCAAAGATTTTATTAAAAACATTTGTCGCCGAACTTTTGCCCCACCCTGTATATTGGATAATATCTTATTGTATATTGATCGGGTACAGGTCGTGGTTGTATTTTAGATACATCTTTTAATGCTGATTCTTATGGTATATACAATACTAGATGCACACGTATCACCATCCAGAAAATCAAATTTAAAAATATTCAATTAAAAAAAAATTAAAAAATTATATATTGGATAATATCTTATTGTATATTGATCGGGTACAGGTCGTGGTTGTATTTTAGATACATCTTTTAATGCTGATTCTTATGGTATATACAATACTAGATGCACACTTATCACCATCCAGAAAATCAAATTTAAACATATTCAATTAAAAAAAATATTAAAAAATTATATATTGGATAATATCTTATTGTATATTGATCGGGTACAGGTCGTGGTTGTATTTTAGATACATCTTTTAATGCTGATTCTTATGGTATATACAATACTAGATGGCCACGTATCACCATCCAGGAAATCAAATTTAAAAATAATCAATTTAAAAAAAATTAAAAAATTATATATTGGATAATATCTTATTGTATATTGATCGGGTACAGGTCGTGGTTGTATTTTAGATACATCTTTTAATGCTAATTCTTATGGTATATACAATACTAGATGCACACGTATCACCATCCAGAAAATCGAATTTAAAAATATTCAATTAAAAAAAAATTAAAAAATTATATATTGGATAATATCTTATTGTATATTGATCGGGTACAGGTCGTGGTTGTATTTTAGATACATCTTTTAATGCTGATTCTTATGGTATATACAATACTAGATGCACACGTATCACCATCCAGGAAATCAAATTTAAAATTATTCAATTAAAAAAATATTAAAAAATTATATATTGGATTATAACTTATTGTATATTGATCGGGTACAGGTCGTGGTTGTATTTTAGATACATCTTTTAATGCTGATTCTTATGGTATATACAATACTAGATGCACACGTATCACCATCCAGGAAATCAAATTTAAAATTATTCAATTAAAAAAATATTAAAAAATTATATATTGGATAATATCTTATTGTATATTGATCGGGTACAGGTCGTGGTTGTATTTTAGATACATCTTTTAATGCTGATTCTTATGGTATATACAATACTAGATGGCCACGTATCACCATCCAGGAAATCAAATTTAAAAATAATCAATTTAAAAAAAATTAAAAAATTATATATTGGATAATATCTTATTGTATATTGATCGGGTACAGGTCGTGGTTGTATTTTAGATACATCTTTTAATGCTGATTCTTATGGTATATACAATACTAGATGCACACGTATCACCATCCAGGAAATCAAATTTAAAAATAATCAATTTAAAAAAAATTAAAAAATTATATATTGGATAATATCTTATTGTATATTGATCGGGTACAGGTCGTGGTTGTATTTTAGATACATCTTTTAATGCTGATTCTTATGGTATATACAATACTAGATGCACACGTATCACCATCCAGGAAATCAAATTTAAAAATAATCAATTTAAAAAAAATTAAAAAATTATATATTGGATAATATCTTATTGTATATTGATCGGGTACAGGTCGTGGTTGTATTTTAGATACATCTTTTAATGCTGATTCTTATGGTATATACAATACTAGATGGCCACGTATCACCATCCAGGAAATCAAATTTAAAAATAATCAATTTAAAAAAAATTAAAAAATTATATATTGGATAATATCTTATTGTATATTGATCGGGTACAGGTCGTGGTTGTATTTTAGATACATCTTTTAATGCTGATTCTTATGGTATATACAATACTAGATGCACACGTATCACCATCCAGAAAATCAAATTTAAAAATATTCAATTAAAAAAAAAATTAAAAAATTATATATTGGATAATATCTTATTGTATATTGATCGGGTACAGGTCGTGGTTGTATTTTAGATACATCTTTTAATGCTGATTCTTATGGTATATACAATACTAGATGCACACGTATCACCATCCAGGAAATCAAATTTAAAAATAATCAATTTAAAAAAAATTAAAAAATTATATATTGGATAATATCTTATTGTATATTGATCGGGTACAGGTCGTGGTTGTATTTTAGATACATCTTTTAATGCTGATTCTTATGGTATATACAATACTAGATGGCCACGTATCACCATCCAGGAAATCAAATTTAAAAATAATCAATTTAAAAAAAATTAAAAAATTATATATTGGATAATATCTTATTGTATATTGATCGGGTACAGGTCGTGGTTGTATTTTAGATACATCTTTTAATGCTGATTCTTATGGTATATACAATACTAGATGCACACGTATCACCATCCAGAAAATCGAATTTAAAAATATTCAATTAAAAAAAATATTAAAAAATTATATATTGGATTATAACTTATTGTATATTGATCGGGTACAGGTCGTGGTTGTATTTTAGATACATCTTTTAATGCTGATTCTTATGGTATATACAATACTAGATGCACACGTATCACCATCCAGGAAATCAAATTTAAAATTATTCAATTAAAAAAATATTAAAAAATTATATATTGGATTATAACTTATTGTATATTGATCGGGTACAGGTCGTGGTTGTATTTTAGATACATCTTTTAATGCTGATTCTTATGGTATATACAATACTAGATGGCCACGTATCACCATCCAGGAAATCAAATTTAAAAATAATCAATTTAAAAAAAATTAAAAAATTATATATTGGATAATATCTTATTGTATATTGATCGGGTACAGGTCGTGGTTGTATTTTAGATACATCTTTTAATGCTGATTCTTATGGTATATACAATACTAGATGGCCACGTATCACCATCCAGGAAATCAAATTTAAAAATAATCAATTTAAAAAAAATTAAAAAATTATATATTGGATAATATCTTATTGTATATTGATCGGGTACAGGTCGTGGTTGTATTTTAGATACATCTTTTAATGCTGATTCTTATGGTATATACAATACTAGATGCACACGTATCACCATCCAGGAAATCAAATTTAAAATTATTCAATTAAAAAAATATTAAAAAATTATATATTGGATTATAACTTATTGTATATTGATCGGGTACAGGTCGTGGTTGTATTTTAGATACATCTTTTAATGCTGATTCTTATGGTATATACAATACTAGATGCACACGTATCACCATCCAGGAAATCAAATTTAAAATTATTCAATTAAAAAAATATTAAAAAATTATATATTGGATTATAACTTATTGTATATTGATCGGGTACAGGTCGTGGTTGTATTTTAGATACATCTTTTAATGCTGATTCTTATGGTATATACAATACTAGATGGCCACGTATCACCATCCAGGAAATCAAATTTAAAAATAATCAATTTAAAAAAAATTAAAAAATTATATATTGGATAATATCTTATTGTATATTGATCGGGTACAGGTCGTGGTTGTATTTTAGATACATCTTTTAATGCTGATTCTTATGGTATATACAATACTAGATGCACACGTATCACCATCCAGAAAATCAAATTTAAAAATAATCAATTTAAAAAAAATTAAAAAATTATATATTGGATAATATCTTATTGTATATTGATCGGGTACAGGTCGTGGTTGTATTTTAGATACATCTTTTAATGCTGATTCTTATGGTATATACAATACTAGATGGCCACGTATCACCATCCAGGAAATCAAATTTAAAAATAATCAATTTAAAAAAAATTAAAAAATTATATATTGGATAATATCTTATTGTATATTGATCGGGTACAGGTCGTGGTTGTATTTTAGATACATCTTTTAATGCTGATTCTTATGGTATATACAATACTAGATGCACACGTATCACCATCCAGAAAATCAAATTTAAAAATAATCAATTTAAAAAAATATTAAAAAATTATATATTGGATTATAACTTATTGTATATTGATCGGGTACAGGTCGTGGTTGTATTTTAGATACATCTTTTAATGCTGATTCTTATGGTATATACAATACTAGATGGCCACGTATCACCATCCAGGAAATCAAATTTAAAAATAATCAATTTAAAAAAATTAAAAAATTATATATTGGATAATATCTTATTGTATATTGATCGGGTACAGGTCGTGGTTGTATTTTAGATACATCTTTTAATGCTGATTCTTATGGTATATACAATACTAGATGCACACGTATCACCATCCAGAAAATCAAATTTAAAAATAATCAATTTAAAAAAATTAAAAAATTATATATTGGATAATATCTTATTGTATATTGATCGGGTACAGGTCGTGGTTGTATTTTAGATACATCTTTTAATGCTGATTCTTATGGTATATACAATACTAGATGGCCACGTATCACCATCCAGGAAATCAAATTTAAAAATAATCAATTTAAAAAAAATTAAAAAATTATATATTGGATAATATCTTATTGTATATTGATCGGGTACAGGTCGTGGTTGTATTTTAGATACATCTTTTAATGCTGATTCTTATGGTATATACAATACTAGATGCACACGTATCACCATCCAGAAAATCAAATTTAAAAATAATCAATTTAAAAAAAATTAAAAAATTATATATTGGATAATATCTTATTGTATATTGATCGGGTACAGGTCGTGGTTGTATTTTAGATACATCTTTTAATGCTGATTCTTATGGTATATACAATACTAGATGCACACGTATCACCATCCAGAAAATCGAATTTAAAAATATTCAATTAAAAAAAATATTAAAAAATTATATATTGGATAATATCTTATTGTATATTGATCGGGTACAGGTCGTGGTTGTATTTTAGATACATCTTTTAATGCTGATTCTTATGGTATATACAATACTAGATGGCCACGTATCACCATCCAGGAAATCAAATTTAAAATTATTCAATTAAAAAAATATTAAAAAATTATATATTGGATTATAACTTATTGTATATTGATCGGGTACAGGTCGTGGTTGTATTTTAGATACATCTTTTAATGCTGATTCTTATGGTATATACAATACTAGATGGCCACGTATCACCATCCAGGAAATCAAATTTAAAATTATTCAATTAAAAAAATATTAAAAAATTATATATTGGATAATATCTTATTGTATATTGATCGGGTACAGGTCGTGGTTGTATTTTAGATACATCTTTTAATGCTGATTCTTATGGTATATACAATACTAGATGCACACGTATCACCATCCAGAAAATCAAATTTAAAAATATTCAATTAAAAAAAAAATTAAAAAATTATATATTGGATTATAACTTATTGTATATTGATCGGGTACAGGTCGTGGTTGTATTTTAGATACATCTTTTAATGCTGATTCTTATGGTATATACAATACTAGATGCACACGTATCACCATCCAGAAAATCAAATTTAAAAATAATCAATTTAAAAAAAATTAAAAAATTATATATTGGATAATATCTTATTGTATATTGATCGGGTACAGGTCGTGGTTGTATTTTAGATACATCTTTTAATGCTGATTCTTATGGTATATACAATACTAGATGCACACGTATCACCATCCAGAAAATCGAATTTAAAAATATTCAATTAAAAAAAATATTAAAAAATTATATATTGGATAATATCTTATTGTATATTGATCGGGTACAGGTCGTGGTTGTATTTTAGATACATCTTTTAATGCTGATTCTTATGGTATATACAATACTAGATGGCCACGTATCACCATCCAGGAAATCAAATTTAAAATTATTCAATTAAAAAAATATTAAAAAATTATATATTGGATTATAACTTATTGTATATTGATCGGGTACAGGTCGTGGTTGTATTTTAGATACATCTTTTAATGCTGATTCTTATGGTATATACAATACTAGATGGCCACGTATCACCATCCAGGAAATCAAATTTAAAATTATTCAATTAAAAAAATATTAAAAAATTATATATTGGATAATATCTTATTGTATATTGATCGGGTACAGGTCGTGGTTGTATTTTAGATACATCTTTTAATGCTGATTCTTATGGTATATACAATACTAGATGCACACGTATCACCATCCAGAAAATCAAATTTAAAAATATTCAATTAAAAAAAAAATTAAAAAATTATATATTGGATTATAACTTATTGTATATTGATCGGGTACAGGTCGTGGTTGTATTTTAGATACATCTTTTAATGCTGATTCTTATGGTATATACAATACTAGATGCACACGTATCACCATCCAGAAAATCAAATTTAAAATTATTCAATTAAAAAAATATTAAAAAATATATCTTGGATAATATCTTATTGTATATTGATCGGGTACAGGTCGTGGTTGTATTTTAGATACATCTTTTAATGCTGATTCTTATGGTATATACAATACTAGATGCACACGTATCACCATCCAGAAAATCAAATTTAAAATTATTCAATTAAAAAAATATTAAAAAATTATATATTGGATAATATCTTATTGTATATTGATCGGGTACAGGTCGTGGTTGTATTTTAGATACATCTTTTAATGCTGATTCTTATGGTATATACAATACTAGATGGCCACGTATCACCATCCAGGAAATCAAATTTAAAATTATTCAATTAAAAAAATATTAAAAAATTATATATTGGATTATAACTTATTGTATATTGATCGGGTACAGGTCGTGGTTGTATTTTAGATACATCTTTTAATGCTGATTCTTATGGTATATACAATACTAGATGGCCACGTATCACCATCCAGGAAATCAAATTTAAAATTATTCAATTAAAAAAATATTAAAAATTATATATTGGATTATAACTTATTGTATATTGATCGGGTACAGGTCGTGGTTGTATTTTAGATACATCTTTTAATGCTGATTCTTATGGTATATACAATACTAGATGGCCACGTATCACCATCCAGGAAATCAAATTTAAAATTATTCAATTAAAAAAATATTAAAAAATTATATATTGGATTATAACTTATTGTATATTGATCGGGTACAGGTCGTGGTTGTATTTTAGATACATCTTTTAATGCTGATTCTTATGGTATATACAATACTAGATGCACACGTATCACCATCCAGAAAATCAAATTTAAAAATATTCAATTAAAAAAAAAATTAAAAAATTATATATTGGATAATATCTTATTGTATATTGATCGGGTACAGGTCGTGGTTGTATTTTAGATACATCTTTTAATGCTGATTCTTATGGTATATACAATACTAGATGCACACGTATCACCATCCAGAAAATCGAATTTAAAAATATTCAATTAAAAAAAATATTAAAAAATTATATATTGGATTATATCTTATTGTATATTGATCGGGTACAGGTCGTGGTTGTATTTTAGATACATCTTTTAATGCTGATTCTTATGGTATATACAATACTAGATGGCCACGTATCACCATCCAGGAAATCAAATTTAAAATTATTCAATTAAAAAAATATTAAAAAATTATATATTGGATTATAACTTATTGTATATTGATCGGGTACAGGTCGTGGTTGTATTTTAGATACATCTTTTAATGCTGATTCTTATGGTATATACAATACTAGATGCACACGTATCACCATCCAGAAAATCAAATTTAAAAATATTCAATTAAAAAAAAAATTAAAAAATTATATATTGGATAATATCTTATTGTATATTGATCGGGTACAGGTCGTGGTTGTATTTTAGATACATCTTTTAATGCTGATTCTTATGGTATATACAATACTAGATGCACACGTATCACCATCCAGAAAATCGAATTTAAAAATATTCAATTAAAAAAAATATTAAAAAATTATATATTGGATTATATCTTATTGTATATTGATCGGGTACAGGTCGTGGTTGTATTTTAGATACTATATTTAGTGCTAATTCGAATGGTATGTATATCGTATCCCTATTCGCACCGAATTACTCGTCCAGAAAATCAAACTTGAATATTGAATTTTCATAAAAGAAAACTTTTTTCTTGTTTACTCCAATTTATTTAATTATCCACACTATTTACATCTTTAATAATCTCAGCTTTTCATAATTTACAGGCTTCTTAATGCCTTTCAGATAATTTTATAAACAATGAAGCCTTTTGTCTATAAAATTTTTAAGTGCATTACCAAGTGCGTGAACAATTTTGAATTATATAGCTAATCCTTAGAAGATTTATAAACCTCCGTTTACTTTATTTTCAAGAGTTTCATTTATTTTTTAAAATTATTTACAACCAGTAAAGTTTCCTCTCAGACTAGCAACAGAAGGAGCCTGAGTACGCGAGCTCTACTGAACTAGGATGTTTGGGCGGGTAATACCATGCCTGGGAGAGCTCGTGATCAATTCCTAATTTGCTTTTTTGGTATGGTTTCGGTTAGGGTGGCTTTATCGAGAGATTAATGTGGATATCGGGGATTAAAGGGGGTATCGAGGGGATAAAGGGGATATCAGAGGGGTTAAAGGGGGTATCGAGGGGATAAATGAGATATCAGAAATTCGTATGGTTGGATGGTTGAACGGCTAACATTCTTGAGTGGGAGAACTCTCTGGATCCTCCCAATCTTTTGCTTTATAGTATATTGGTATTGGCTGGTGGATCTTGGGAAATCTCTAGATATCCTGATATCACGTCAAATCCCTTAAAGAGTAACTAGATCATAGGGGATTAAGAGGGATTAAAGTTGATATGGAGGGATTAAGGGGGATATCAGAGGGGTTAAATGGGGTGTCAGGGATTGAAAGGGGATATCGAAGGATTGAAAGGTGATATCGAAGGATTGAAAGAGGATATCGAGGGATTTTCGGCTTACTGTCCTTCATCCTATCTTTTACCATTTTCTAGGACACCCCACACTCATTTTCTCTCAAAACTTTTATTTCCCTTTCCTCAGAATTAATTTTTTTATTTTAAAATATTTCTTTAATACTTATTCTTATTTTAAAATACAATTTTTATTAAAAGAAAGCGTTCCTTTCTTTGCGCGCTTTCACGTGAGGGCTATAAGGCTTTCATTCTCGACTGCCAATTAAAGCATTTTTCACACCTTTCTCTTTCTTTTAATTATATATTTTTTCTTTTTTCTTCGTAAACACAAAATTAAAATCAATTTTGGGTTACCTTGGCTTTTGTGTTTTTTTCTAATTTGGTGTTTAATTGATTAAATATGGTCACACCTCAGTTCAGTTCCGGCCCTATAACTCATGAAGAGATGATCAGTTTTCTATGTTTTTGGTACCATTGGATAGAGCATTAAATTTGCTACAATATTCCAAAAAATCATAATTCTAGACTTACTGGTAAAAAAGTTATGCTCGATAAAGTGCCAAGAAATCACATTTTTTGAGAAAAAGTTAGTTTTTGGGCCATAACTTTTTGATCAATTTGTCGAAAATTTTGATTTTTTGATATGTTGTAGCCCTTTTAATTCTCTATCCAATGGTACCAAAAAAATGAATAAGTGACCATCCCTTCATGAGTTATTGTGTCAGGGCTGAACTGCTACTTAAATATACCCCAAGATTTTTAGCCTGTTTTAAAGCATATTTAATTAATTTAAATTTATTTTAAGTTTAAAATTTATTTTTAAATGTCTTTTGACAGTCCGCGCAATAAAAGAGCTGCAAATATAAGCTCTGGATCAGGCAAGTTTGGAAATTTAAGGAATTAAAAAATAGGAAAATGGGGTGATATTACTCGGACCTCACTATAAAATACTCCCTTAAAGTCGAAAAATTGTATCTTATAATAGAGGTTTATTAAATAGAGGATATCGCTTAGGGAGCTCCCTCGGCCTTAATCTAACCAAAATAGCTCGAACATCATTATAAGATGCCCTTCGGGTACCCACCGTCTAGTAAGCGAAGGATATTCTTCTTCTCTATACTTGTCTTGTGGATAATTCTCAACTTAAACTAAAATTGGTAAGAGGTAGAATTTTAAATCCCGGTTATTCATTGAGATAGGCATCGATCCTGTGACCTCCTGCTAGTTATTGCTCTTGTCCGAGGTGCCAGGGCGCTGCTTCACTCTTTGATAGATCCTAAACCCGTCAGCTGATCTCCTCCCCCCCCCCCTCCCTTACACTAGTAATAGGGATATTTTAAAGCGATTTTCCGACTTTAAAATTTTTTAAATTAAACTTCAGAATCAAAAAACTCTTCATCAGAATCTCAAAAATACAGAAAACTACAAAGGAAACGCAGCCAGATAGTCAGTAATTCCTTAAGAGGCTCTATTCCCTTGCTACCAGACGACTTGTTTCCCAATTTGCCTCAGATTGTAATTTTAATTTCCCTAAAAATATCATTTAACACTTAAGAAGCAAGCCAGGCAAGCCGAAAAACGCCTCACTCAAAAATCGCTACCATCCGTGGTAACGTCCAAGGCTTTGGCTGTAGCTGAAACTAGAAGGGCGAAAACTGTCTTTTTCTATAAGGACGGGGACGAGTACTTTACGGCAAGTTTGATTTGAGAATTTTTGGATTACCGTAAATGCTCTAATTAAAGTAAAGCCAGGCTTATTAGAAGCCCATATCTAATACAAGCACCTCCCCCTCCCCAAGGAGGCCTATCACTTAAGGAGGACCACAAGGAGGCCCCCCAAGAGGCCCATCACTCAAGGAGGCCCATATCTAATACAAGCCCACCCAAGGAGGCCCATCGGGAAATATAAGCCCAGTCTCAATAGAAGCCCACTCAAATTGACATTGAGATTATAAGCCCTGGGCTTATCTTAGAGCAGTTACGGTAATTACCTTGGGTAATAGAATTGGTGGGTCCTGGGAAATATCCCCAGATACCGGATATGAGAAATTTTCCGGAATTTTCCGGATATCCGTCTATACTATTGACTACTCAATTGCCCTGGGTAATTATTATTTTGATCCTGGGGGTAATAAATAGAGGAAATGGAGAGGGATGGGAAGGGCAATTAATTGAGTGAATTGATAGTTATGTATGTATGATACTCGAGGAATGTCAATTTTTAAATTTAAATAAAGAAGATAAAAATCAGGTTCCTATCTCCTATAAAAATTTTATATTTCCCTTTTTTAAAAAATTCTAAATGGCAAAAATAGTACATACTTTAATTGCTTTGCGCAGGCCGGAAATTATTTTTTCACTCATTCCTCTATTTTTTGTATCCGTTACTTTTTTTCTTTATTTTATTATTTAAATTTTTATATTTTTCCAATCTCTCTGCTGGGACACTCACAAAACGTCGCGCGGCCAGGTAGGCGCAAAGCCATAACTTGCTTAAAGATTTCCTAATCTTACCAAATTTGGTATCAAACGATTCCTCTCATCGAGCTAAAGAGATTGGTTCCAAAATTGATAAGGCCAGAAATTTTCCAGCTAGTTATGGCTTTGCGCCGTTCAGGTCCCGAACGGGTTTTACGGGATCCTGTCCCGCAATCCCGTATTTTAAGCAACGAACGGGATTATCGGGATTCAAAAATTGAAAACGGCCCATTATCGTTCGAGAAAAGAATTTTTAAAAAACCCCCCTTTTCTACGCGATGCTAGAAAATTGGGACACGCCCAAGTAGGCGCGCGGCCAAGTAGGCGCAAAGCCATAACTACCCGGAAATTTTCTGGACCTTGGCAATTTTGTTACCAATCTCTTCAGCTCGATGAGAGGAATCGTTTAATACTAAATTTTGAAAGATTTGGAAATTTTCAAGCAAGTTATGGCTAAGTGGACGTGGACGTCTAAGCGAAATGGAAGGGAATTTTTTTCTTCCAATTATTTTTTCAGTTATTTTTTTTATCCAAAAATTTTGTCAATTGTCTAAATCCAGCATATTAAGCTTTTTTAAAAATAATAAATTTGTCTTTATTGCCATAGCAACCTTTATAATTGTCCTCTTATATGTCTAAAACTTGAACATTTTTAGCCTAATAAATTAATTATTAAAAATCTAAGACCGTTCTCTATGCTTAAAGACGTGAGAAAATTTTAAGAAAAATTTTTGTAAATTTTTTTGAAATTTTTGAGAATTTTTTCGAAGCCTAAGCTTCTTTAACTGCTTCCTATATTTAGAAAATTTTTAATTTCTAAAAATAAAGTTAGGGGAGCGTTAATTAATTAAATGTTAAGTTAGTATCTTCAGAAAAATTTATATTGCTGCTATATTTATTTAAAAATAAAAAAAATTTTAAATAAAAAGCAAAAAATAAAATATTAAATAAGTGAGCGAGAGCCAATTTTAAAAATTTCAGATTTTATTTTAGTTGGAGACGGACTGAGCGAGATCTCGTACGACACCCCCCCCCCTCCTGTCCTTCCCTCTAATTTCAAATTTATTTCCCCTTTATTTAGGGTGTTCGTGTACCAATAAATAAAGGACGATTCCGAACAATGGATGCACTCATGGACTCTCTAAACGACTCCATTCCTATGCCTTTTGGCGTTCGTCGATTGCACACCCCCAATGGGAAAACACCAATTCGTTCTATAGACGAACTCCAACCTCATGGAAGGTTTTAAATTTTTAATAAAAAAACATTATAAAACATAAATAAATGTTTTACGGTAAATCTGAACATTTCAATATGTTTATTCTCCAAGCAATGTTTAGAGAAAGCTATGTTTCTACAAACAATGTTCTGAGTAAAAAAACATTTTTCCGGATACAATATTAAAACATTGCTTTCCGGAATAAAACAAACATCTAGAAAAACAATGTTCGTTCAAACTTTCCGGAAAACATAATTAAAAATCTAATAAACATCAAAACATCTAATAAAACATATTTCCGGAAAACATACTCAAAAATCTAATAAAACATCTAAACATTTCCAGGTGTTTATTCTCCAAACAATGTTTTTATTTATTTAAACATTGTTTTCCGGAATAAAACAAATACAGAAAAACAATGTTTGTTTAAGCTTTCCGGAAAACATAATTAAAGGAAACATCTGAACAAAACATCTGAACATTGTTATATATTGGATTATAACTTATTGTATATTGATCGGGTACAGGTCGTGGTTGTATTTTAGATACATCTTTTAATGCTGATTCTTATGGTATATACAATACTAGATGGCCACGTATCACCATCCAGGAAATCAAATTTAAAATTATTCAATTAAAAAAATATTAAAAAATTATATATTGGATTATAACTTATTGTATATTGATCGGGTACAGGTCGTGGTTGTATTTTAGATACATCTTTTAATGCTGATTCTTATGGTATATACAATACTAGATGCACACGTATCACCATCCAGAAAATCAAATTTAAAAATATTCAATTAAAAAAAAAATTAAAAAATTATATATTGGATAATATCTTATTGTATATTGATCGGGTACAGGTCTTGGTTGTATTTTAGATAAATCTTTTAATGCTGATTCTTATGGTATATACAATACTAGATGCACACGTATCACCATCCAGAAAATCAAATTTAAAAATATTCAATTAAAAAAAAAATTAAAAAATTATATATTGGATAATATCTTATTGTATATTGATCGGGTACAGGTCGTGGTTGTATTTTAGATACATCTTTTAATGCTGATTCTTATGGTATATACAATACTAGATGCACACGTATCACCATCCAGGAAATCAAATTTAAAATTATTCAATTAAAAAAATATTAAAAAATTATATATTGGATTATAACTTATTGTATATTGATCGGGTACAGGTCGTGGTTGTATTTTAGATACATCTTTTAATGCTGATTCTTATGGTATATACAATACTAGATGCACACGTATCACCATCCAGGAAATCAAATTTAAAATTATTCAATTAAAAAAATATTAAAAAATTATATATTGGATTATAACTTATTGTATATTGATCGGGTACAGGTCGTGGTTGTATTTTAGATACATCTTTTAATGCTGATTCTTATGGTATATACAATACTAGATGCACACGTATCACCATCCAGGAAATCAAATTTAAAATTATTCAATTAAAAAAATATTAAAAAATTATATATTGGATTATAACTTATTGTATATTGATCGGGTACAGGTCGTGGTTGTATTTTAGATACATCTTTTAATGCTGATTCTTATGGTATATACAATACTAGATGCACACGTATCACCATCCAGAAAATCGAATTTAAAAATATTCAATTAAAAAAAAAATTAAAAAATTATATATTGGATAATATCTTATTGTATATTGATCGGGTACAGGTCGTGGTTGTATTTTAGATACATCTTTTAATGCTGATTCTTATGGTATATACAATACTAGATGCACACGTATCACCATCCAGGAAATCAAATTTAAAATTATTCAATTAAAAAAATATTAAAAAATTATATATTGGATTATAACTTATTGTATATTGATCGGGTACAGGTCGTGGTTGTATTTTAGATACATCTTTTAATGCTGATTCTTATGGTATATACAATACTAGATGCACACGTATCACCATCCAGGAAATCAAATTTAAAATTATTCAATTAAAAAAATATTAAAAAATTATATATTGGATTATAACTTATTGTATATTGATCGGGTACAGGTCGTGGTTGTATTTTAGATACATCTTTTAATGCTGATTCTTATGGTATATACAATACTAGATGCACACGTATCACCATCCAGAAAATCAAATTTAAAAATATTCAATTAAAAAAAAAATTAAAAAATTATATATTGGATAATATCTTATTGTATATTGATCGGGTACAGGTCGTGGTTGTATTTTAGATACATCTTTTAATGCTGATTCTTATGGTATATACAATACTAGATGCACACGTATCACCATCCAGAAAATCGAATTTAAAAATATTCAATTAAAAAAAATATTAAAAAATTATATATTGGATTATATCTTATTGTATATTGATCGGGTACAGGTCGTGGTTGTATTTTAGATACTATATTTAGTGCTAATTCGAATGGTATGTATATCGTATCCCTATTCGCACCGAATTACTCGTCCAGAAAATCAAACTTGAATATTGAATTTTCATAAAAGAAAACTTTTTTCTTGTTTACTCCAATTTATTTAATTATCCACACTATTTACATCTTTAATAATCTCAGCTTTTCATAATTTACAGGCTTCTTAATGCCTTTCAGATAATTTTATAAACAATGAAGCCTTTTGTCTATAAAATTTTTAAGTGCATTACCAAGTGCGTGAACAATTTTGAATTATATAGCTAATCCTTAGAAGATTTATAAACCTCCGTTTACTTTATTTTCAAGAGTTTCATTTATTTTTTAAAATTATTTACAACCAGTAAAGTTTCCTCTCAGACTAGCAACAGAAGGAGCCTGAGTACGCGAGCTCTACTGAACTAGGATGTTTGGGCGGGTAATACCATGCCTGGGAGAGCTCGTGATCAATTCCTAATTTGCTTTTTTGGTATGGTTTCGGTTAGGGTGGCTTTATCGAGAGATTAATGTGGATATCGGGGATTAAAGGGGGTATCGAGGGGATAAAGGGGATATCAGAGGGGTTAAAGGGGGTATCGAGGGGATAAATGAGATATCAGAAATTCGTATGGTTGGATGGTTGAACGGCTAACATTCTTGAGTGGGAGAACTCTCTGGATCCTCCCAATCTTTTGCTTTATAGTATATTGGTATTGGCTGGTGGATCTTGGGAAATCTCTAGATATCCTGATATCACGTCAAATCCCTTAAAGAGTAACTAGATCATAGGGGATTAAGAGGGATTAAAGTTGATATGGAGGGATTAAGGGGGATATCAGAGGGGTTAAATGGGGTGTCAGGGATTGAAAGGGGATATCGAAGGATTGAAAGGTGATATCGAAGGATTGAAAGAGGATATCGAGGGATTTTCGGCTTACTGTCCTTCATCCTATCTTTTACCATTTTCTAGGACACCCCACACTCATTTTCTCTCAAAACTTTTATTTCCCTTTCCTCAGAATTAATTTTTTTATTTTAAAATATTTCTTTAATACTTATTCTTATTTTAAAATACAATTTTTATTAAAAGAAAGCGTTCCTTTCTTTGCGCGCTTTCACGTGAGGGCTATAAGGCTTTCATTCTCGACTGCCAATTAAAGCATTTTTCACACCTTTCTCTTTCTTTTAATTATATATTTTTTCTTTTTTCTTCGTAAACACAAAATTAAAATCAATTTTGGGTTACCTTGGCTTTTGTGTTTTTTTCTAATTTGGTGTTTAATTGATTAAATATGGTCACACCTCAGTTCAGTTCCGGCCCTATAACTCATGAAGAGATGATCAGTTTTCTATGTTTTTGGTACCATTGGATAGAGCATTAAATTTGCTACAATATTCCAAAAAATCATAATTCTAGACTTACTGGTAAAAAAGTTATGCTCGATAAAGTGCCAAGAAATCACATTTTTTGAGAAAAAGTTAGTTTTTGGGCCATAACTTTTTGATCAATTTGTCGAAAATTTTGATTTTTTGATATGTTGTAGCCCTTTTAATTCTCTATCCAATGGTACCAAAAAAATGAATAAGTGACCATCCCTTCATGAGTTATTGTGTCAGGGCTGAACTGCTACTTAAATATACCCCAAGATTTTTAGCCTGTTTTAAAGCATATTTAATTAATTTAAATTTATTTTAAGTTTAAAATTTATTTTTAAATGTCTTTTGACAGTCCGCGCAATAAAAGAGCTGCAAATATAAGCTCTGGATCAGGCAAGTTTGGAAATTTAAGGAATTAAAAAATAGGAAAATGGGGTGATATTACTCGGACCTCACTATAAAATACTCCCTTAAAGTCGAAAAATTGTATCTTATAATAGAGGTTTATTAAATAGAGGATATCGCTTAGGGAGCTCCCTCGGCCTTAATCTAACCAAAATAGCTCGAACATCATTATAAGATGTCCTTTGGGTACCCCCCCCCCCCCCCCACCGTCTAGTAAGCGAAGGATATTCTTCTTCTCTATACTTGTCTTGTGGATAATTCTCAACTTAAACTAAAATTGGTAAGAGGTAGAATTTTAAATCCCGGTTATTCATTGAGATAGGCATCGATCCTGTGACCTCCTGCTAGTTATTGCTCTTGTCCGAGGTGCCAGGGCGCTGCTTCACTCTTTGATAGATCCTAAACCCGTCAGCTGATCTCCTCCCCCCCCCCTCCCTTACACTAGTAATAGGGATATTTTAAAGCGATTTTCCGACTTTAAAATTTTTTAAATTAAACTTCAGAATCAAAAAACTCTTCATCAGAATCTCAAAAATACAGAAAACTACAAAGGAAACGCAGCCAGATAGTCAGTAATTCCTTAAGAGGCTCTATTCCCTTGCTACCAGACGACTTGTTTCCCAATTTGCCTCAGATTGTAATTTTAATTTCCCTAAAAATATCATTTAACACTTAAGAAGCAAGCCAGGCAAGCCGAAAAACGCCTCACTCAAAAATCGCTACCATCCGTGGTAACGTCCAAGGCTTTGGCTGTAGCTGAAACTAGAAGGGCGAAAACTGTCTTTTTCTATAAGGACGGGGACGAGTACTTTACGGCAAGTTTGATTTGAGAATTTTTGGATTACCGTAAATGCTCTAATTAAAGTAAAGCCAGGCTTATTAGAAGCCCATATCTAATACAAGCACCTCCCCCTCCCCAAGGAGGCCTATCACTTAAGGAGGACCACAAGGAGGCCCCCCAAGAGGCCCATCACTCAAGGAGGCCCATATCTAATACAAGCCCACCCAAGGAGGCCCATCGGGAAATATAAGCCCAGTCTCAATAGAAGCCCACTCAAATTGACATTGAGATTATAAGCCCTGGGCTTATCTTAGAGCAGTTACGGTAATTACCTTGGGTAATAGAATTGGTGGGTCCTGGGAAATATCCCCAGATACCGGATATGAGAAATTTTCCGGAATTTTCCGGATATCCGTCTATACTATTGACTACTCAATTGCCCTGGGTAATTATTATTTTGATCCTGGGGGTAATAAATAGAGGAAATGGAGAGGGATGGGAAGGGCAATTAATTGAGTGAATTGATAGTTATGTATGTATGATACTCGAGGAATGTCAATTTTTAAATTTAAATAAAGAAGATAAAAATCAGGTTCCTATCTCCTATAAAAATTTTATATTTCCCTTTTTTAAAAAATTCTAAATGGCAAAAATAGTACATACTTTAATTGCTTTGCGCAGGCCGGAAATTATTTTTTCACTCATTCCTCTATTTTTTGTATCCGTTACTTTTTTTCTTTATTTTATTATTTAAATTTTTATATTTTTCCAATCTCTCTGCTGGGACACTCACAAAACGTCGCGCGGCCAGGTAGGCGCAAAGCCATAACTTGCTTAAAGATTTCCTAATCTTACCAAATTTGGTATCAAACGATTCCTCTCATCGAGCTAAAGAGATTGGTTCCAAAATTGATAAGGCCAGAAATTTTCCAGCTAGTTATGGCTTTGCGCCGTTCAGGTCCCGAACGGGTTTTACGGGATCCTGTCCCGCAATCCCGTATTTTAAGCAACGAACGGGATTATCGGGATTCAAAAATTGAAAACGGCCCATTATCGTTCGAGAAAAGAATTTTTAAAAAACCCCCCTTTTCTACGCGATGCTAGAAAATTGGGACACGCCCAAGTAGGCGCGCGGCCAAGTAGGCGCAAAGCCATAACTACCCGGAAATTTTCTGGACCTTGGCAATTTTGTTACCAATCTCTTCAGCTCGATGAGAGGAATCGTTTAATACTAAATTTTGAAAGATTTGGAAATTTTCAAGCAAGTTATGGCTAAGTGGACGTGGACGTCTAAGCGAAATGGAAGGGAATTTTTTTCTTCCAATTATTTTTTCAGTTATGAGGTCCATCATAGAAAAAAATTTGCTATATTTTCTTATAATCTAATTTACAGCTCGACAACCCAGCAATAATATTGACAGACTCCCCGCTTACGAAAACCTTACGCGTTTCGATCTAAACATAAAAAAGAAACGGATGCTTAACTCAACCAATTCACAAGACGATACCAACAATAATTTGCTTAAAAACGGGGAAATTTCCATCCGTCAAAGGTCCTTCAGTTCGAACAATGCACCGCCAGTTAAAATGGCTGCTTCTGGCGCTATTAAAGTTAAGAGGAAATTAACGACATTGGGCCCTACAAAGGCTAAGGATACTGTAAATACAGCAGAGAATACTGCTACAACTTCGTCAACGATTACTACAACTACGACTAATAGTAGGGATTAGCATTTATCAGAATATATCAAATTGTCATTCTTAGGGTGAAGGGAACCTAGTTCGAAGGGAACCTAGTGCGAAGGGAACCTAGTGCGAAGGGAACATTTTTATAGTGCGAAAGGAACATCATTTTTATTTGTTAAAGTGAAGGGACATAGTGCGAAGGGAACATTTCTGATAATGCGAAAGGAACATCTTTCGTAACCGACTTATCAAAAAATTATCACAAAATTATCATCCCAATTTATTACCACATTTTTAGCAGACTCAGATTCTGGTCGGCCCCGTTCAACCATGGAAGAATTAGAAAATATGCCTGATGAAGTAAATGAAGAAGGGCCTGGAGGGGATGGAAATGATAATGTAGATGGAGAGGAGGATGATTACCCTGAAGAGCCGCCTGAATTAATGGCGTTGCACCAGATGGAAAAGAGGAGAAGGAAAAAATCTTCAAAGGCGAAAAATGAAGGGGAGATTGGGGAGAATGAGGAGGAGGAAGAGAGGGAATGGGAAAGGCGGGAAGAGGAGATGAGAAAAGAGGAGGAGGAGGGAGATGAGGAGGGAGAGGGGTTGGATACTGTAGGAGATGGAATGGAAGATGGAAGGGAAGATGAAACGGAAGATGGTAAGGATGAGAGGGAAGAGGCTTTGGTTGAAGTGGCGATGAATGAAGATGATGACAAGGATGAAGATGAAGAAGAGAATAATGAGGATGAAGACGAGGAAGTAAGGCGAATAAACAAGGCTGAGGATATGAAAGAAGACGGGGTGGAGGAAGTAAATGAAATGGATGAGGTACCAACTCCTCCAAAAATCGAAGAAGAAGGACCAAAATCACCTTCACCTATTCAATACACAATTATCCACACAGGAGGAAGCAATCCAGAACAGGGAAATGAAGGGGGAATGAGTGGGGTTTACTCAGATGAGTTGGAACGGATATTGTATGGACAGGCTGCAGTAAAGATTCAGAGCGTGTGGAGAGGGTGAGAACTAGTTCTAATTAAATTTTATGCTATCTCGGTCCTCAAGCCGGCCTCTAATGTTAAGGGAACACTTTTGGTAGTGAGAAGGGAATATATTCCGTAGTGCGAAGGGAACCTAATTGAACATTTTTAGTAGGTCGATGGGAGCTACTCCTAGTGTGAAGGGAACATTTTTGATAGTGCTAAGTGAACATCTTTGATAGTGCTAAGGGAACATCTTCCGTAGTGTGAAAGGAACCTAGTGCGAAGGGAACACTTTAATAATGCGAAGGGAACATTCGTAGTGTGAAGGGACCCTAGTTCGAAGGGAACCTATTGCGAAGGGGACATTTTTGTAGTGCTAAGGGAACATCTCTCGTAGTGTGAAGGGAACCTAGTCCGACGGGAACATTTTTGGTAGTGCGAAGGGAACTTCTTCCGTAATGTGAATGGAACCATCTAGTTCTGAATTCATTTTGACTTCTGATTTTTTATTTTTATTTCCAATCCTTTCAGGTATACAGTGCGTAAAGGCTTCAAACATACACGTTTCTCCGAACACCCAATATATATTGGAACGGGCAGTTATGGCCCTAGGCGTCGCTCGAAGAATAATTTGTATAAGCCCAACGAAAGGCATCAGGCGATTATCACACGTGTTAAAACACCAAAATCTGGGAAGGTTTTTGTTGGAAAAAGATTTTGAAATTTAAAAAATAATTTTAGAGGAAGACTTCATTCAAAAAGACGTCAACTACCATGCTTGTCCCCGATTATGGGAATGAAGTAAATACATGTCTATTAAGGAATATACCGTATTTTCTGTAGTAGAGCCCCAAGGGGTTCTATTTTCAAACATCTCATGGGGAACATTTTTGGTAGTTCGAAGGGAACATCTGTTGGTACGAAGGGAACCAGTGTGAAGGGAACATTTTCCATAGGGTGAAGGGAACAAGCCTTCGTAGGGTGAAGGGAACATTTTTAATAATGTGAAGGGGTATTATTATGAAAAAGGGAGGAGGCCCTATTTTTCACACATCTTCCAACCGGAGACATTAAGGAGGTAGACACTCTAATTCAGAAGTGGGCTCTAATACAGAAAATACGCCATTCTATTTAACAGACAGCCCACGATTCGTCTTCTGATAGGGAAGAAGCCAGTGTTACCGAGCTACTCCAAGGGAAGCAAAGACTGGGGTGGGAAATGTCACAGGATCACATTGATAAAAGCCCTGTGAATACACAGAGAACACCTCGGACAGGTACTCTTGTCTGCTTATCAGTGATAAGATAGTATTCCAGATTATCTCTACACTATTACCGTACTCACCGGTAACCGTTGGGCGGCTGATACAGAAGCCGATCTCTATATAACAATGGTGGGAGCGGGTGGGGTTGAGTCTGAACGTCTATGGCTTCGACAGGAGTTCACAAATTGGTTGCAGAGTGGAGCAAATGGCCAACGCTTTCGACAAAACCATTCAGATTCCTTCCAATTTCGAGTTCCCAGCCGTTTGGGGATTTTGAAAAAATTGACAATTGGGCACGATTGTAAAGGATACGGTAGTAGATTTTTTGAGAATCTTATTATCAAATAAATCCTAGGTGCTGGCATCTTCATTGATAGGATAATGGTTACTGAGGATGAAGAAGCTAGTGACGATTGTCGCCAATTTCTTTTCCTTTGCAATAAAGTGGGAATTAAATTTAAAAATTAATTTGATACAGTAAGACCTCAATTATAAGGCTACCCGACACTTGCGTAACCGACATTCGCGAATCTGACACTTGCGGACCCGACAGTTGCGAATACAGAAGAAATCTTTCATAGTGTTAGAGGAACCTGGTCGTAAGGAACTTTTTGAGTAGTGCGAAAGGATCTCCTAGTGTGGATAGAACCTAATGCGAAGGGAATATTTTAATAGTGCAAAGGGAACATCTTTGGTAGTGTGAAGGGAACCTGTATGAAAGGAGCAGTGTTATTAGTGCGAAGGTGTATTCCGACTTTTGCGGACACGACAATTGTGGCCACGATACTTGTGGGCATGATAATTGCGACATGACACTTTCGGACCAGACATTTGCGGACCAGACATTTGGGAACCCCGATACTTGAGGACCAGACTTATCGAAAATAGGGTGTATAAAATTGGGTTATTCTACTATAATGAGGTCTGACTGTATATTAAAAATATTCTTAAGTGGCTTGATTCGGGCCAAGTTGATGGTAAATTGGAACGCACAATTAGACTCAGCTCTTTCTACGAAATTTCATCAATACCTATAGAGGATCGAGTAACAAGTAAATTTAAGAGATTTAAAGGAAAAAAAATTTAAAAAAATTCGAAAGGGGGTCGTTGGGAGCTAATTCTCCATGGAGGCTCTGAAAAGGGGCTGGGAGGAACAACTTCACAATTGTCCATTACTGGGTATGGAACTCGAGCCCAGTCAACAACCTCTGGCTTGTATGATTCCAACATGGCTAAAGTCCCTTCTGATGCTTTGATACAGGTGAGGATTGTTTTGGAAGTGTTGAACCTTAGTGATGCTCGGGAATCAGAATTTAACGAGAATCGAGACCGAGGCCCGAGACCGGGAATTAGGTCTGAGACCGAGACGATAAAACCGAGACTCGAAAACCGAGGTCGAGACTCGAACCGCGTCGAGACTCGAGAACCGAGGTCGAGACTCAAGAACCGAGGTCGAGACTCAAGAACCGAGGTCGGGGCTAGAGAACAGAGACCGAGACTCGAGGACCGAGATCGAGACTCAAGAACCGAGGTCGAGACCCGAGAACCGAGGTCGAGACTCGAGAACCGAGACCGGTACTCAAAACCCCGTGAAATCTCTCGATTCAAGAACCGAGACCGAGACTCTCGGGCATCACCATTAAACCTTTAACATATTTCAGCTCGATTTTGGCGACATTGGTGAACTACTTAAAGTACGTGTTGAAATCGATGGAACTGGAAGTAGCCCCGATTATTTCCTCAATTTTGTGGAATTCAAGGTGAAGTTTATTTTGATATGTACTGTAATAAAATAAGACCTCACACCCAACATTAGCTAGAACTCAATTTAAAAGTTGTCTTTATGTCTCCCTCCCCCCGCCTCATTGAGTGGAGGAGACATGGTGAGCCACTGACTTTAAAGGGAGATGCCTAAGATAACCCCATATTTTGAATACTCTCTGTTTAAGATACCCTCATTACAAGACACCTTCTCATCCCTAATGGTCCTATAATGAGGTCATCTATAATACTCCAATAATTCAAATATTCATAGGATCTGGATACCGAAGAACGCTTTGTGGTCATGTGTGGAAAGTGGCTGCGTTGGAAAAGTACAAAGAAGGGGGATCAGCCGTTTAGAGAACTCTCTGCTTTTCACATAGGCGTTGAACCATTGCCTTGTTTCTTGATTCTTTAATAATTTTTAACCTTATCATTATCAGTGATAACCTATGAGGGCAAAATCAGCGTTCAATCAACCCCTAAAATTGAGTTTTTGAACAATAAGGAGGTTCTAATGGATTTGCATGGAGATCTAGGCGAGACAGGCCTATTTCGAGTAACTATCTCCACTCCAATAGACTACAAGGAAAAACAATTAAAATCGGGTGATGAAGAAAATATGCCGATTAATGAAGACATTGACAAGGAGAATGAATATATTGTAGGTGTTACAGTAGAACCTCACTTTAAGAGGTACATAGGACAAAATGGTACAAGACCTCTAGGTGTGGGAGCTGTCCAAAGGGAGCTGTCAAAAGTCTCCTCCTTTTATCGGATGTCCCCTTTTGCTTTTTGTACTATTTTGTCAGTGGTACACATTTGGCGGGTGTTCCAGTTTGTCCAATGTACAATTTTGTCGCTTGTACCATTTTGACGAATGTACCATTTTGTCCAATGTACCATTTTGTCGCTAGTACCATTTTGTCGGTGTACACTTTTGTCGGATGTACCATTTTGTCGCTTGTACCATTTTGTCGGGTGTACCATTTTGTCAATTGTACCATTTTGTCGGGTGTACCATTTTGTCGGGGTACCCTTTTGACGTCGTATCCCTAATTTTTACCCTTAATAAGCCTGGTTTTTTCAGCCCCAAGAGTTTATCTAAAAGTGAGGGTCTACTGTATTTTAGCCATTTTTTGAAAATATTTTTTCGATTTTTACAGGACATTTCGTTCAAAGTAGAGGCAGTAAGCGTCGGTCGAGTAGTTGGTGCCCGTCTTCGCTTCGAACCAAATTCAATTGGAGAACAAATAGTAGATGGACTTTTGGCCATTCAAGGCCTATTTCAAAAGCAGGGGCTTTGGCCCCTCTCCACAAATTCAGAATTTTTGTGTGGGCGAATACTCCTTCGTGAATCTTACCACACTCCGTATCGGTAAAAACAAACCAAATTTTTATTCAAAAAAATTTTTTGTTCAATTCTAGTTACGTCCTAACTCGTTCTCAATTTCATGAATTATCGGAGCAGACTCAATTCTGTACAAAAGAGTTATTGACAACCGAAATGGAGGTAGAAAATGACAGTTAACCCTCATTTTAAGTTAGCTACCTTGGAGCCGATAGAATCCTACTCTATTATGGGGGAGTGCCTTAATAAAGGGAGTATCCCCTAAAGATCCTCTCATACAGTAGCCAACATTCAAAAGGCTTTCTTAAACCAGGTTCAGGTTACCCAGAAAGCAAACCTTATTTTTAAATACCCACTTAGTATTGACCTTATAATGAGAGTTGTCTCAAATAGAGAGTATTCTTAGGTAGCTCCTTCCACCACAAGGTTACCACATTTTAAAGAGCCTATCTTAAACTGAGTTATTTTAAGATACCCAGGTTAAGGTTGGCATACCCTTATACCTTATAATGAGGGATGTCTTAAATAGAGGGTAGCCCTTAGGAGCTTCTCTGACCCAGTAACCATCTCATAAGGGGCGTATCTTAGACTGGGATGTATCCAAGTTTGTGGACACATGTGAATACAGTATCTAATTTGGTGGCTCTTATATTGAGGGGTGTCTTAAATGGAGGATATAGCCTAGGAGCTCCTCCCACCATGAGACCAACCCTTTTGAAATGAGGTATCATAGACTGAGATGTATCCAATTTCGCGGATACATGGTGGGTACTGTATCCAATTTCGTGGGTACTGTATCTCTCAAAATATTTTTTAAAATTATTAAATTTATTTTCCCTTTAAAAGGGTGTTTCCACTCGTTTGCCTAGACGAAAACAAGCACCAAAAGAAAGGTCTAATTGGTTGCTTCAAGTTTCCCTGGCTTATGGTTCCACAATTTTACCCGAAATTGAATTATGCGGGGAGAACGGCACCAACGTCAGAATGCGCCCTATGGACACAAATTGCTCTGATGGGATGTTGAGCTATCAGGTGCCGCCAAAATCTGCTCAAGAAAGAAGTGAAGAGAATGACGAGCTTTTTGGACAGCTCGGGAAAAGTGGGGAAAATGCAGAGCTCCTTGGACAGCTCGGGAAAAGGGAGGAGAATGACGAGCTTTTTGGACACCACGGAAAGAGTGAAGAGCTTGACAAGCTGTTTGGACAGCTCAGAAAGATACGCATCTTTATTGAGGATGAGGGGAAGAAACTGACTGGGGTGGAAGCTAGTGAGGAAGAGAATAATTTAGAAGACAAAGAAGTAAAGCAAACTTTCACTATAGTGGAGAAAATTAGAATATCGGATACTGTAAATGGAGATGAAATTAGATTCCCGGCGGCAGACTGCCATTTACAGAAATATTCGGTTTATGAATTGTCGGCTATTTGGCCTGATAAACCGCCTATTCCGAGTAGGTTTTGAATTATAATTTTTAGGAAGATTATTGTAATACAGTATACAGTCGGACTTCCCTATAAGATAACCCTAGGGCTGAAAATTCCATTATATGAGGTGTATTTCAAATACCATGACAAAAGTTAACAAACGACAAAAGGGAACCGACGACAAAAGGGCATGAACGGCAAAAGGGAACAACCAACAAAATGGCACAAATGACAAAAAGGAACAAACGACAAAATGGAACAAACGACAAAAGGGCACAAACGACAAAAGAGAACAGACGACAAAAGGGAACCGACGACAAAAGGGAACCGACGACAAAAGGGAACAAACGACAAACATATACACAAACGACAAATGACACAAGACAGGCGACTTATATGGCTTGGGCAGCCACTTTCCGACCCACCCTTTGGCTAGCCTAATTTGATGACCATATCTTAAATAGAGATGTTCTAGTATTGGGTGTTTCTTATATTGAGGTCCGACTGTATAATTCATACTGTAGAAAACAAGTCTAAATAAATAAAATTAAATTTCCCCATTTTACTAGTCGTTATCTACTTCGTTCGGATTGTCGCCGGTGAGGCATCCTCTCAAAACCTGCCTGGCATACACGTACGGCTTAATATATCAGGAGAATATGGGTAAATTTATTTAATTAATATTCCCCCAAAATTTATTTTGAAGGGATGTTGGATGGAGAACTTTGAGCAATTCAGAAATAGCCGAACATTCGGAACAACAACAACAGTCATCGGATAATCAACAAAAAATTCAACTTTTTGCTCCCAACACGGTTAGAAAATTACAGGAACTCACTATAAGACAGTTAATACACCTCTATTTAACTGGGTGCGAGAGCTGCACACTCTATACAAACTCGTTTGTACCCTTTTGGCAGGTGTTCCCTTTTGTCGTTTGTACCCGTTTGGCAGGCGTTCCCTTTTGTCGTTTGTACTTTTGTCGTTTGTACCCGTTTGGCAGGCGTTCCCTTTTGTCGTTTGTACCCTTTTGTCGTTGTACCCTTTTTCGGGTGTACCATTTTGTCAGGTATTCCATTTTGTCGTTTGTACCGTTTTGCCGTGTGTACCATTTCGTCGGGTGTTCCATTTTGTCATTAGTATCCTTCTGTCGGGTATACCAACCTCGTGCCGGATCAGCTGCTCCCTTTTGTCCATTTCTCAGACCCAAGGGCATCTCTTATAGTGAGGTCTACCGTAATCTAATTTCAAAATTAATTCAATTATTTTCAGCGAAATTCATTTGAATTCGAAGCCGTTTCAATAGGACATTTAGAATTTGCCGAAATGGAAGTTTTCTGTTCCGATGTCCAAAACTTTTCTTGGGAATGTTCTGAACTAATAATAACTGATACAAACACAGCGTTGTATTACAAATTTAAATTTGATGGGTAAATTTCTTTTAGAAATGGTAATACCGAGTTTCGTGCAACCCCCCCCCCCCGTTTTTTACTCAATATGTGCACAATACCTAATAATTAGAGGCTGGACCGAGACGAGATCTCGATCGAAAGTTTCGGTATCGAGATCGAGAATTTTTCGAGATCTCGATTCTCGTACGATATTCCTAGTCCGGTTTCTACTTATAATACATATGTACCAGGGATATTAAGGTTTGAGAAAAAAAAAGTTGGGTCGTGTGTTCAAAATTTTCTTAGGATAGGGGTTTCGGGTCGAGAAAAAGTCTGGGTCTCGGGCCAGTAATTGTCAGTATGTGGGTATGTCGGGGTTAGTAAAATTTTTAGGGCTGGGTTTCGGGTAACCCGTGACATCTCTGATATGTACACATCTGACCATTATGTGCATATTAAGGAAAAATAGGAAGGGGGCATGAAGCCCGGTACTGCCAAAAAAGATTTTCTAAAAAATTAATTTTTTCAGTCCCTTCTCTGAAACATGTCGTCTACAACGTTGTCAAACTTTACCCTTTAATGAAGCAACGAAATAATTTTTTTATAGGATTAGTTTACTAAACAAGCAAATATCTCAAGAATTATTGAAGAGAGTAGCAATATTTTTTTTTATTTTTAAATTTAAAAATGGTCAGCCGACATTTGCGAACAGACTTTGGGATCGATCAAAAATCTCGATTACCGAGATCGAGAATTTTTTTCGAGGTCGAGACTTTTTTCAAGATCTCGATTCTTGATATTTTCGAGAGTCGAGTTTTTCGAGATCGAGAATTTTTTCGATTCCCCAGTCCAATCTTTAGTTTTAAATAAACCTATTCATTTTTTGCTCATTTTCCTCTTCCTCTTCTAGTTCCTCTTCCAAAGCCATTTCCATCAACATTTCCACCATTTCTTCCAGTTTTTCTCCACCTTCTAAAAATTCGTGAACTCCACTTATTGAATGCTGAAAATAAATTTTTTTTAATTTTAAATTTAATTTCGACTTTTTCTCGAAATTTCGACTTGGAAAATTTTTCGAAATTTCGCGTTTCGTTTTCGAGTTACGAAATTTCGAATTTTGTTTTTTCGAAATTTTCTAAATTTCAAGTTACGAGAAAAATATAGAAAATACCAAAAAAATCAAAATTCAAAAACGAAATTTCGAATCGATTCGAACGAACAAAAGCAAAACGAAAGAGATTCGAGGACAAAAAATCAAGCTCGAAATAAAGATTCCAAAAAGGTCATTCGAAATGTAAAAACTTCGATTTCAAAAATTTTGAGAAATTTCGTTTTTCAAATTCGAAAATACACTGATTTAGATTTCGAAAATCTTTCGAAATTTCGAATTTTTTTATTCAAAAAAATTTTTAAAAAAATCTCCAAACCTTTAGCCTGTGGTCAACAACTCGATTATCTTTATAATTAAATGTCCGAATTTTTTCTGAGCGTTCTGAAGACCCAACCTTTTTAAAAAATTAAATTAAAATTTTTGAGGAATTTAAAAAAATTTAAAAAAAAACTTGTAATTTTCTAGTTCCAGAATATTTACTGTTAATTTGATCAATTTGGCGTTTTAAAAGAATTGCAGATAATCTTTTATGGGCTAACTGAAAAATATAAAAAATTTCGTCAAATATTTATAAATACTTGGCAAGGGTGTAGCCAGCCCCCCCCCCCACCCCGCAAAATGGAAGTAAGTAGAAAAAAATTTTTGTGTGGGAAATGATCAATAGAGTGAATTTCTTTCGCCTACAACCTCCAAAATAATCTCCCCCTTCCCGAAATCGACCCTCTGGCTACGCCCTTAATACTTGGGATGGACCGGGTTGAGAAAATTTTTTCATTTCTCCCAGTTCGGGGGGAGAGGAGGGGGAGGGGGGGGGGGGAGGGAGGATAAAACCCCTCCTCCCTGCAAAAATTTTTTAATCTTATTAATTAATATAAAAAATGAACCTTTTCATTAACCTGTAAATACCGTTCATCTTGAGCCTTTACACTAATACCTTCAAAATTAAAAAAAATTTTTTTGAAATTTTAAATTAAAAAAAAATAAACCCGTTGGAATGTGTGTTAATCTAACAGCTGTAGAATTTGCATTTACATTGGCACCCCCAGCACCAGAAGACCGCATTGTTTCTTTTCGTAAATCACCGGGTTGAATTACTAATTCTGGCTGAATTGGAAAAAAATTTTTAAATTTTTTTGAAGCTTGCAAAAATTTCAAAAAAAAATTTTTTTGGAAATTTTAAAAATTTCAGAAAATTTTTAAAAAATTTTTCCGAAAAATTTTTCCGAAAAATTTTCGGAATTTTTTGGAAATTTCAAAAAAATCAAAAAATCTTCAATTTTTTTTTTCAAAAAAATTTCAAAGAAAAAAATTATCGGAAATTTTTGAAAAAATTTCCGATAATTTTTTTGAAAATTACAAAAATTTTCGAAATTTTTCAAAAAAAATTTTTTTTCAAATTTCAAGAAACCGTTTCAGGCTCAGGCAATATTGCAATGCTTGAAGTACTTGTATGAATTCTTGTTTTGTCAGTTACTGGCGTCCTCTGAACTCTGTGAACTCCTCCCTAAAAATAAAAAATTCCGTCCTGCTGATGGTGTAGGTCTTCCAACTTAAAACTCAGATCCGTTTCTAAAGACAAACTTAGATCCATCACTCAAATCTTATCCCTTCCAAACCCACATAACCAGGGGGAGAAGAATCCCCCCCCCCCTGAAATGTAGAAAAGTAAAGAAATTGGGAGAGGATTGAGGAAAAAAAGTGAATTTTCGTCTACAACTCCAAGGTTCTAAAAAATTTTCCTCTTGGCACACCTCTCCCGAAAAAAATCCTAGTTACGAGCCTGATCCCTTCCGAATCTAAATTACAAAATTCAAAAACCTCAAATCTCAATTTAGCATAACAACATTCTCCTTCAATAGAAACTATGGCTGAGCGAACACCTGTAGTTGATGATTTTATTCTGTCGATCTAAAAAATTTTAGAGTTCATTTTATTCTCAAAAATTCCTTTTATTTTTTTTTAATAAAAGGACAAAGTCGGCTTAAAATTAGCGCGCGGTAACCCTCCAGAAATCGGAGAAAATTAAAAATTTTTGGAAAAGAAATGATCAAAAAAGAGAATTTTTTCGTCTACAACCCCCAAAATTCAAAAAATTTTCGCCTGTGGCGCCGAAAAAAATTTGCGTTCGGAACTCCAAAGTGAGCGCCAAAATTTTGGCATTCACCCCATTTTAGCCCCCCCCCCCCCCCCCCAAAAATTATCCCCCCCCCCACCCCAAACCCACCCCCCCCCCCAAAAATCGCCCCCCCCCCCCACAAAAAAAAATCGACCCCCCCCCCCAAAAAATCGACCCCCCCCCCCCCAAAAAATCGACCCCCCCCTCCCAAAAAAATTCACCCCCTGGATACGCCCTTGCGACGCCATAAATTAGACCTATGAAATAGACCCCCTAATTATGCCTTGAAAAATAAATTTTTAAAAAGAAAAAACCTCAAAAGGAATCCATTTCCATCCATTCCTTTCAGAAAAAAGTCTGTACATCTCAACCAATTCGTTTGTAAAAAGGGCTGCTTCAACTCCACCAGCGCCACTAAAAAAGCGTGTTAGGGCAAATTCTGTCCACTTATACTTAAAAAGATACCCCCCCCCCCAGAAATGGAAAAAAGGAAAAAATTTTGGGGAGGGAGAAAAAAGTGAATTTTTTGGCCTATGACCATCCAAAATTCTCAAAATTTCGCCTATTGCGAGAAAATCAAAAATTTTGACTTTAAAATTCGGCACTTAAACTGATTTTCACACCCCCCCTCCAATTGCTACGGGCCTGAACAGAGATAAAGACTTTTGAAGTCAAACAAGAGAAAGACCAAGGGATACACCTCAACTAAGTCCCGGACCTTATAACTTTTGAAGGGTTGGTCTCTCTTTTTTGATCTTGGTACCATTGGATAGGGCATTAAATAGGCTACAATACATCAAAAAATCAAAATTCCTGATCGACAGGTAAAAAAGTTATGATCGATAAAGTGCCAAAAATACGATTTTTTTGAAAAATTTAGTTTTTGGGCCATAACTTTTTGATCAATTTGTGGAAAATTTTGATTTTTTGATATGTTGTAGCCCTTTTAATTCTCTATCCAATGGTACCAAAAACATTAAAAAATGTCAATCCCTTATTGAGTTACAGGGCCGGGACTCAGTTGAACTGCTCCGACCCAAGCCTAATTTTAGGGGCAAAAAGGTTTTTGTAATTTATTTTAAAAATATTAAAAGGAAAAACCTGTTAAACTCCATCTGACATTTATTCAAAGAGTAAACATCAATTAAAAAATTTGAGGTTGATGCAAATCTTGTAGAGCAAGTATGTATTGACTTTGATGTTTTAAACAAATTAATTAGAAAAGAATGAAGAAATGAGTGTCTTGATGTCATTTGGTGAATATTTGGCTTGCCTAAAAGTTGATAGAATAATTTATTTTCGTCAAACGAAGCCGAAACCAAGTCAAAATCCTCACAAAAATCCAGCTAACCTGTTCACTGACCAATCTGTTTCTGTTCAATTGTCGTTTAGCAAAATAACAAAAATATGAAAAATGACATTTGATCCCATTTTTCGAGATTTTTGTTCGTTTTCATATTACGGCAATTCCACATTTTGCCAATAAGGGTAAAATCCTACGTTTTGCCAATAGGTTTGTGTAGGCAAAATGAGAGTTTTTAGCCATATTGGCAAAATGTGGTTTAGGCAAAAAGTTACAACCTAATAATTATCAAAAATCACGATTACGCGCACTTATTTAGTTGTAACTTTTTGTAGGATGATCTGATCAAATCAATCCTTTTGGCAAAAATAACCTCATATCCAGGGCTTCCGAATGATAATAGAATTATTCGAATCGGTTAAGAATTAAAAAAGTTATGGCCCAAAATATGGCTCCGGGACTTTACCGGCGGGACTCAGAGATCCCCCGCCCTTAACGTTTTTCTCAAAATTTCTAAAATTTTTATTGAAATTTTATTTTTTAGTTGTACAAGAAATGTTGCTAAATCGACTTTTTGCTCGTTGTACTTGTTTACCCGCTTCCCAGGCAATTTGTAGAAGCTTCAGTGCAAACGGTTTATTTTTGACTTAATCTGGTAAACTAAGCTTTAGGGTTCCCTCTTTTTCTTTCCGCTTGTTTTTCCTTTATTTGTAGAGATTAGTCAGGCTTTTTCCCTTCCTCAATTGCTCTAGCTGATGCACAGACTATTTAAAACCACGGGGAAATAGAGCGAAATTGAGGAGGGGAGTTCTGACCATTTTGTACATATAAGGAAAAACAAGGGAAAGAAAAAAGGAGGGATTTCTGCACTTTATAAGGGGCGGAGCTTATGGGGTGTAAACTACACAAGTACCGAAATTTCAATTTTATTTTGATTGGACTCATAAACTGTAGCAGAGCCAGAAGGGGACCCTAAAGCTTGGTTTACCCACTAAAATTTTTATTTTCGCCCAAATTTCAGCCACACTTGTAAAATCAACGCAAACCCCTGTAAAACTGAAAAAAGAAGAGATTGAACTAGAATTGTCCAATGTATTAAGGAATGAAGAAGATGCTCTACAAAATGTTCGGCCTTGGCAGCAATTGGAGCTTTTACCGATTCACAATTTTAAGCATGTGGTTACTTCGGAAAAGGGGGTATGAAATTTTTGGGGTAGTGGTCGAGCTGAGTCTGGACTAGGGTTAGGGGCCCGGTCCAGTCCGAAAGATCGAGTCGGGCCTCGAATTTTGGCTCGAAAATGACTCGGTCGGGTCGGCCGATAAAAATGAGGCCCGAAAAATGACTCGAACGTCGGCTCGGTTCGAAAACGACAACCCTAGTCTGGACCAAGGCCTAGGTTTTTCCTGTACCCAGAGTCCAGGCCCAGGCATTTTTTTACCTTCCTGGGTTTTTACTGGGCCTGGATTTTCTGGACTATAGGCCCAGGACCCGGCCCGGGTCAATAAATCAAACCCAGGAACAGGCCAGGCTTTTCAAAAATCTCAAGCTTTAATTTGGGGGTATGGTTAATTTTGACCTTATTATCAGTGCTTGGAAATTTATAATTGCTTGTACTCGTATCAAGGTCACTAAACGCAACGAATTTTGGTACGGCCGCCCAATAGAGATCGAGATTTTTGAAAAGCCTGGGCCTGGGTTTGATTTATTGACCTGGGCCGGATCCTGTGACTGTAGTTCAGGAAAAACCCCGTCCCAGTAAAAACCGAGGAATGTCAAAAAATGCCTGGGCCTGGACTCTGGGTACAAGAAAAACCCCAGGCTTTGGTCTAGACCCAGCCACAAATTTTGGGCGGATAAAGGTGACTCTTGCTCAAGAATATGTTTGACTGCTTCCATTTATATAATCCGACAGTCGCACGAGAGTATTTCCGTCCTATACCCCTTAATCCCCCCTTAATCCCAACAAATCCGTCTTTATCCGCCCAAAATTTGTATTTGATTTTTTGGGTAATTTGGCCACGGGGTTTGCCTTTCTGGGTCATTTGACCTTCTGGGCCTTGACCTTTTGGGTTTTGACCTTCTGAAATTAAAAGTAGAGCCGTTTAATGTCCTTTTCACCGATATTTTTTTAAATTTTCCAGGTCTGTCTACAAAAGAATTTTTTGTTTAAACGGAAAAAATGGGACGAAAGACGTGCTTTAATGGATCCTGGAGGTTTTTTTTGGCTTATTTTTCACTTAAAAATTTTTTAAACATTTTCTAGTCAAACTTCTCCATTACCCCTATACTCCATCAACTCCCCCTCCAGAATATTTGGACTCTTCCCAGTGGAATGAGGCGTTTACTTCCGCCAGAATTTTTCTTCTTGGGACAAAACATGATACAATTAAAAGTGTTAACGACGTTTGTTTTTAAAATTTTTGGTCACTTTTGGTAAAAGTTGAGGTTTATTTGACACCTTTTTTT
The DNA here is from genome assembly GCA_036172955.1 of Meloidogyne arenaria. Classification (NCBI taxonomy): domain Eukaryota; kingdom Metazoa; phylum Nematoda; class Chromadorea; order Rhabditida; family Meloidogynidae; genus Meloidogyne; species Meloidogyne arenaria. Next base: position 246,325 of record JARQAB010000018.1, read on the forward strand.
CTCTTTTTTTCCCTAGAAAAACGGGGAATACTTTTTAAATATTTTTGAGATTTGTCAGTAAGTAATTAAGTAAGCTGAGTTCGTATATGGGTTCAAATTAGAGACCGGCACGGGACGGGTCCCAACGGGATTGTCCCGAAATCCCGGATTTTTTTGATTTTCGGGATCCGGGATTTTTTCTGGATCCCCTCGGTCAATTTTGGTAAAAGCTGAGATCCGGGATTTTCTGGCATCGGTTAGGAAAAATACCGACTCGGGACCCCGGAAGTTCGATTTTGCCAGTTTCTAGTTCAAATTTTATTTATTTAGAATCCCGGACCCTATCTCGAGTCGTTAACCATAAAATTTTAATTTCTAGTTTTTTTATCAAATTCGGCGGTCAGATCGAATTTCGGGTCCAGGACTCAGAATAGTTAACTGGCAAGCAGAGTCGTAGCCATAATATTTTCGGGGGCAATGGGAAAATTTTAGATTTTTAGCGCCACAGGCGAAAATTTTAAGAATTTTAGAAGGCCGTATGCCAAAAAAAATTCACTTTTTTGCCCAATCCCCTCCCAAAATTTTTTTCTTTTCCCCATTTCGGAAGAGGGGGAGGGGCGCTACGGCCCTTTTGTCAAGCCTACGAAATATCGAAAATTATTTCCTCATTTTTAGGGAGATGGAAAAATGAGAAAAAAGGCGTCACATAAAACAGGCCCGTAGCCAGGATTTTTTCGGGGGGGGGGGGGGGGCCAAGGGGGGAAAGTGCCAAAGACCGCCATGGCTACGGGCCTGACATGACCCACACTTTTACCATTTTGGCTTTAAAAATTCGATTAATTTTACAAATTTTTAAAGGTTCGCCTTTTAATGTCAGCAGTCCATGCCGATTTTGTTTTTCTTGGAATGAGTTCTTCACAAGCAGAATTGCTCATTGGAAGTAATAAATTGGAATTAATGCCAAAATATTCACAAGAGAGCACTGAAAAATTTCTTGTTGAGCGGCTTAAAAAGGTTTTTTTGTTGTTTATCTTTTTGTTTTTCATTCAAACTTGGAATGCTTAATTGTCAAGCAGGGCCTTAGCCATAATTTTTTCGGGGCCAAGGGGAATTTTTGTTTTTGGGGGGAAAATTTTTTCTGTTGTAAGTGAGTGCTTTTTTGGTTCCTCGCTTATTTTTAGGTTCGAGGTAATCCTACTCATGACTCGAAAATTTATTAAAATTCGAAGGCCTTAGGCCAAAAAAATTATTTTTTTTGCCCAATCCCTTCCCCAAATTTTTTCCTTTTCCTCGTTTCGGAGGGAAAGGAAAAAAAGAAGACTCCCCCCTCCTGGCTACGGGCCTGCTCATATTTCTCAATTTTTTAAAATTTTTTTTCAGGAAGGTATAACAGATATCCCAAAAGCTTTAAGCAAAATAACAGTCAAAGCGCACCTCAAAAACCTTCACACTTTACGACAACATTGCCAAAAATATATGTGTAAATACAGCGAATTTACTTTTGCTAGAAATGCTTTGCCTGAAACAATTCCTGGTTGTGCCGGTTTCATTTTGGGATTGCCTAGGGTTTTTTTATTTTAAATTAAAAAAATTTGGCACTTGTGTAGTTTACCCCCCATAAGCCCCGCCCCTTTTTTCTTCACCTTTCTTTTCTTGTAAGGAAAGGAAAAAGCCCCAAAATAAATTTAACTGGAAGCATTGGCCCAGATGTACTTAAAAAATTAAGGAGAAAAGGGGGCGTGGCCTATGGGGGGTAAACTACACAAGTGCCAAAATTTAATTTTTTAGGAAGAAAAATTGGACAGATTAGTAGATTTGGCAGAAGAATTTTTAATTGAACACATTCTCCTTCAATTGGACCCAAATCGTCCACCACGTATAGACTACAACCAATTGGATATTTTGTTGGGTTGGGCACGTGATTTAATTGAATGGGCAGATTATAAAGAATCTTTTAGTTTTAAATTGGAGCAGGTTCCGAAAAGGTTTTTTTTAAATTTTTTTTTGTTTAAATTTGTAAGGAAGAGGGTGACTCCGGCTGGTTACTAGACCCTTCAAATTCCTTACTAGCTCTTTTAAAACCCCCAGTATCCCTTTTAATCCTTCCAAATCCGTAGATATCCCTGTTGATCCTCCACTGGTTGAGGCCCTTTTAAAACGTTTAAGGCTTACTACACCCTTCAAATCCCATACTAGCTCCCACAAATCATTCAGTATTTCTCCTAATCCGTCCAAATCCTTAGATATCCCGGTTAATCCCCCACATTGAGAGCATAGCAAAAGCGTTTAACACTAGGCCTACTAGCTCTCCCAAATCTCCCACTATCCCTCTTAGTTTTTCCAAATCCTTAGATATCCCGATTGATCCTCCCCTGGTTTAGGGGCCTTGTAAAATCTTTTTAAACACTTTGAAGGCCCTTGAAATTCCTTACTAGCTTTCGATCTTTCAAACCGACCGGGACGGCAACCCTAAACAGAATCAATGCTTGCCCGGGGCCAAGCTTCTTCCTTTTTCTTATTAGCAGAGGTGGGTCGGAACAGTCAGAGGTATCGGAAATCGGAAGAGCCGAAAATCGGAACTGGCTCAAAAATCGGAACTCAAAAAATTTTTTTCGGAAATCGGAGGGAAAAAAACACAGGAAATCGTAATTCCGATCCATCTCTGCTTACTAGGGTTGTTCCCCGACGGGGGGGGGGGCACGGGGAAAATTTTCGGGGAGGCAGCGCCACGGGGGGACGGGGAAAGTTTTTTATTTTTTCACGGGGGGAGGTACGGGGAATTTTCAAAAAATCGCCCAAATTTCCCGACTTTCGGGGACGGAGTACAACCCTACTGCTTACTAGTAAAAGATTAATTAATTTTCAGTTAATTTTTTCAGGGGAAAACTTTTACAAGAAGACAATTTTAAAAAAGCTGCAAATTGGTTTGATAAATTTATGGATGAAACTTTTCCTGATGGAAGACAAGCAATGATTTTACGTCAAAATAGGTTTCATTTGATTCTGAATTTTTATTTTTCTAATTTTTTTATTTTTTAAAGGGAGATGGTTAAAAATTTACAAACATTAATACACCGAGGAACGATAGAAAAACTGGCTGCTGCACAAAGGCAGAATGGTATAAAAAATTTTTTTTTAGAAATTATTTTTTCTGTTAAAGTAGGACCTCCAAGGGGTTAGCCAAGTGGGCTGAGGGGACCCCCCTGAAATGGGGAAAATGAAAAAATAATTGGGGGGGGGGGGGGGGGGGGGGGGGGGGATGATCAAAAAGTATACTTAAGATATCCCATTACTAGATACACCTCATTTGTGGGATCCCTGGATCAACCCCCAAAAGGTCAAGACCCATGAGGTCAAATGACCCAGGAGGTACTCTCTCTAATACTAGGCATATCTCATTTAGGATTCAATTTGAACTTAGGTAGCCACTGGGTTAGGGGTGTGGGAAAGATACGAGGTGGGGGAAAATACTTTCTGTTTGGCCTTTTCGACGGCTTTTTTTAGGGGTTTTGCCTTTTTTGCGTTGTAGCATTTCGGGGCGCTTTGGATTTTTCGATTTTTGGCCTTATAAAAATTCTAAAAAAAATTCATTTTTAAAGTTGACCATTTTGAACCCCTCACCGTTATTGCTATTGTTGGTCATCGACATGTTCCTGGAATTTGTGAAATTTGGGAGCGCCCAGAGGAGGTTTTTAATGTTGAAACAGAATAATATATTTTTGAGAAAAAATATTTTTTGGTTGTATTTTGTTTTTTCGTTTTTTATAAAAATTTTAGGAAATTTTTTCGTTTGGAAAATTTTTGTTATTTTCAGTGAAAATATTTTTTTTAAATTTTATTTTTAATTTTAAAAATTTTTTTGGCTATTTTCCAGTTTGTGCGTTCAATCTCGCCTTTATGCGTCCAATAATGGTCTATGCGTCCAATTCAAAATTTTCGGTGTCCAAGAAGACTATGCGTCAGGGTTGGACGCAAATTGCGGATTGATTAAAAAAACTTGCGGATTTCGTTTGACTTGCGGACTACGTTTGCGGATTTTTAAATTAAAATTGAGGATTGCGGCCGCGGAAAATTTTTCGGTTGCGTCTATCCCTGTTTTGGACGCATAAAAATTTAGTTAGACGCATAAAGGTGTGATGTGACGCAAAAAGAGTGATTTGACGCATAAAATTTATTTTGACGCAAAACTTTTTTGGACGCAAACTTTTTTTGGACGCAAAACTTTATTGGACGCAGAATCTGGACTAGAGCCAATTTTAAAAATTTTTTTGAAAATTTTTTTTGAAAATAGCAGAGAATAAATGGAAATTCCAGCAAAAAAGAAGTGTTCAAAGTCTCTTCCAATATGGCTACAAATTGGTGGATCTCTTCCCGTCTTAAATGAAAAAACATTTTCTATAAAGGATATGAAGCCGTCTAGGGTTTATTTTTTTGATTTAAAAAAATTTTTTTTTCTATGGGGAGGGCAAAACTGGGCCTATAATTTTTACAAAAATAAAAATCTGAATTTTTTGACAATCCCACCAACGTGCCCGGCAAAATCGATTTTTCCGGACCCGGATTTGAAACTTGAACCGGATCCGACCGGATTTTCCTGGAGTCCGGGTTCCAAATCCGGTTTTTTACGATTTCCGGATTTTTTCCGGTCCGAATTAATCCGAAAAAAATTCGGCCGGATCTAGTCCGGTTGAGGCTTCAAATCCGGGTCCGGAAGGGCTAAGTACCGGCTAAGCCGAAAGTGCCAAGATTGAACTGACTGAGGGATACTCTATTTTTTTTTAATTTTTTTGATTTTTTAAAGAAGTCTGCGCCTCGTTTGGTTTTGTCTGTCCCTCCAAATTTGGAAGAAAAACGTGTCAAAATTTCTAAAACGCCGCTTATATTGAAATATTTGAAGAATAATTGGATATGGCACAACAAAAATGGGACTGAGGTTTTTCTAAAAAATTTAAAAAAATTTTCCACAAAACTTTGAAAGTTGTTAGAGCTGGGCTAGCAATCCTACCCGTCGGGTATTGGGGTTTTGTAGAAAAGAGAGCGAAAAGTCAAGAAGGGGGTAAATGCCACCTCAAGGGCGTAGCCACGGAAGGGCTGGATTCTTTAGGAAAATTGAGTTTTTATTAGGAATCGAGTCATGGGCCTGATCCAGGACTCTGGGTTTGATTTATTGACCTGGGTCGGATCCCTGACCTGTAGTCTGTGAGAAACCCAGGAATGTCAAAAAATGCCTAGCCCTGGACTCTGGGTACAGGAAAACCCCCAGGTCTTTTCCAGACCCAGCAGGCCCATACCCAGGGGACCCCTTGGTCTCCCCCCTCCTCCCCCCTAAAAAAATTTTGGCTACGGGTCTGAGACCCAGGCCCATACCCAGGGGACCCCTTGGTCTCCCCCTCCTCCCCCGAAAAAATCTTGGATACGGCCTGAGACCAAGGCTGAACTCTATTTTTTACAATTTCAATTTTTTGTCTAAATTTCAATAGGGATAAATTTTCATCCAAAATTTTTTTTGAGTTTTAATAACTCTTCTTAATTAATTTTCTAGAAATGTCCAACCCCTCCTATATCAAGAAAAAGGCGAAGAACAACCCCAACAGAAAGGGAAGAGGATGATGATAGTTCATCAAATAATGAGGGAAATGATACACCTGAACGTACAAGATTTAGACCTTCTGAAGAAATTGTTGAAGGGCAAAGAGGAATGGAAACTGAGCAAAATGGTTTTTTTTTAATTTTAAAAAATTTTTTGAGTGAATTTTGCGATTAGCTATGCCTGCGTGTTAGGGGTGCCGAAAACAATAGCGTGTCTAGGGGGGTCGATTTCAAGGGGGGGGGGTCATAGGACGGTTATAGGCGAAAAATTTTCACTTTTTTGCTCAATCCCCTCCTCAAATTTTTCCCTTTTCCCCATTTCGGGAGGGGGGGGGGGAGCTTTAGCTCCAGAAGCCCCCCCCCCCCCCGACTACGCCCTTGCCCCAGTGGATATATGAAATTTATTTTTCCAGGGGTAATGTCTAGGCGTTCGGTTATTTCTTTTAGGGTGGAGGCAATTGGGGCTGGAGGCAATTGTTGACTGCGAGATATTTTTGCCTTACGGATGCGGATTTCGACTTGCGGACTGCGTTTGTGGATTTTCAAATTAAATTCCGGCTCCGAAAATTTTTTTACTTCTGTCCAGAGCCCTGGGGTCCACTGAAAAAATTTTTTTAATTTTCTTAGTATCAACTCCATCAATTTCTGCTTTAACTGAGACAGCAGCAAGTGAAGGAAGAGAAGTAATTATACACCATTTTAAACATGATTTTTTGACTAGACAACTCGAAAATGGGGGAGAAGAAGAACAGAGTACCTCAACAAATAATTTCCAAATTAATTTAAATACGTGTATGGCTGCGAGAGAAATTGAAGATGATAAAGAAGAGGAGGAAGGGGTGGAGGGGGAAGGGAATTAGGAAGAGATGAAGAATAATAATGATGATAAAAGGATGGAAGGAGAAGAAAGATGAATGACTGACTGATATACCGTATTTATTCGAATAATTACCCTCCCTTGAATAAGTGCCCCTCCCTCCCTTGAATAAAATTACCCACTCTCCCTGGAAATAAGTACCCCCTCCCTTGATTTACCCTCCTTCAATAAGTACACCCTCCCTCCTTCGAATAAGTACCCCCCCTCTCCCTACCATAAGTACCCCTTTCCCCCTTGAATAATTACCCCCCCCCCCCCCCCCCCTTGAATAGATACCCCCTCCCTCCCTAGGATAAGTACCCCCCTCCCTTGAGAATAATTACCCCCCTCCCTTGAGAATAATTACCCCCCTCCCTTGAGAATAATTACCCCCCTCCCTTGAGAATAATTACCCCCCTCCCTTGAGAATAATTACCCCCCTCCCTTGAGAATAATTACCCCCTTCCTTTAATAAGTACCCCTCTCCCCCTCCCTTGAATAAGTACTCCCTTCCCCCACTTCCCTTGAATTACCCTCCCTAGAATAAGTACCCCCTCTCTCCCTTGACCTCCCTTGAATCCGTAAGCGGTAATTATTCGAGTAAATGCAGTTTTTGTTAAATTGGGTAATCTTCTGTTTAACCTCCTTTCCCTCTTTTAAAATCCATTTTTAAAAAAGAGTTTGTGGGTATTTTTTTAAATCGTATATTAGTCAAAATTTCGGCAACGGTTTATCCGCAAGTCATTATTATTTATTGTAATCCATTTAAAAATCTTACTGACAGACCTCGTTGGATGGGAGATGGGATAGAACCATCATGGAAAGGGCCCAACCCGAAGCCACCATCCAATTCGATGCCGGGTTATTTCTATTCATTTATATATTTTTCTGCAAGTGCGGACACAACAGACCTTACTAGGAACTGATAAACTGACCCCAAGTTTCTAGTCCCTAAATGGCTCCTGTCCAAAATATCCACTCCATAAATGTAAGAAAACTAGGCCAATTACCCACTGGGCCAACCTCATAAAAATGAGAGGTTCTTCCCTGTTCGAGGTTGGAGGTCTGTCTTTATTTTATAAATTTAATGTTTCCTTCTGATTTTTTTCCAAAAATTTCCAATTAAAATTTTTCTCTTTTATCATTTTCTTCAACTCAGTTCACATAAAAAGGCAAATTTGCTGTTGCTGCAGCACCCTTATTATCCAAAGCGGCCATATAAAGGCGATATCCCCCACTTGGCAACGGCCCCAAATTTAGGATGGCACCGGTATTATTAGAAGATTTAAGGGCTGTAGAAGTAACGTCGTCTCCCGCAGCATCGGTTCTTTCCTTTAAGACACTCCAGCGTACATTAATTGGGTCATTATTGGGGTCTGATACAGCCAATGTTGCTGTTGGAACCTGAAAATTGATTTTGGATTTTAGCTTTAATTTTGAAATCTTTCAGACTTTCCCGGCGTTTGGGACCGGGAAATTTTTAAGTGGTGGTGGCATGCTTTACCCCAAAGTGTTGTCATCCTTGGGTCCCAAAGGTACCGTAATTCCAAGGTACTGGAGAGCCTATAATTTCGTTCAAAGTTATCGAACCAGGGACGCCTTGGTATGGTTCTATGCACCTTGACGAGCTGAATCGATCCATACCAGGGCGTCCCGGATTCGACAAATCTTGAACAAGGTTATAGCTTTACGGTACCTTGGGCTTACGGTACCTTCGCCTGCTTCCGGCATCCTTCCCTTGGCACTCCCGGCTTCCTTCTCCTCCCATAGCCTAACCAAAAACATCGAATGAATGAGAGAAATATCCAAGTGAGTCTATTACATAGTGCTGGATCCAGACCCAGTCTAACCCCGAACCCTTCCCTTTTTTGGCTGTAACTCCGCCGCAAACTATATGTCGAACCTCGAACTATATGTCGAACCTTTTTTACACGCTTTAGCTTGCCGGAGTAACTTGGTACTACTCAAGAATTGGTGAGGGAAGAAGGATTAGCTTGATAAGGTACCTAGTTACTACTCAAAAAAGCTAGAAAAGGTGGGGGAAATGGCTTTTCTAGCTGACATAAAACAAGCTAGAGCCTGACATGGACCCTTTCTTTTTGAGAGATCTCCTAGAAGGGCCCCTTTATTCTGGTCTCTAGTAGCATTTTTAGTACATCTTTCTTCTTGTCCCCTTTCCTTTGACTCTTGATTTTGGGTTTGAAAAAATTTCAACAACAAACTGTAGCCTAATTTTTGCTTTCCCTCCCTTCCAGTCCTGTTTATGAGATTATGACTTTTCCTATCCGGTCTCAAGAACTAATCTTCTTCACTTTTTTTCGACTCTTGATAGCTTTGAACTAGGGTTGGGCCCCGAGCCTTCGGGGTTGGAAAAGTCGGGGTTGACAAAGTCGGGGTTAGGGTTGGGGCTGAAAACAAAGTCAAGGTTCGGGGTCGGGGTTATTCGGGGTCGGGGCCCAACCCTAGTTTGAATTAAAAAATTCCAAACCCCGTATTCCTCAATTTCTCATTTTTTCAGGAAGGTATAACAGATATCCCAAAAGCTTTAAGCAAAATAACAGTCAAAGCGCACCTCAAAAACCTTCACACTTTACGTCAACATTGCCAAAAATATATGTGTAAATACAGTGAATTTACTTTTGCTCGAAATGCTTTGCCTGAAACAATTCCTGGATGTGCTGGCTTTATATTGGGATTGCCTAGGGTTTTTTAATTTCTAAAATTAGAAAATTGGGCACTTTTTTTTGCACAAAAACTAATCTGTCCAATTTTTCTTCCTAAAAAATAAAATTTTGGCACTTGTGTAGTTTACCCCCCATAAGCCCCGCCCCTTTTTTCTTTGCCTTTCTTTTTTTGTAAGGAAAGGAAAAGGGGGCAAAATAAATCAATATGGGAGCATTGACCCAAATGTCACTCAATAATAAAAGTAAAAAGAGAAAGGGGGCGTGGCCTATGGGGGGTAAACTACACAAGTGCCAAAATTTTTATTTTTTAGGAAGAAAAATTGGACAGATTAGTAGATTTGGCAGAAGAATTTTTAATTGAACACATTCTCCTTCAATTGGACCCAAATCGTCCACCACGTATAGACTACAACCAATTGGATATTTTATTGGGTTGGGCACGTGATTTAATTGAATGGGCAGATTATAAAGAATCTTTTAGTTTTAAATTGGAGCAGGTTCCGAAAAGGTTTTTTTTTTAAATTTTTTTTTGTTTAAATTTGTAAGGAAGAGGGTGACTCCGGCTGGTTACTAGACCCTTCAAATTCCTTACTAGCTCTTTTAAAACCCCCAGTATCCCTTTTAATCCTTCCAAATCCGTAGATATCCCTGTTGATCCTCCACTGGTTGAGGCCCTTTTAAAACGTTTAAGGCTTACTACACCCTTCAAATCCCATACTAGCTCCCACAAATCATTCAGTATTTCTCCTAATCCGTCCAAATCCTTAGATATCCCGGTTAATCCCCCACATTGAGAGCATAGCAAAAGCGTTTAACACTAGGCCTACTAGCTCTCCCAAATCTCCCACTATCCCTCTTAGTTTTTCCAAATCCTTAGATATCCCGATTGATCCTCCCCTGGTTTAGGGGCCTTGTAAAATCTTTTTAAACACTTTGAAGGCCCTTGAAATTCCTTACTAGCTTTCGATCTTTCAAACCGACCGGGACGGCAACCCTAAACAGAATCAATGCTTGCCCGGGGCCAAGCTTCTTCCTTTTTCTTATTAGCAGAGGTGGGTCGGAACAGTCAGAGGTGTCGGAAATCGGAAGAGCCGAAAATCGGAACTGGCTCAAAAGTCGGAACTCGAAAATTAAAAAATTTTTCGGAAATCGGAGGGAAAAAAACACAGGAAATCGTAATTCCGATCCACCTCTGCTTACTAGGGTTGTTCCCCGACGGGGGGGGGCACGGGGAAAATTTTCGGGGAGGCAGCGCCACGGGGGGACGGGGAAAGTTTTTTATTTTTTCACGGGGGGAGGTACGGGGAATTTTCAAAAAATCGCCCAAATTTCCCGACTTTCGGGGACGGAGTACAACCCTACTGCTTACTAGTAAAAGATTAATTAATTTTCAGTTAATTTTTTCAGGGGAAAACTTTTACAAGAAGACAATTTTAAAAAAGCTGCAAATTGGTTTGATAAATTTATGGATGAAACTTTTCCTGATGGAAGACAGGCAATGATTTTACGTCAAAATAGGTTTATTTTGGGTCTTAATTTTTATTTTTCTAATTTTTTTTATTTTTTTAAGGGAGATGGTTAAAAATTTACAAACATTAATACACCGAGGAACGATTGAGAAACTGGCTGCTGCACAAAGGCAGAATGGTATAAAAATTTTTTAGTAAAAATTAGGGGTTTTTTGTTTAAGTAGGACCTCCTAGGGCGTAGCTAGGTTGAGGGGCTGAGTGCCCCCCCCCCTCTCCCCCTGAAACGGGGAAAATGGAAAAATAATTTTGGGAGGGAAATGATCAAGAAAGTGAATTTTTTTCTACTACAACTTCTAAAAAATTTTTGTTTGCGACGCTGATTGTGAGATTGGAAGAAATTTGTCTTCATGGTCCTCAAATATTTACAAAAAAAATTTTCGTTTGAAACGCCATAATTCTGGCGCACACCCCCATTTTAGCCCTCCTGAAATCGACTCCTGGTTACGCCCTTGAGGATCTCACTATACATCTGATACCCTCAATACTAGATACGCCTCATTTTTAGATACCCCCCCCCCCTTCCCCCCATCTCTCTAATACTAGGTACACATCATTTAGGACACGACGGCTTTTTTAAGGGTTTTACCTTTTTGCCGAATTTTTCGATTTTTTAACCTTATAAAAATAAAAAAAAATTTTTTATTTTTAAAGTTGACCATTTTGAACCCCTCACCGTTATTGCTATTGTCGGTCATCGACATGTTCCTGGAATTTGTGAAATTTGGGAGCGCCCAGAGGAGGTTTTTACTGTTGAAACAGAATAATATATTTTAGAGAAAAAATATTTTTTTGGTTGTATTTTTGTTTTTTCGATTTTTATAAAAATTTTTAGGAATTTTTTTTTCGTTTGGAACTTTTTGTTTATTTTCAGTGAAAATATTTTTTTTAATTTATTTTTTTGATTTTTAAAATTTTTTTGGCTCTAGTCCAGTTTGTGCGTTCAATCTCGCCTTTATGCGTCCAATAATGGTCTATGCGTCCGGACAAAATTGTCTATGCGTCCAATCAAAATTTGTCCCCAATAAGACTATGCGTCAGGGTTGGACGCAATTGCGGATTGTGTAAAAAACTTGCGGATTTTTTTTGACTTGCGGATTTCGTTTGACTTGCGGACTACGTTTGCGGATTTTTAAATTAAAATTGAGGATTGCGGCCGCGGAAAATTTTTCGGTTGCGTCTATCCCTGTTTTGGACGCATAAAAATTTAGTTAGACGCATAAAGGTGTGATGTGACGCAAAAAGAGTGATTTGACGCATAAAATTTATTTTGACGCAAAACTTTTTTGGACGCAAAAAAATTTTTTTGGACGCAAAGAGTTATTAGACGCATAAACTGGGCAAGAGCCTATTAAAAAAATTTTTTTTGAAAATAGCCTAGAATAAATGGAAATTCCAGCAAAAAAGAAGGCTCTATGGCTACAAATTGGTGGATCTCTTCCCGTTTTAAACGAAAAAACATTTTCTATAAAGGATATGAAGCCGTCTAGGGTTTATTTTTTTGATTTAAAAAAATTTTTTTTCTATGGGGAGGGCAAAACTGGGCCTATAATTTTTACAAAAATAAAAATCTGAATTTTTTGACAATCCCACCAACGTGTCCGGCAAAATCAATTTTTCCGGACCCGGATTTGAAACATGAAACGGACCGGATCCGACCGGATTTTCCGGAGTCCGGGTCCCAAATCCGGTTTTTTACGATTTCCGGATTTTTTTCGGACCGGCTTTAATCCGGAAAAATTTGGCCGGATCCGGTTCAAGTTTCAAATCCGGGTCCGGAAGGGCTAAGTTTCGGCCAAGCCGGAAGTGTCAAGATTGAACTGACTGAGAGCTACTCTAATTTTTTTTTAATTTTTTCTAAATTTTTTAAAGAAATCTGCTCCTCGTTTGGTTTTGACAGTCCCTCCAAATTTGGAAGAAAAACGTGTCAAAATTTCCAAAACGCCGCTTATATTGAAATATTTGAAGAATAATTGGATATGGCACAACAAAAATGGGACTGAGGTTTTTTCTAAAAAATTTAAAAAAATTTTCCACAAAACTTTGAAAGTTGTTAGAGCTAGGCTAGCAATCCTACCCGTCGGGTATTGGGGTTTTGTAGAAAAGAGAGCGAAAAGTCAAGAAGGGGGTAAATGCCACCTCAAGGGCGTAGCCACGGAAGGGCTGGATTCTTTAGGAAAATTGAGTTTTTATTAGGAATCGAGTCATGGGCCTGATCCAGGACTCTGGGTTTGATTTATTGACCTGGGCCGAGTTCCTGATCTGTAGTCCGTGAAAAACCCAGGAATGTCAAAAAATGCCTAGCCCAGGAAACAGGTAAGGAAAACCCCCAGGTCTTTTCCAGACCCAGCAGGCCCATACCCAGGGGACCCCTTGGTCTCCCCCCTCCTCCCCCCTAAAAAAATTTTGGCTACGGGTCTGAGACCCAGGCCCATACCCAGGGGACCCCTTGGTCTCCCCCCTCCTCCCCCCTAAAAAAATTTTGGCTACGGGTCTGAGACCCAGGCCCATACCCAGGGGACCCCTTGGTCTCCCCCTCCGCCCCCCGAAAAAAATTTTGGCGACGGGTCTGAGACCCAGGCCCATAACCAGGGGACCCCTTGGTCTCCCCCCTCCTCCCCCCAAAAAAAATTTTGGCTACGGGTCTGAGACCCAGGCCCATACCCAGGGGACCCCTTGGTCTCCCCCTCCTCCCCCGAAAAAATCTTGGCTACGGGTCTGAGACCCAGGCTGAACTCTATTTTTTATAATTCCAATTTTTTGTCTAAAATTCAATAGGGACAAATTGTCATCTAAAATTTTTTTGAATTTTTTTTTGAGTTTCAACTCTTTCTTAATTAATTTTCTAGAAATGTCCAACCCCTCCCATATCAAGAAAAAGGCGAAGAACAACCCCAACAGAAAGGGAAGAGGATGATGATAGTTCATCAAATAATGAAGGAAATGATACACCTGAACGTACAAGATTTAGACCTTCTGAAGAAATTGTTGAAGGGCAAAGAGGAATGGAAACTGAGCAAAATGGTTTTTTTTATTTTTGACTTTCTTTAATCTGACATGAGTTGGTTGGGATTAGCTACACGTCTAGTAAAGCCTTCCAAGACTCTTGGTTTTGATTTCAAGACTTTTCTTGGGGTTTTTAGGTCTTGATCTTGGGGTAATAGCCCCAGTGGAACTATAGCAAATTTACTTAATTGTTCCAAGGTTCATGTTTGGGCTCCGATTATTTCCTTCAAGACGTTCCATCAAAGAAAAAAATTTTTTTTAATTTTCTTAGTATCAACCCCAACAATTTCTGCTTTAACTGAGACAGCAGCAAGTGAAGGAAGAGAAGTAATTATACACCATTTTAAACATGATTTTTTGACTAAACAACTTGAAAATGGGGGAGAAGCAGAACAGGGTACCTCAACAAATAATTTTCAAATTAATTTAAATACGTGTATGGCTGCGAGAGAAATTGAAGAAGATAAAGAAGAGGAGGAAGGGGTGGAGGGGGAAGGGAATTAGGAAGAGATGAAGAATAATAATGATGATAAAAGGATGGAAGGAGAAGAAAGATGAATGACTGACTGATATACCGTATTTATTCGAATAATTACCCTCCCTAGAATAAGTGCCCCTCCCTCCCTTGAATAAAATTACCCACTCTCCCTGGAAATAAGTACCCCCTCCCTTGATTTACCCTCCTTCAATAAGTACACCCTCCCTCCTTCGAATAAGTACCCCCCTCTCCCTAGCATAAGTACCCCTTTCCCCCTTGAATAATTACCCCCCCCTGAATAGATACCCCCTCCCTCCCTTGAGAATAATTACCCCCCCTCCCTTGAGAATAATTACCCCCCTCCCTTGAGAATAATTACCCCCCTCCCTTGAGAATAATTACCCCCTTCCTTTAATAAGTACCCCTCTCCCCCTCCCTTGAATAAGTACTCCCTTCCCCCACTTCCCTTGAATTACCCTCCCTAGAATAAGTACCCCCTCTCTCCCTTGACCTCCCTTGAATCCGTAAGCGGTAATTATTCGAGTAAATGCAGTTTTTGTTAAATTGGGTAATCTTCTGTTTAACCTCCTTTCCCTCTTTTAAAATCCATTTTTAAAAAAGAGTTTGTGGGTATTTTTTTAAATCGTATATTAGTCAAAATTTCGGCAACGGTTTATCCGCAAGTCATTATTATTTATTGTAATCCATTTAAAAATCTTACTGACAGACCTCGTTGGATGGGAGATGGGATAGAACCATCATGGAAAGGGCCCAACCCGAAGCCACCATCCAATTCGATGCCGGGTTATTTCTATTCATTTATATATTTTTCTGCAAGTGCGGACACAACAGACCTTACTAGGAACTGATAAACTGACCCCAAGTTTCTAGTCCCTAAATGGCTCCTGTCCAAAATATCCACTCCATAAATGTAAGAAAACTAGGCCAATTACCCACTGGGCCAACCTCATAAAAATGAGAGGTTCTTCCCTGTTCGAGGTTGGAGGTCTGTCTTTATTTTATAAATTTAATGTTTCCTTCTGATTTTTTTCCAAAAATTTCCAATTAAAATTTTTCTCTTTTATCATTTTCTTCAACTCAGTTCACATAAAAAGGCAAATTTGCTGTTGCTGCAGCACCCTTATTATCCAAAGCGGCCATATAAAGGCGATATCCCCCACTTGGCAACGCCCCCAAATTTAGGATGGCACCGGTATTATTAGAAGATTTAAGGGCTGTAGAAGTAACGTCGTCTCCCGCAGCATCGGTTCTTTCCTTTAAGACACTCCAGCGTACTTTAATTGAGTCATTATTGGGGTCTGATACAGCCAAGGTTGCTGTTGGAACCTGAAAATGATTTTGGATTTTAGCTTTAATTTTGAAATCTTTCAGACTTTCCCGGCTTTTGGGACCGGGAAATTTTATAAGTGGTGGTGGCATGCTTTACCCCAAAGTGTTGTCATCCTTCACCCCAAAGGTACCATAAGGCCTAGGCACCGGAGAGCTATAACTTCGTTCAAAGTTATCGAACCAGGGACACCTTGGTATGGTTCTATGCACCTCGCCGAGCTTAATCGAAACATACTAGGGCGGCCCGGATTCGAAAATTTTTGAAGAAGGTTTAGCTTTACGGTACATTGGGTTTACGGTACCTTAGCCTGCTTCCGGCTTACTTCTCCTCCCATAGCCTAACCAAAATTTTAAAAATCGAATGAGAGGAATGCCCAAGAGAGTGTGCTTGGGGTCTTGGTCCAGATCGTCTTAGGCTTGGTGGCTTGGTCTTAGTCTCTTAGGCTTGGTCTTAGGCAGGGTCTCTTGGTCTTAGGGCTTGGTCCAGGCCCAGTCTAACCCCGACCCCTATCATTTTTTGGCTATAACTCTGACCCCCGAACGATTCGTTAAACTCGGACTCCGGACATTCTCACATGCCCCCTACAAGCCCTTGAACTTTTCAATCCTTAAGGGTCTTGGTCCTTCTGGGGTCCTTCGGACTTTAACTTTAAAGACGTTACCTCATCTTTGTTCCATCTGTTTTTGTTTTTTCCATCTTGGAAGCTAAGACTGCCAATCCTTGGAGCACCATTTGGAAGTCGTCCACCCCATTGTTTAGCCAGTACCTCAGCTGTTCTCTCGTACTCATTATTGCTGAAGGGGAGCAAGAAACTATGCCAAGTAGGGGTTGCTTCAATCTTCGTTCCCCAATAAAAGATTATCGTGCCTTGAACCTTTCCATTCAACTGGGTCATGTATCCATCCAAATCAGTTGCCTTTTTATCGCTACTGGGTTCGATTGAAGCCTTCCAATTTGTTATTTGTGCTTGCCAATGGCCCAATGGGCCTGTCTCTGCGATGACTAAGGGTCCTGTCCATCCTTGTGAACGTGCTCTGTTTACAACTGTAGGGAGTCCTGGACCATAAGAATTGACTCCGAGAATCTATTTTTAGAAAAATCGTTCAATTAATTTCTACCACATTGCATTAAGCACAAGGGATAGTCCGTCAGATCCGTCAGTCCTCTTTAATCCCTCCAAATCCACCGATATCCCCTTACCATTCAAATCCACCAATATCCCCTTACCCCTTAAAATCCACCGATAGCGCTCTTAATCCCATCACATCCATCTATGTCCCCTTTATCCCTCCAATCCAACTGTATTCCCTTAATCCCTCGAGATCCCCTTAATCCCTTAAAATCCACCGATATCCCTTTAAATCCCTTCAGATCCATTTATGTCCCCTTGATCCCTCAAAATCCATCGATAGCCCCTTAATCTCTATAAATCCACCTATATCTCTTTAATCCCTTCCACCGATAGCCCCCTTGATCCCTCCAGATCCACCTATATCCCCTTGATTCTTCCAGCTCTACCGATATCCCTTTAATCTTTCTAGATCCACATATATCCCCGTATTCTTCCAGATCTTCTGTCCCTTTAGTCCCTCCAGAACTACTACATCCGCCAATCCTCTCAGAACTACCGATATCACCCTAATCCCTCCAAATCCGCCGATATACCCTTAATTCATACAAATCCACGTTGTAAACTTGTCCCTCTACTCCCTCCTTAATCCCCTCTTAATCCTTGATAAGCAGCGCAATTTTTACCTGAATACTCGGAGCATACTTCTTTATTTCAGTAGCCTTCCCAGACTTCATGTCTTTACCAACATCCGCAACTACAGTCATAGTAGGATGATTCGGGTCTAATCTCCGTACCAATTCAGAAGCAGTATTAATAGCTTTCCATACAGCTACAGTTTGAGCTGAATTTGTTGCCCCAAATTCGACTTCATTTCCAATTCCCCAACACAGAATTGCTGGGTTATTCATGTATTTCTTTACAAAAAGTTCCAGTTTTGCGAGTTGATCAGCCATCTGTATTGTTATAGGGGGAATTTTGTTTAATTTCAATACCGTAATAAAATTATTCTAATAATAGCCCTATATACATAGAATCTCTTGGGCTAAGTGATATTCAAGTGGGGGGGGGGTAAGTGATACTCCCCCACCCTCGCCACATTCAAGGGGGAAGGGTGGGTGACACTCTCCCTCCTCCTATCCAAGGGGGTGATACTATGTGATACTCCCCCTCCCCATCTCATTCAAGGGGAAGGGTGGGTGATACTCTCCCTCCTACCCCTACGATAACTTAATTATGTAATACGCTCCACTTAGTGGGCTGGGGCTAAATGCCCCTTATCCAGGGGGGGGGGGGGGTTAAGTGATACCCCCTATTTAAGGGAGGCTGGGTGATACCTCCTATTTCCTCCTTATAAGAAATTTTTTCTACCCGAAGGGGGTATCCCTTATAGCTATTTCATCGAAAAGGGCGTTTATTAGAATAATTAAATTTTAATTCTCCTCACATTTTTATCGTTAGGGTTTTGGTAATTCACATAGCCTTGAGAAACTTGCCCCAACCAAAATCCAGCAACTATTTTAAGCCCAGCCTTGGATGCTGGCCCTATAATCTGATCAATTTCATCTCCATAGGTCCTAATAACATTCCCTCCCAATTGCTTCAGTAAATCAAATCGAACATTCCCGGCAGCGCCATTGGCAATGAAAGGCTTGCCGTTGACTAAGATCTGTTGTTTGTCAACGGTTACTTTGTCTAGTGATGAAGCTTTGTTAAATAGATAAAATAAGAAAATGAGTGTATAGAATATAGACATTTTGTGTCCTTTTTCTGAAAATTTTTTAAATTTTTGGGGTATTTTTTATATGATACTCTCGCTTTATGTACAGTATACCTTCCTTTATATTCCTCTCAATTCTCCCCTTTTCTCGGACTTGGTAGTGTGAGAGGAAAATTCTTCGTAGTGCGAAGGGAACATTCTTTGTAATACGAAGGGAACAATCATGGTAGTGATAAAGGAACATTCTTGGTAGGGTGAAGGGAACATGTCTGTAATGCGAAGGGAACACATCCTTGTTAATGCTAAGAGAATATTGTTTGTAGTACGAAGGGAACTTGTTCTGTAATGCGAAGGGAACATGTTCTGTAAGTTGAAGGGAACAACGGTAGTGTGTGAAGGGAACAATCTTTGCTTATATGAAGGGAACCTTCTTGATAGTGTGAAGGGAACCTGCTCGGTAATGCGCAAGTGACATGTTCAGCAATTCAAAGGGAACATCTTGATAGTGTGAGGGGAACATTATTGGTAGTGTGAAGGCGACATTCCTGGTAGTGTGAAAGGAACATCGGTAGTGTGAAGGAAACAATTTACACAACGAAACGTGGGCAATTTTTAAGAGTTATCTGTTGAGTATTTTATAAAATAAAATTTAATGGCTTTCAAAATTATTTAAATATTGAGCGATAACTTTGCTTACGCATATTCTTGGTTGAATCCCTTTTTTAGAAATTTTTTTAGAATTTTTTTTTGCAAATTTTGTGTGTCTACCTGCCTTGAATCTTTATTAATCCTTATTTGGAAGGGACTAATCTTTGATTTTATTTTATTTAAAATTAAATATTCCCTCATAGAACTTAAAATAAATTTTATAGAAACAAAAAAGGCTTTAAAAAGGAATAGGTGGGTAAATAAAAAATTTTTTTTTAAATCCCTTAACCATGGGTTAGTGACGTTTTGGCGCCTATGCGTTTTGGCGCGGGACTCAATTTTGACACTTTGGCAAACCCTAAATTTATGAAAATTTTCTCAAATTTACTTAACATCCTTGACTACCTCTTCCAAAAATTTCAGAATTTTTCATCAAATATTTCCAAAGTTATAGGCGATAAACCTCGAAAAATTTGGCTATTTTAAGGGAATCGACATTTCTGGGGCTATAAGTTCTGAAATTCTTTTTTAAAAATTCTGAAATTTTTGGGGAACTTAGATGAACCTATGAGGGGTATTACAGCAAAGTTTTACCCTTCTAGATAATCAATTCAATATTTTATAAGCTCAAGCCAAAACAACCCATTCCGTTACAAGAAAAAAAGGGGAAGGAAAAAGCCCCATAAAGGCGCGAGGCCATAACGGCGCAAAGCCATAACTAGCTGGAAAATTTCTGGCCCTTATTAATTTTGGTACCAATCTCTTCAGCTCGATGAGAGGAATCGTTTGATACCAAATTTGGTAAAATTCGGACATTCTTGAAGCAAGTTAAGGCTCTGCGCCGTAAAGGACACGCGCCGTTATGACCCCCTTTGGAGCTGTACGCAAGCCATTTTTGGGTGCTCTTTTTGGCTGTACCAGTGGGTAAATAAAAATTAAAAAAAAATTTTTTCTTCTTAAAAAATCCCTTAGCCAACGTCAATAGAATATTGTAAAAATTTTTAAAAATTCAAAAAAATTTTTTAAACAAATTTTTATCGATTTTTGGGATAAATATTTAAAAAATTAAATTAAAAAATTAATTCCTTTCTCCTCTCTTCCTTTTCAAAATTCCTCTTGAGCTTCAAAACAACGTTGGGAAGGAGGTCCACTTATTTGTGGACTAACCAAGGGAACCATGTGGCGAATTTTTGTTTTTAATTCTGAGAGAACGGCATTAATTTGTTGACATTCCTCTCCTCGGGTGAGTTGATCATCTTGGGTGATGTCCTGAGGAAATAAAAAGATTTTAACTCAAAATGTCAAAAAACGAAAAATATTTCATAATGTCAAATAAACGAAAATATGTCAAAATGTCAAAAATCAGAAAATATTTCAAATTGTCAACTAATGGAAAAATTTCATAATGTCTAGAAACGGAAAATATTTAATATTGTCAAAAATCAGAAAATATTTCAAATTGTCAACTAATGGAAATTTTTTCAAAATGCCAAAAAACGGAAAATATTTCAAAATGTCAAATATTAAAAATTTTTCAAATCGTCACTAATGGAAAATATTTTGATAATATCAAAAACAAAAAATATTTTAAATTGTCACATACAGTAACCCCAAAACAAAAACCAACCCAAATCTTTTTAAACGCCTCCAAAGCTTTCCCGGCCAAATTCTCAACAACTACATCGTGGAAAGCTTTGCGCTTCTTGTAGTGTTCACTTGTAGATTCCTCATATATTTTCTGAAACGTTTTTGGAATTTTAAGAGATTTAGAGAAAATTCGGTACTATTGCCTCAGGCGTTTTTTACCCATATGCCCTCAGGCAATATTTCAAAATTAAAGGTGACCTAGGCAAGTGATAGCTCATTCGACGCGGCTCGACGAGCTGAGTCGAATGGTGTGAAAATTAGCCAGATCGGGTCAATTTTGAACAAGTTATGAGCCCATATGCCCTCAGGCAATATATCAAAATTTGAGGTGACCTAGGCAAGTGATTGCTCATTCGACGCGGCTCGACGAGCTGAGTCGAATGGTGCAAAAATCATCAAGATTAGGCGAATTCTGAACAAGTTATGAGCGATTTACTGGCCCAACCTACTAGTGGCAATAGTACCGAAAATCCAAAGGAATCCAAAAACCTTTAAATCGTTAGCCTCAGCCCATTTGACAATAGCCTCTTTAATTGCCTTTTTAGGCTTATCTTCACTCTCAGCCAACATTTTAAAATACCCCTCTCTAGCCTTTTCACTAGCTTCAAGTACAAAATCGAGAGGAGGGCCTGGAGCAGGGTACGGCAAGCGCTTTCCGCCTCCATAGAAAGATGGTGGTTGATGATGGTGGACACCAAATTTGTCATCCTTTACGCCTTTTCCTTGAGGAGGAGGACCTTGAAGACGTGGAGAGGCAGAAGAAAACGAAATTATGGAAATAATTAAAATAAGGGTTAGATGGTTGATCATTTTTGGAAGGTCTAAAAAGATTTTTTTGTGGAAGGAAAAAAATTGGGGTCTTACGACCCACAAGTAGTGTGAAGGGAACAATAGTGATGTTCCTTCCAGCCCACAAGTAGGCGGGAGGGAACAACAGAGATGTTCCCTCCAGCCCACAGGTAGGGTGGAGGGAACAATTGAGATGTTCCCTCCAGCCCACGAGTAGTGTGAAGGGAACAACAGAGATGATCCTTCCAGCCCACAGGTAGTGTGAAAGGAACATTTGAGATGTTCCCTCCAGCCAAAAGGTAGTGCGAAGGGAACAACCGAGATGTTCCCTCCAGCCCAAAGGTAGTGTGAAGGGAACAACAGATAGTGGGAAAGGAACAATAAAGATGTTCCCTCCAGCCCACAGGTAGGGTGAAGAGCAGTGCTTCGAAATTTCAAATTTGCTCGTACTCGTACTCGTACTTCGTACCACCTCTTTTTTTGGCCTCGTACTCGTACTCGTACCTCGTACCACCCCTATTTTTTTGCTCGTACTCGTACTCGTACCTCGTACCACCCCTATTTTTGGCCTCGTACCTCGTACTCGTACCTCGTACTTACTCGTACTTGAGAAAAAAGCAAAAAATCGGAAATTTTTATGATTTTTTGGACCCTAGGGCATCTATTTTTAAATTTTAAGCATTGTATGTGATAATTTTTTAATCTTGGAAGGCTTTGTAGCTATAAATCCTTCAATATAATAGCTATAAATCCTTCAACATGGAACTTTCTATCTTCTGCGCCGCAGGCAAAATTTTTGAGCATTTTGGAGTGCGAGGAGAAATATTGTCTCCAAGATGGGTCGGGCTACCCAAAATCTGACATTTTTGCATCCATTTTTCATCTTCTTACATGGAACTTTCTATCTTCTCCACCGAACTTTTCACACTTTAATCACCTGATATCCCTCTTAATCTCAAATCCCTTTTTTTCAAAAATTTTGAGAATTGGATGTCCTTAAGTCAGATTTCTTCTATTTTTTGCGCCGCAGGCGAAAATTTTGAAAAATTTTGATGGCCATGAAGCCAGATTTCTTCCATTTCTGACCGCCGGAGGCGAAAATTTTAGAATTTGGAAGCCAACTTCCTTATTTTTTCAGCGCCGCAGGCGAAAATTTTGAAAATTTCCGAAGGCCGTAGGCGAAAAAATTCACTTTTTAGTGTTCAAAGAAAAATATTTTAGAAATTCTAGAGGGTCAAAATCTCATAATTACTCCATGTAAAAACAGAAAAATTTTTAAAACAAAATTAGACTTAAAAATAAGTTATTTATGAAGAAAATATTAAAATTCATTGGCCCGCGAATAGGAAGCGAACCCAACATCAAATCACTATAGACTTTGGTGCATCCAAGCACCTTCACCACTCGGCCACTCGCTACTATAGTGGCGAATGAAAGGAATTAAATATATTTTTTCATTTTTCCTATTAACACCAAGTACGAGAAGTACGAGCTCGTACTTAGGCCTCGTACTCGTACTTTTCACTTTTTTTTGGCCTCGTACTCGTACTCGTACTTCGTACCTGCCTCATTTTTCTGCTCGTACTCGTACTCGTACTTCGTACCAGGTACGAGTACGAGTACGAGGTACGAGTACGAATTTTGGTACGAGCTTCGAAGCACTGGTGAAGAGACCCTTGAAGGATCAATAGAAGTTTAAGATATTTTGTAGAAGAAAATTTGGAAATAAAATGACAAAAAGGGAGGGATTAAAGAGAAGAAAGGGGCTAATCCTCTTTCTAATCCTCCTTTGAAAAAAGACGAGAAAGAGAAGAAGAGGTCTTTTAACGTCTTTATTTAATACTCATTTTAAATGGCCATTTATTGACAACCCACGTCTTGATTAATCTCAACAAATATTCCAAGGGGGAGGGGGGGGGGAGAGGGAGAGGGAGAGGGATGGGAAGTGTAGGCGGGTCTTTATTCGCCAAATAAAATTAATTTTGTTTTTAAACAATTTTTTGTTTGGTGCAGCTGTTTACGTCCAAGTCTAACTAAAAGGACGAAAGATTGTTGAAAAAAAAGAAAATAAATCAAAAAAGGCCCAACTTTAAGAAAATATTTTTTGGGAGAAAATAAAGAATAAAATGATTAATGGAGTTTAAGAAGAGTAAAAAATCCCAATGTAGGTAAGAGCAATGATCAGTTCTATTTTACAAGAAGGTTCCCTCCAGCACACGAGTAGTGTGAAGGGAACATAATGAGATGTTCCCTCCAGCCGAGGTATAGTGCGAAAGGAACACAAGATGTTCCCTCCAGCCAATAAGTAATGTGAAGGGAACATGATGAGATGTTCCTTCCAGCCAAGGTGTAGTGCGAAAGAGTGGGGTGAAAGGTACATGATAAAGATGTTCCCTCCAGCCCAGGCATAGTTAATAAATGTTCCTTCTGGCCCATGCATTGTGTGAAGGGAACATAAATGTTCCTTCCAGCCTAGGAGTAGTGTGAAGGGAACATAATAGAAATGTGCCTTCCAGCCCAAGAGTAGTGCCTTCCAGCCCAAGAGTAGTAGTGCTTAATTACGTCAGAAAAAAATCATTATTTTGTTGATTTTTAAACATATGGCTTAACAAAATAAATTGAACGTAAACATACGTTCAATCCAAACAAACACAATCTCAAAAAATTGATCAAAAATGAGTTCAAATTTTGTTTATTTTATTCTAATTTTAATAATATTTGGTAATATTAATGGGAAGACTCTTCCTGGAAGTAAATTAAAATATTGTGGGGAACGCTATGAACAATGGATAAATAAGGTGATTTTTTATTGGAATTTTAAGGACGAATTATACAGAACCAATCAGTCGGATCTCACTATTAAGCACGCCCATTCTAGCTAAACCTCTATTTAAGGTAAGCTCCTGGTTGGTCATAGGGTTGGGAGCAGATGATAACCTCCAAGATGTTCCCTCCAGCCAATATATAGTGTGAAGGGAACAACAGAGATATTCCCTCCAGCCCACAAGTAGTGTAAAGGAGAGATCTACAGCCAACAGGTAGTGTGGAAGGAACATTAGAGATGTTCCCTCCAGCCCATGTATAGTACATAATATAGATGTGCCTTCCAGCCCAGGGTAGTCTGAAAGGGCAGGTAGTGTGAAAGGTACATAGTATAGATGTTCCCTTCAGCCGACGTATAGTGTGAAGGAAACTTAATATAGAGGTGCCTTCCAGCCCAGGGTAGTGTGAAGGGAACTTAATATAGATGTGCCTTCCAGCCCAGGGTAGTGTGAAAGGAACACAGATGTTCCATCTGAAAGGTACCTAAAGATTGTTCCCTCCAGCCCACAAGTAGGGTGGAAGGAACATAACTCTAAGAGGGTATCTATAGTGAGCTCCGACTGTATTAATTCTAACAGATATGCAAATGGCCCGGTGAATACGATCCATGTCTTCAACTTCACCTCAATACAAGTAAAATACATGCCGAACTTTTTAAATTTCCAAAAATTATTTTTCTAGAAGACCGCATTAAAAACAAATGTTGTAATGTTGGCTGCAACATAGAGGAGACGAAAGAGGCGTGTTGCTTCACACAAGAATGCCTGAATCGTTGCTATCCGGGAAAGTCTTATATTGCTGGGGATGTATTTTGATATAAAAAATAATTTGTGATTGAATAAATTTTTAATTAAAAATTGTTCTGTATAATCTAAGGCTCATCGGATCGGGATGAGGAGTCGGTCGGAAATGCTGATTTCAGACTTCCGAAAATTTAGGCGGATTTCCGAGTTCCGACTTTTGGGCAATTTCCAATAGTTTCTATTTCCGGCACCTTCGTCATCCCGACCGACCTCTACCAGGATGAGGAGTCCTCCGGAAATGAAAAACCGGAACGCGAAAATGTTGGAACTCGGAAATGTCGGAAATCGGAAATGTCGGAACTCGGAAAAGTCAAAAATCGGAAAAGTCAAAAATCGGAAAATCAGAAATCTTCCGATCTACTGTCGCTTACTCCTTCTCTTTCCTCCACAAATCCTCCTTTCTAAAGTTGAAGGAGACTACTAAAGGCTTTCGGATCTAAGGAACCGGATCCGAAAATTTCCGATACCTGAACTTTTTTCGAATCCGGTTCTGCAGGGTACAGCCCGAATAGTCGCGCGGCCATAAGGTTTTAGCAATAACTTGCTAAAAAAATTTCTGGCCCTTATAAATTTTGGTACCAAACTCTTTAGCACGATGAGAGGAATCGTTTAATACTAAATTTGGTAAAATTCGATAACCTAGAAGCAAGTTATGGCTCGGCGACCTTATGGCCGCGCGACTATTTAGGCGTGTCCCGGTTCCGCAACCCTTATTCAACACATAAAATCATTTAAAAAAATTTATTTCAGTCTATCACATATACAAGTGAATTAAGCATCTGGAAAATAAATATAATTGCGAAATGAGAATAAAATCCTGGGTTGGGGTTGAGCGTAGCCGGTTGAGCGAACTTTGATCGGCTATAACTTTTTTAATCTTGATCATATCCGAATGAATCATATATCATTCGAAAGCCCTCGATGAGCCCTATCTTTTTCCTAATTGGGTGGATCAAGTCTGATCGCTATTTAAAAAGTTATGAGCCAATAAGTGTGCAAAACAACGATTTCTTGCACTTATCGACTTGTAACTTTTCAACCGGTGATCAGACTTGATCCGTCCAGTTAGGAAAAAGATAGGGCTCTTCGAGGGCTTTCGAATGATATATGATTCATTTGTATTGGATCAAGATTAAAAAAGTTATGGTCGATCAAAGCCGGCTGACCCGCTCCGTAGTACTTTCGCTCTCAACTGGCCCGCTACGTAAAATTTTCTACAAAAATTTAAAAATGAAATAATCTTTTGACAAAATTAACCAAATAATATAAAATAAAAATAGAAAAGAACAAAACGAAACAAACAGCAACTAAAACAAAATAGGAACTTATAGGGTATTCACTCAAAAAGTAACTCCAAAGGCCTATGTGTGTTCTGATTCGGAGGGTTGCTGAGGAAAGCTGAAAAAAAAGAATTTAAAATTGAAGGGAAAATAATAAAAGTCCCGAAATTTCGAAAAAAATACGAAATTTCGTAAAGCGAAATTTCGAAACAAATCCGAAATTCCGAAACAAAGACGAAATTTCGAATTCGTAGTTTGAAAAAAGACGAAATTTCAAACTAAAACGAAATTTCGAGACAAATCCGAAATTCCGAAACAAATACGAAATTTCCAAACGAAGACGAAATTTGCCGAAATTTCGAAAACGAAATTTCGAAATATTTTTTAAAAAATTAAATTAAAGTGCCTGAATAAATTTATTTTGTAATTGCACAATAATTTGTTTAGTCGCTTGGTCATCAGGTTTTTCCATATAATAATTTGGGAAATGCACTGTCAATTGTTCGGAAACGTCAGAAGTTGTGGAGAAATAACCGATTATCCATAAAGGCCAAAATATTGTATTTCGAGTCTTAAAAGGATGGAGAATATAAATAGGGAAAATGTTTCCGGAAAATACATTAGGCCTTCCGGAAAATATATTAGACATTCCGGAAAATATATAAGACATTCCGGAAAATATATTAGACATTCCGGAAAATATATAAGACATTCCGGAAAATATATTAGACATTCCGGAAAATATATTAGACATTCCGGAAAATATATTAGACATTCCGGAAAATATATTAGACATTCCGGAAAATATATTAGACATTCCGGAAAATATATTAGACATTCAGGAAAATATATTAGACATTCCGGAAAATATATAAAACATCACGGAAAAAATAAACCCTTCCGGAAAATATATTCCACATTCCGGAAAACATTAACTTTCCGGAAAAATATATAAAACATCACGGAAAATATAAACGCTTCCGGAATATAAATTCCATTATTTCCGAAAAATATTAAACTTTACGGAAGGTTTAAAAAACTTTCCGGAATTATATCAACATTCCGGAAGATATATTAAACATTCTGGAAAATATTAAACTTTTCCGGTAAATATAAACCGTTCCGGAAAGTTTTTAAAAACTTTCCGGAAATATATATTAAACCTTCCCGAAGATATATTAGAATTCCGGAAAATAAATATAAACCTTCTGGAAAATTATTAGACATTCCGGAAAAATATATAAGCTCTTCCGGAAAATATACTAAAATTCCATAAAAATAATACTTTCCGGAAAATCTATAAAAATTTTACAGAAAAATATAGGACCTTTCAGGAAAGTTATTAAACCTTCCGGAATATATTCCAGTCCGGAAAATATATTAGATATCGGAAAATAATAGACTTTCCGGAAATTAAAATAAACATTCAGGAAAAATATTAGACTTTCCGGAAGTACATTTAACTTTCCGGAAAATATATTCAACTCTTCCGGAAAATATATCAAACTTTCCGGAAAATACATTAAACCTTTCCGGAAATATATTTAACCCTTCCGAAAAATATATTAAACCTTGCCGGAAGTATTTTAAAAAATATTTAAAGATTTTCAAACCCACCAAAGTATAAAAATGTGAAAAAATAGAACGTCCAGGAAAAGCCTTAAAAACAGGCACACTTTTGTGGAAATTTGCTAGTAATTTGTTCTGTCCATTTTTCAACTGAATATTCCCAATCATTAAAGATAATGCACGATTTTGTTGAGTATCATAGAGAATGAGGTCGAGAACAAAACTGTAGTAATAGTAAGGGTGGAGACGCATTCCTGCCTGAAATAAATTTTTTTGAATCTTCCGGAAATGATTATATAAAGGTTTCCGGAAAATAAAATACAAAGAAAACACAAGTATTACTATTTTATTTCCGGAAGGTAAAATTCATAAAATAAACTTTTCCGGAATCTAGGAAATAAAATACAAAAAAACACAACATTTATATGTTAGTTCCGGAAAGTTTTTGTGATTCCGGAAAGATATAAATTGATTTTCCGGAATTTTAATATTAAACACTTGTTTTTTTCGTATTTAATTTCCGGAAAAGTTAATATAGTAAAGCAGCTGGGCTATAGCTATTTCTCTCCTTTAGCTAGAGCAAAAGGTTATTCGGCGGCTGGGAGCGAACCAGCATCTTCAGTAGACCGGACTGATGTGTTAGCCATTACACCACGCCGCCTACTGCTAAGCCTTAGGAAATTAATAGCTATATGCTTTACACCTCCATCCCCAGGGAAGACTGTCCCTAGTCTTCTTATCTGCCCTCTTCCCGCTTTTTCTCTCACCTGCGGGGCAAATTAAATCATCGCCTTCTCTGGCGGAATTTCATTTCTCTAACCCAGGGCCTATGGGATGGATCGTCATTCGTTCAGCGTTCGCTGAACCATCCGGTGCTACCAGTAAAGCAGCTGGGCTATAGCTATTTCTCTCCTTTAGCTAGAGCAAAAGGTTATTCGGCGGCTGGGAGCGAACCAGCATCTTCAGTAGACCGGACTGATGTGTTAGCCATTACACCACGCCGCCTACTGCTAAGCCTTAGGAAATTAATAGCTATATGCTTTACAATATAAACTTTTCCGGAAAGTTGGTGTATCTAGAAAATCTCAAAATCTAGAAAAAAACACAAAAGAAACACAAAATTATATGTTAGTCCGGAAACCTAATAAAACTTTCCGGAAAATACAAAAATAAGTTTTAATATTCAGTTCCGGAAAGTTATATAATATTTAACAACTTTCCGGAATAGAAATATTAAAACTTGTATTTTTCTGTATTTACCCGGAAAGTTTCATATTTTAATTCCGGAGTCTCGGGATTCCGGAAAGTATATTATAAGTGAACTTTCCGGAATTAAAATATAAAAACTTGTGTTCTTTGTATTTTATTTCTGGAAAGTTGGTGTATATCATCCAGCAAAAACTTTCAGGAAAACACATACAAAAACACAAGTTTTAATAGTTCAGATCCGGAAAGTTGGTGTGCTTACCCATAAAATTTTTCCGGAAAATTATAATATTTTAGTTCATAAAATAAACTTTCCGGAAATGATTATAACCTTTTCCGGAAAATACAGAAAACACAAATTTTAATATTTAATATCCGGAAAGTTCTAGTGATTCCGGAAAATATATTCATAAATAAACTTTCCGGAATTAAAATATAAAAACTTGCAACTTTTTTATTAAATTTCCGGAAAAATATGAACATTTCCGGAAATTAGGTAAAAATCAACGAATAATATTCTAGTTCCGGAAAGTTGGTGTGTTTACCCATAAAACTTTTCCGGAAAATTGTTGTATTATATATAGCATTTTAGATTATAAAATAAACTTTCCGGAAATGATTATAACCGGAAAATACAAAAAATACGTGTTTTAAAATTGCAATTCCGGAAAGTTCTATCGATTCCGGAAAGTACTATATGTCCATAAAATAAACTTTCCGGAATTAAAATATTAAAACTTTTATTTTTTATTTAATTTCCGGAAGTCAATATAAACATTTCCGGAAAGATTTAAATAATTAAATTAGAGAACCTCCTCCACCCAAAACTCTGCTTCCGGAAAAGAACAAACCCCAGCCAATTCTATCATACAAGTTTTGAACGTAAATTCTAAAGGTTGTCGCAGCTCTGTAAAACTAGTAGCAAACACAGGGCGTAGCACAGCTGGGGTAATTAATGAAAAGGAAAGGACGAGAATAAAATTTCCCAGAAGCTGGGCAAATTGTTTAAAATTAATCCAACGAAAAAGTTGTCGCCAGAAGAAATTAAAAATTTTGTAAATCTGAAAAAAAAATTTTTTTGGGGATTTTTGGGGATTTTTTGAAAATTAAAAAACCTGATGAAAAATAAAACGTCGGATCATTCATGCCAAAAAATACTGAAAAAATAAAATTTTTAAAAAATTAATCGAAAAAAAATTTTTCTGGGCAATTTTAAAAATATTGACCATTTTACAACTTTTTTTAACTACTGGACGTTTTTCTTGTTTTTCTTATGAAAAAATTATTAAGGGTAGCCGGTTCATGACTAGGTATTTTATAAGAGAAGGGACGTTCAGAAGCTATATTTGAGAGCGAAAAGGAGGATATTGTGCGACGTTTGAGTACACGACATTTGCGGACATGTCATTTGTGGACAATTTTTATTTCTTTGAAAATTAAGTATTAAACGATTTCTCTGATCGAGCTAAAGAGATTGGTACCAAAATTGATAAGGGTCCGAATTTTTCCAGGTAATTATGTAAAGTTGTGTTCTAAAAACTAAGAATTTTGGCCTGAAACATGTATATTAGTGGCCATAACTTTTTCAAAAATTTGACCGATTTGATGTTCTTTGTTTTAAAATGAGCGTAATTTTAAGCTTAATTTTTTGAAATTAAAAATATATTTTTACGAACAGTTCAAAAAAAGTTATGCTAAAAATGCTCAAATGTCGTGTGTTCGCAAATGTCGTCGATTCTTTAATTTAAAAAAGTTAATTAAAATAAAAAGGGGTGCCGGAAAATTGGGCTCTGGAAAATTGGGCTCCAAGATTTTTCGGAAAAATGGGCTCCAACTTTTCGGAAAATTGGGCTCCAGCGGAAATTTGGGCTCTATATGAAAAAAATGGAAAAATGGGCTCCAATTTTTTAGGCGCGGTGCATTTTGGGCGTCGCCGTAAATTTATAGATTTTTTTAGAAAATAACACGAAATCAAACAACGTAAACCTATGGGCGTCGGCGAGGCGCTTGTGCAAAATCCCGCGCTTCGCGCGGGATTTTGCGGCACGCGCCTCGCGGGAGTCAACGGTCGCTGGGTAACATAAACCTATCCCTTTTACTGGTTTTCAGCTTTGAAATGCCGACCTACCCACTAAGTATCAGCACTCCAGAAAATTTTGTGATATTTCTCGAATAAATCCAAAAATTCACTCAGACGCCCAAAATGCACCGCGCCTAAAAAATTGGAGCCCATTTTTCCATTTTTTTCACATAGAGCCCAAATTTCCGCTGGAGCCCAATTTTCCGAAAAGTTGGAGCCCAAATTTCCGAAAAATCTTGGAGCCCAATTTTCCAGAGCCCAATTTTCCGGACACCATAAAAAGAGCAACGACTGGTTATTATTTTTCGGCTTTTAACTTTTTTCTCCTTCCTCTAAATTGATAAAATTGACAAAAAATGATAAAAGTACACAAAAACAAAATGATAAATGATAAGAAAAAATTTTTTGTTTACGTTTTGAAGACAAATGGTCCCACTGAAACCGAGAGGGCTACTATTAGAATAATTATGAAGAGGCTACTATTAGAATAAAAATGAGGGGGCTACTATTAGAATAAAAATGAGGGGGCTACTATTAGAATAAAAATGAGGGGGCTCTATTAGAATAATAATGAAGGGGCTACTATTAGAATAAAAATGAGGGGCTACTATTAGAATAATAATGAAGAGGCTACTATTAGAATAAAATTTGGGGGCTACTATTAGAATAAAAATTTGGGGGCTCTATTAGAATAATAATGAAGGGGCTACTATTAGAATAAAAATGAGGGGGCTACTATTAGAATAATAATGAGGGGGCTCTATTAGAATAATAATGAAGGGGCTACTATTAGAATAAAAATGAGGGGGCTACTATTAGAATAATAATGAAGAGGCTACTATTAGAATAAAATGAGGGGGCTACTATTAGAATAAAACTGCGGGGGCTACTATTAGAATAAAATTTTTTTTTAATTTTTAAGAATTTTTACACCCTTTTACACCTTAATTACACCCTAAGAACAAAAAATATTAATAATTTATTAACTCATTTATACGCCCATCCCTCCAGTGTTGCTTGTTTGGCCACGCCCCCTTTTTCCATAAATATTTTTGCAGTTCAACAGAAACATTTAAAAATAACTCTGCGCTCATTTCTTTATTTAATGGACTCTATTATTTTTAAAAAAATATTTTTTTATTTTTAAAATGCCTTTAATATGGATAACTTAAATAACGACTGTCAGTTAATTTCTAATAAATATCAGCTGGAACAACGGCAAAATAAAAAATGTAAATTAAAAAATAATTTTTAAAGTCAGACCTCCCTTATACCCTAGTTATACTTATACCCTAGTTATACTAGTTATACTTATACCCCTAGTTCTACAAGGTGTTGTTCCTTCCAGCCCACAAGTAGTGTGAAGGGAACACCTGAGATGTTCCTTTCAACCCACAAGTAGGGTGGAAGGAAAATCATGTAATGCTCCTTCCAGCCCACAAGTAGGGTGGAAGGAACATCATGTAATGTTCCTTCCAGCCCACAAGTAGGGTGGAAGGAACAGTAGAGATGTTCCCTTCAGCCCACAAGTAGTATGAAAGGAACATGTTACTTCCGGCATATGTATGAGGGTGTCCCTTCGCACTACCAAGAATGTTCCCTTCACCCTATAAAAAATATATAGTGACGTTTATTAAATAGAGGGTTTCGTTTAGACAACTCCCCCACCCGTGGACGACCAAATTTAGACTGAGGTGTATTGAGTATTAGGGGTAATAGACTGCAATAGGGATAGACTGCAACAGAAAAAATTTTTAAATTTTTTCAAAAAAAATTTCCAGAAATTTTTCAAAAAAATTTTTTTCTAAGCATTATCATCATCTGCCTTAATTTCGCGCAGTCCACATTCCCCCCACCCCCCTCCCAATAACACCAAAAAATCTAGCATTAATGACCTTTCATCAATGACAACAACATCTGTTATTGCGCGAATTAGTAGAAAGCGCTCAGCTGGGGAATTAAAAAATAATTTAATTCAAAATGAAACAAAAAATATTTTTTTGAAAGAATTTGAGGGGGAGAGGAAGAAGAAGAAAAATAATGGAGGGGAGGGAAAGATGAAAGAGGACGTCGGGGATGTTGAAAGAGATGGGAGCACCATTGAAAAAAGAGAGATTTTGATAAAAACGCCTGAGGGGGTAAACAAAATTTTTTAAAATATTTTTAAAATATTTCAAAATGTCAAATAAGCAGAAAAATTTGGAAGGGGATAATTCTGGTTTCTGAAGGATTCCATGGATTATACACGTTCTCAGGACATTTATTCTGAAAAATCAGAATTTAAAAAGGCAGAAATCAGAATTTTAGAAATCAGAATTTTGATATCAGAAAAATCAGAAATTAGAGTTTTAAAAAATCAGAAAAAAAATCAGAATAGGTAATCAGAAATTAAAAAATTAAAAATCAGAATTTTGAATATCAGAAAAAAATCAGAAATCAGAATTTTGAATATCAGAAAAAAATCAGAAGATATTTCAAACTTAAAATTTGAGTTAAATAATTTTTTTATAAATATTTCAGAACGATTTAACTCCATTAAAGACAAGGATAAGTGATGATGCCTCATTCGTCTTAAGCTGGCAAGTTGAGGTGGCATAATTAATTAATTATTTCTGAATTTAAGTGAATTTTGAAAAAATTCTGAAAATTCTGAAAAAAAAATTCTGAAAATTTTTTAAAAAAATTCTGAAAATTTTTAAAAAAATTCTGAAAAAATTTTAAAAATTCTGAAATTCTTTTTAGTGGTCAGGCACATTTTCAGTAGGCAAGATAACAACAGAAAATATAGCTAAACGACTAGATTCATTAATTTTATTAAAATCAGAATTAATTAATAATAATAAGAGAAATACCAGAATGAGTTCAACTTCAGTATTTTTAAATATTTCTTCTGAAAAAGAAAATGGTGGGGGAATTGTGTGTGTTACTGAAGTCGAAAATGAGAAGGCTAGTTTATTTTTATTGAAATCAGAATTTAAATATAGAAAATTCTGATAATCAGAGAATTCTGATTTTAAGAATTTAAAAATTTCAGAATTTTCAAAATCAGAATTTAAATTAAAAATTCTGAAAATCAGAATTCTGGTTTAAAATTTAAAAAATCAGAATTTTCAAAATCAGAATTCTGGTTTAAAATTTAAAAAATCAGAATTTTCAAAATCAGAATTCTGGTTTAAAATTAAAAAAATCAGAATTTTCAAAATCAGAATTCTGGTTTAAAATTAAAATTTTCAGAATTTTCATAATCAGAATTCTGATATTAAAATATAAAAAATCAGAATTTTATAATCAGAATTCTGATATTAAAAAATAAAAAATCAGAATATTTTATATTTTAATTGTAGAAAATCAGAATTTTTTATAATAAATTCTGAAATAAATTTATTTTGTATTTTGGGGGTGTTAATGAGTGTATTAATAATATTTACATAACTCAATTTTTATTTTTATCAATTTAATTTTTAAAATTCTGAATTTTATTAAAATCAAGAACACACATTTTTCTTTACCTTTTCTCTTCTCTAAAAATTAAAAAAAATTTATTTTAAAAATTATTTTAAAAAAATTATTTATTACACACTATATTAACATATTTTTATATTATCATATTTCATTTAATAAAATATCCAGAATTTATTTTATTTGAGCCAATAATGGTTGCCTTCCCCATATTCTTTTGTCTATATTAATCCCCTCTAACCACGCGTCATTCGTTCACTCATGGGATTTTTTTTGAAAAAAAAATATTTTTTTTCTTTTATTAATCTCATATTTATTTAACACATTTTTAATACAAAAATAATATAAATTAGAAAATATTATTTTAAAAATATTTTTTATTTGAATTTTCTTATTGCTAAAATAAGCTACAGGGCGAAGGCAGCTAAAATTCCGATTTTAAAAATAAACTTGTTCTGTTAATTATTTAAATAGAATTCAGAATTATAAATTCTGATTATTTATTTATTAAATTATTTTATCAGAATTTTTTTTTCAGAATTTAATCGATCAGAATTTAATTAATAAAAAGAATCAGAATAAATATTCTGATTTAAAAAATACAAAAAATCAGAATTTTCTTATAATTAAAAATCAGAATTAAAAATCAGAATTTCTCTATTCAAAATTAAAATCAGAATTTAATTTCAGAATTAGAATCAGAATTTATTTTCAGAATTAAAAACCAGAATTTTATTTTCAGAGTTTAACCTGTCAGAATTTAATTTCAGAATTTAAAAATCAGAATAAAAGAAAACACAAAAATACAAAATTCTGTTTTTTAAAAATACATAAACCAGAATTTGTATTTTATCAAAAACACATTTATTATTTTCTGTATTTTCTTTAAATTCTGAAAATGTTTATTTCCTTAAATATATTTATTAGCTTTATTCTTTCCCTCATTAGCCTTCCCAAATTTTATTTATTTACAAAATTGTTCTCTAAATTGCGCAAATTCTTTCCCAATTTTATTTTTTAAAGCAAATGCTAATGAGAAGGAAAACATGCCAATTTTCCCCTAATTTTTGATTTTCTTGTTAGCTTTAAATTTTTGTGTTATTTTCCTTGGCTTATTTTAAGTTAATTCTTCCAAATATTTTCCCACATTTTTTACTAAATATTATTATTTTATTTATGCTAATTTTAGCTTTAAATAATTTTTAGTTTAGCTTCATTAGCATGTGAAAAATATTTTTTTATTAATTAATATTTTTTCTATTATTTTAAAAAATATTTCTGATTTTTCTGATTTCTGATATTTTATTCTGATTTTTTATTCTGATTTTTTGTTCTGATTTTTTTTCTGATTTTTTTCTGATTTTTTCTGATTTTATTCTGATTTTTGTTCTGATTTTTGATTCCTTATTCTGATTTTTTAATTCTGATTTTTTTCTTATTTTTAAATTTTTTCTGATTTTCTGATCGAGTTCTCCTGCTTTTTAAAATCATTTACCCAATGGTACGCATAATTTTTATTTTTTTCTCGTTTGAAATGTTGATTCCTTAATCCCTTCCGGATATATTCTGCCACTTTTCTCCCCTTCAAAACAATTGTGTCCCCATTTTTGTTTACCCCTTCTCAATCATTTTATTTTCTTAATGAATACAGGCAACTTTCGACCTTTCCACAAAAAAATTTTTTGCCTTATTTTCCCCTATTTCCCCCTATTTTTTATTTTTCATGTCAAGTACCAATTATGCAATTTGGAAAAATATAGGCGAGAAAATAAAAATATTTTTTTGGGGGAATAAATAAATAAATAAATAAAATAATTTGAGACAAGGCACATACAGAAACACTTCTTAATCTGTCTGAATTTATTATTTTTTTTGAGGAAATATTTATTAAACGAGAAATATATTAATTCCCAATGTTTGTGCATGGTTTCTAGGATTTTACAAACTCTCTAAAACCAACCAGAATTTTCCCTCCAAATCTCAAAGGATATAGGGCTCTTTAGGGTTTCGATGTGTTCTGATTTTTTATTCTGATTTTTTTCTGATTTTTGTTCTGATTTCTATTAAGATTTCTGATTTTTTATTCTGATTTTTTCTGATTTTTGTTCTGATTTCTTTTCTGATTTTTTATTCTGATTTTTTCTGATTTTTGTTCTGATTTCTTTTCTGATTTTTTATTCTGATTTTTTCTGATTTTTGTTCTGATTTTTATTCTGATTTTTTGTTCTGATTTTTTTTCTGATTTTTTTCTGATTTTTTCTGATTTTATTCTGATTTTTGTTCTGATTTCTGATTCCTTATTCTGATTTTTTAATTCTGATTTTTTTCTTATTTTTAAATTTTTTCTGATTTTCTGATCGAGTTCTCCTGCTTTTTAAAATCATTTACCCAATGGTACGCATAATTTTTATTTTTTTCTCGTTTGAAATGTTGATTCCTTAATCCCTTCCGGATATATTCTGCCACTTTTCTCCCCTTCAAAACAATTGTGTCCCCATTTTTGTTTACCCCTTCTCAATCATTTTATTTTCTTAATGAATACAGGCAACTTTCGACCTTTCCACAAAAAAATTTTTTGCCTTATTTTCCCCTATTTCCCCCTATTTTTTATTTTTCATGTCAAGTACCAATTATGCAATTTGGAAAAATATAGGCGAGAAAATAAAAATATTTTTTTTGGGGAGAAATAAATAAATAACCTAAAATATAAATTGAGACAAGGCACAGAAACAGTTCTTAATCTGTCTGAATTTATTATTTTTTTTGAGGAAATATTTATTAAACGAGAAATATATTAATTCCCAATGTTTGTGCATGGTCCCTAGGATTTTACAAACTCTCTAAAACCAACCAGAATTTTCCCTCCAAATCTCAAAGGATATAGGGCTCTTTAGGGTTTCGATGTGTTCTGATTTTTTATTCTGATTTTTTTCTGATTTTTGTTCTGATTTCTATTAAGATTTCTGATTTTTTATTC
This sequence comes from Meloidogyne arenaria, assembly GCA_036172955.1. NCBI lineage: Eukaryota > Metazoa > Nematoda > Chromadorea > Rhabditida > Meloidogynidae > Meloidogyne > Meloidogyne arenaria. Next base: position 283,864 of record JARQAB010000018.1, read on the forward strand.
TGATTTTTTCTGATTTTTGTTCTGATTTCTTTTCTGATTTTTTATTCTGATTTTTTCTGATTTTTGTTCTGATTTCTGATTTTTTATTCTGATTTTTTCTGATTTTTGTTCTGATTTCTATTCTGATTTCTGATTTTTTATTCTGATTTTTTCTGATTTCTGATTCTTGTCTGATTTTTTTTCTGATTTTTGTTCTGATTTCTTAGGGAGCGTCCATAAAATAGAGTTTTTATTTCAATTTTCAACTTTTTTGCCTTCCTTCTAATTTAATTTAAAAATTAATTATTTTTCATAATTTTTTTAAAAATTATTCAAAAAACTTTTTTACAACAAAAACATTGTGTCTAAGTGTAATAGAGATGGGAATTTATGAGTGTTGGGAATTCGCTTAGGGTTAATATTAATAAACAAAAAAACACTTTTTATGGGTAATAAATATTATTATTACACAATTTTTGTTTAGAATAATCTGATTTTGGATTTTTTTTGAATTTTTAAAAGATATACTTATTTTTTGAATAAATAATTTTTTTAAAATTATTGGGGGATTTTGGGGGAAAAATTATTGGGGAAAAATTTTTTTTAATAGTTTCCGGAAGGAAAGTAGTTTACTAGGGGAACTGCGAGGGATTTAATTAAATTGTATTTTTCTAATGTATTTTAATAGTTTCCGGAAGGAAATGTATTTTTCCGGTTTTTAATTATTTAATTATTTTTTTTCTACTTTCATATAAAATTCCGGAAAGAAAATACACACATTTCCGGTCGCTGGGGGGAACTGCGAGGGATTTAATTAGATTGTGTTTTTTGTGTTTTTTCTGTTGTGTTTTACGTAGAAAATACATTCCGGAAAGAAATGTATTTTTCCGGTTTCTAAATATTTATTTTTTGTCTAATAGAATTAACATTCCGGAAAGAAAATACACATTTCCGGTTACTGCGAGAGTTTGGGATTAAATTTAATTGTATTTTTCCTTTGTATTTTAAAAACTTACGGAAAAGTTAGTATTTTCCGGAAAGTTTATTATATGTATATAAAAATAATTTATTTAGTTTTCCCTCCAGAAAGAATTGGATTTTTCCTGTTTTTAATTAATTATTTAACGTTCCGGAAAGTACACATGTTCCCGGTTTTTAGATATTTCCTTCGTCTGATTTTCTTTAAATTTACTTTATTTTTAAATTTATTTTCCTTGTTTTTTTATATTTTTCCGTTGTTCATCACTTCATTAAATTTGCATAATTCACCCCAAAACACTAAAAAACCGAAAAAAAACTGAGAAAAAAATAGGAAAAAAATCTTTATTTTTTACTACATACTTTTCCCTAAAATATTACAAAAATTAGGTAATAAATGTAAATTAGGTACATATGTAAATTAAAAATAAAAAAAAACATCGAGAACCAATTTTACGACCATTTTATTTTTATGCAGTGGAGATTTATTCAGTTGATTAAATAGAAATTGTATTTCTAAAGTATTTTACTTAGATTCTTTCCGGAAGAAAAAACACAATTTATTAATAAAAATTCTTTCCGGAAAAATACATGTTAAATAGGAAAAACACATCTTATTATACTCTTTCCGGAAGGAAAAACACAGTTTATTAATAAAATCTCTTTCCGGAAAAATACATATTAAACCTTTTCAGGAAAATAAAATATATAAACTTTCCGGAAAAATATAATTTATTAAAATTCTTTCCGGAAGAAGAATACAATTTATTTAATAAAAACTTTCCGGAAAAATACACATTAAACTTTTCAGGGAAACTGAAGGAAAAACACAATTTATTAAACTCTTTCCGGAAAAAATATAATTTATTAAATTCTTTCCGGAAGGAAAAATACAATTTATTTATTAATTCTTTCCGGAAAAATACATTTTAAACTTTTTTAGGAAACACAGCTTATTATACTCTTTCCGGAAAAATATAATTTATTAAAACACAATTTATATTTAATAAAAAAGACCTTCCGGAAATTATACGCTTTACGGTTTTCAACTTCTATTTTTGTATTTTCCGGAAAGAATAGATAATTTATTTAAAACTTTTCCGGAAAGAATGTAAAATACAAATATATTTTTGTATTTTTTTGTATTTTTCTGTATTTTATTTTAATTAATGCGGCAAAATACATATAAAATACATTAATATTCCCTTTAAGCCTTAACGTACCCTAAAAACCCAAAACATATTTTTTAAATTATTTAAATTTATTTTATGGTATATTGCCTTTTGATTGACATTTATACGGACTATTGGGTTATTTAGCCCTACAGCAAAACAAAAATTTAATTTAAATAAAGAGATAAAGGCAATTTTAGCCAGCTTTTCTGATTACCTCCCTTAGGGAGTAAAATTTGATTTGTTCCAATTTGGCCCTAATTTTGGGGGTTTTCGCGCAATTTTATTTAATTTCAACCCGTCTCCAATCCCTTCTCAATTTTGGCAAAATAAATTTAAATGTCAATCTCCACTATTTTAAGGAAAATTAGAAATTTGCCTTTAGTCTTTAGCCATATTTTTAATTTAATTTTAAAACACAATTTTATTTAAATCTTTCCGGCAAAATATTAATTACTATATTTTCCGGAAATAAAAATACATATGAATTTCTAGGCTGACCCAATTTTCTTTTTTTAATTAAAAATAGTTTTAGGCTGACCCAATTTTCTGGATTAACCGATAAAATAATTCTCTACCTCAATTAAAAATAAAAATAATTAAAAAATTTTTTGGTAGATCCAGTCCTACATATTTTAAATTATATGCCTATTTTTATTTAAAAATTATGAATTTTTTTGAAATTTATTTTCCTCCCCTTATTTTCCTCCTTCAAGATCCAGACAGATCACAACACGAGATTTCCTTCAAAAATTTTTTTCCTTTCAAAAAAAATTTTTTTTCTTTCAAAAAAATTTTTTTAACTCAATTATATTTTTTCAAGGCCATTATTTATTTACTTTTTAATTCCCCTTCCATTCAAAAATCCAAAAAAAAAGTTGCGCAAAAATTTTTTTTCACTTTTTAAAAATTATTTTTTGAAGGACTCCAGACAATTTTAATAAAAGAAAATTGAGGGGAATTTTCTTTTTTAATTTCTATTGAAAAAAATTTTTTTGTAACTAAATAAACTTTGGTCACTTATTTGGATTTATTTATTTTTTAAAAATAAATAGAGCGACTTTCCCTACTTTTTAAAATTTTTTCCTGTTTATTAAACTAATGACTAATTGTTCCAATCCATTTTTAAAATAATATCTAAAGCGATAATTTATTTATTTTTAATAAGTGTTATAAACTGCCCGGGATGAGATAGCGTTCAAAAAGCTTGGTTAGCAATCCGGGACGAGATAGCGTTCAAAAAGCTTGTCTAACGATCCGGGACGAGATATCGTTCAAAAAGCTCGGTTAGCGATACGGGATGAGATTTCGTTCAAAAAGCTTGGTTAGCAATTCGGGACGGGATAGCGTTCAAAAAGCTCGTCTAGCGATCCGGGATGAGATAGCGTTCAAAAAGCTCGTCTATCGAGACAAGATTCTTCAAGATATCTGTTTAATTTTGTTTGATCCTCATTTGGCCTGATACCGAAGCCTGATACCCAAAACCCGATATCCGACTTTTCTCAACCTGGCCCGGTGTGTGAATTTCGACTTACGACGTTTTTTTCCTTCCGATTTCCGAAAATTTAGGCAGATTTCCGTTTCCGATTTTCGAATTTTGAGCCATTTCCGATTTCCGACAGTCCCGATTTCCGGCACTATCGTCATTTCCGACCCACCTCTGCCTGCCAGGAAGAAGAAAGCCAACCTACCCCTAAACCAATGTGCCAAAATGTAGGGATTGGAGAAAGCCTGAACGAAGTTATAGGCTATGAGGTATCTCGGCCCTCAGTCTACTAAGAAGTATCCCGCCGATTCCAAATTTTCTTGTTCAGATTTTTTCTCAAAAATTTGTTTTCTCAATATTCTCCAAAATCTCTCTCTAAATATTAATATTTTTGCATAATAATATTTTTTCGGAACTTCAAAGAAATTTTTTTTTGAATATATCCAGTAGTTACCTATCTATATCTTCTATATAAATATTAAAAAGCCTTATTTTATGCGAAAAATAAATAAATAATTTTTTTATTATTTATATTTCGCGGCATTTCTTTTTAATAAAGTTAATAATAAATAACGCGCGACCGCAACTTTTATTTTTCATATTTTTTTTCTTTGAATTTAAAATACCTAAAAATAATATTATTTTCAAGAAAATAATAAAGGGATGTAAGTATACGAAAAAATAAATTTGGGGTTTATGGGTATTTTTTATAATTTTTAATTTAAAAATAACGAGCTTTTTGAACGCTCGTTTTGACTGTGCTTTTTAACGAGCTCCTTGAACGAGCTTTTTTAACGAGCTTTTTAAACGCTCGTTTTGAACGAGCTTTTTAAAGAGCTCCTTGAACGAGCTTTTTAACGAGCCTCAACGAGCTTTTTGGACGCTCATTTTGAATGCGCTTTTTAACGAGCTCAAACGAGCTTTTTGAACGCTCGTTTTTACCAAGCTCCAACAAGCCGCTAAATTATTTTTGGATTTTTGGTGGATTATTTCTAAACCCAACGAATTAATTTTCAAAATTATACACTAAAAATACCTTCTTAAAAATCTATGTAGTTTATACTACCCCAACTTGTTTGTACTTAAACTTGCTTTTAAAAGTATTGAATTTCAACTTTTCTTTTAAAAGAACAAAACTTTTTTTTTCTTTTCTTAAAATGCTTCTAAAAGTACCTTTTAAATTTTACTTTTTTTCTGTTTGCCTTTTTTGCCAGAACTTTTTTTTATTTTTTTTTATTTTGTGCAAACAATTTTACAAAGGGATCTTTTACATTATAAGGCAATAAATGATTGAGTGTGACAATTTTTTAAAGAAAATATTTTTAAAAATTCCTATAAAATATAAGCATTATTTGAATATTTTTTATTAAGGGGGATGGATTGCATAAACTTTTTCTGAACGAGCTTTTTGAACGATCGTTTTGGACGAGCTCTCTAACGAGCTCCTTTAACGGGCTTTTTGAACGATCGTTTTGAACGAGCTATTTTCGGATATAAAGGGTTGTGAAATATTAGACTATACCAATCTTTGGAACCTATGTCCACTAGGTTTCCATTAGGAACTTAAAAAATTCCTATAAAATACATATAAGCATTGAATATTTTTTATTAAGGGGGATGGATTGAGCATTGAATATTTTTTTTCTTCTCTAAGCCAGGGATGGACCGGTATTCTCTCTCTATCCTCTAAGCCAAGGCTGGATCGGTATTGGAAAAAAGCCTAGTGGGGTTTCGAAAATTTTTTGGTATCGGGGTTCTGTTTTGGGTAACCCAGGTTTCGGGTAACCTGATCATCCATGTTCTAAAGCAACTTAAAAATCAAAAGGTTCATGGGTCTAGGCTGTCGTCAAACGTCTTGCAAATATCCGCTCCCTGGGAGGAAGGGCTTAATGTAAGCCTAGCTTGGCCAGTTCAATTTTACGAGTCCAGTATTATTTTTAAGATATTCAAAATTTAATTTTTATATCTCTTCTTGTTTATACCCATCTCTTTCACCTTTCCCATACCCCCACCTCCACTCTCAATCTCTCCCCCCTCACCAACCCCCTCTTGTACATACTTTTACCTTCTTGGCCCTCTATATACCCAAAAATTTTTTTTACAAAAATGCTCTTTTAGAGGCCAATCCGTTCACTTCTCTCTTTTATTTTCTTTGTTTTATGCGCATGAATTATTAGTGTAATAAAGTAGTTAACGAGCTTTTTAAAGAGATCCAACAAGCTTTTTGAACGATCGATTTGAACGAGCTTTTTAAAGAGCTCCTTGAACGAGCTTTTTGAACGCTCGTTTTGAACGAGCTTTTTGACGAGCCGCAACGAGGCGTAAATTATTTTTGGATCACCTTTCCCATACCCCTACCTCCACTCTCAATCTTCCCCCTCAACAACCCCCTCTTTGTACACACCTTTACCTTTCTGGCCCTCTATGCCCAAAAAAATTTTTTTTTACAAAAATGCTCTTTTAGAGGCCAATCCGTTCACTCTCTCTTTTATTTTCTTTGTTTTATGCGCATGAATTATTAGTGTAATAAAGTAGTTGTGTAGTATTGCCCCATCAAATCCTTAACCTCTCCTCTACACATCCCCTTTTTTAAATCCTCATTTTCCTTTTTTTGTCGGGCATTTTGGAGTTGAAAGAAGAGGAGTCTATTTTGATGGAGGGGGAAATAAATTAATAGAAAATAAAAATAAAAAGATAAATGGGGAGAATCCCTTAAATTGCCTCAGTTTTTGCAAATTTGCGGACAAAAAATTTTTGCGGACAAAACTTGCGGACAAAAAATTTTTGCGGACAATAGAATAATCATTTAGAAATCATAGGTGGACTTAATACGGTCTGATCTCATTATAAGATATACCCTTGGGCCTGAAAACGTAACTTAACTAATTAACTTTATCGCTCTGCAGCTCACCCACCCAGTGGACAAGCAAATTTTTAACGCAACGAGTACTAAATTGAGGTTTTTAGTATTGGGTGTATTTTATAGTGGGGTCTGTCTGTGCTAGACTTGTAAAACTTTTTGGGTACAAAAATTCTAATAAAAAACTTGCAAAGTTTGTCCGCAAAAAACTTGCGGACAAAAAATTTTTTTGCGGACAAATTCTGCGGACAAAATTTTTTTACTTAATATAAATTAACTCGTTTATAAAATTTTCGTTAATCTTTAATTCCTTTATATTAAATTTATTCCCCTTCTCATTACATTTTTATAATCTTTGTTCTTCCGCGCTTTTTAATCCTCTTCCCTTCTCTTGACAACGAGCTACCCTTACTGCATATAATGGATTAGTTTTTTTAATGAGTTGAATAATATATATATTTTTATATTTTTTGTGTTTTAACTTAAAGTGCATAAAATGAGTCAAAAATAGAGTCAAGAAAAGTGGAAAATAAATTTATGAAAAATGAGGGGGAGAGGAGGGAGGGAGAGAGGGGAAGGAAGATGATCCTCGAAGGGTCTTAAAGGGAAAATAGAAGGGGACTTATTTTTTAATTTAATTTTTTTTTGATTTTAGATAGATAAAACCTGTAAGAGTTAGATGAGTAAAGTGTCAAAAAAGATTTTTTTTTATAAATTTAAAAAATTTTTTGCAAAATTTTTGGCTTTACTATACTTAGCTAACAATGGTCGAGTTAATTGTTTACCCATCCCAATATGGTTAATTAAATTTCCTCATTTAAAATAAAATGACAAGTCAACCTTAAGTTCAAAATTTTGAGAAGCTTAAGTATTTGAAAAAGAAATTGACTTTAACTTGGTTTTAATCCGCAAATATTTGCGGACAAATTTTTGCGGACAAATTTTTGCGGACAAAAAATTTTTTGCGGACAAAATTTTTGCGGACAAAACATTTTCTGTCTTTTTCCCCTAAAATTTATCCAGAAAAAATGATTTATTTATTTATTCTCGAGCTATTTTTATTCTTTTATTTGCTGACCCCTCAATGACCTATCCTCCCTCTATTTTTATTGAATTCCAGAAGAATTTTTCTTTGTCCAAGATTTTATTTTTTTTGTTAATTATAGGACACAATTGACCATAAAAGAGTAAAAAAAATAAAAAATAACCATATGTAGAATGGAAGGGGGATTTTTTGTATTTAGTTTATCCACAATTTAGTGGTTGGTTTAACAGCATATGCAGATTGGGGGATAAAAAAATAAGAAAAAACAATTAGGAAAAAATAAAATAGTAAGGAAAATAAGGCGAGGGGGAAGCATTTTCCGTTTTTGTTTTTTTTGAAAAAATTTTCTGAAAAAAATTTTTTTGAAAATTTTTTTTTGAAAAATTAAAAATGTCACGCAATCCGGAAGCTTATTTAGCCATCAATTTTCTATGGGGGGTTTCTTGTTTTTATAAGAAAATAAAAATTTTAAATACCCACAAAAAATATCGATAAATACCAATTTTTTCTGTACTTGTTTTTCCGGACCAATATTCCAATTCCGTACTTCTTGTATTTTGTTGTGTTTTCTACTGAGTATATTTGTGTTTTCCGGAAATATTTTTTGATTTTCATTAGTTCTTTATATTTTCCTGATTTTTTTTGTATTTTTGCTTGTATTTGTTTTTCCGGAAAATGTGTATTCTTTTAATTTGTATTTTCCGGAAATTTCTTCTAAGTTTTATTTTCCGGAAAAAGTTTATTCTTGTATTTTCTTTACACTATTTTTGTATTTTCCGGAAATCTTTATTTTTGTATTTTTACTATTTTTCCGGAAAAGTTTTATTTTGTATTTTTCTTCTTATATGTATTTTCCGGAAAATGTTTATTTTTGTATTTTCTTTACATTCTATTTTTGTATTTTCCGGAAACCTTTATTTTCGTTTCTTTTATTTTCCGGAAAAGGTTTATTTTTGTATTTTTATTATTTTCCGGAAATATTTATTTTGTATTTTTCTTCTTATATGTATTTTCCGGAAAGTTTATATTCTTGTATTTCCCTCAAATAAAAATAACGCTTATTCAAATAAATATCAGATAAATTTTATTAAAAAATAATTCCCAACTTTTCAAAAATAAATTTTTTTCTAAATTTTTTCCACTTTCTTAAGCTATCTAAAATAACAACAAACACAAAATTTAAATTCCGTTATATTTTTATATTTACATAAATTCTTGGAGACAAAAATATCCTCAAGAATCGAAGCTATTTAAATATTCCCACCCCAAACTCCCTCTCTCAATACTAAAAATAAATAAAAAAAAATTTATTTTTCGGGGTTTTGATGTCTTGGCATTTATTTTATTTTCTTCTATTTTTATTCAAAAATGTCTTTTTTTGAAAATTTTATTTTTATACTTTTTCTGTCCTTTTTAAATGGGTTGGGATCGTTTTGGCGCCGGGGCGTTTTGGCGCGGGAACCAAAAACTGGCACTTAAGCGGAACCAAAATTCTTAAAAATTTTCTCAAATTTCTTTAACATCCTTGACTACCTCCTCCAGAAATTTCAGAATTATTCATAAAATATTTCTGAAGTTATAGTCGATAAACCTCGAAAAATTAGGCATTTTCTCGAAAAAATCAACATTTTTGGCCATAATTTCCGGAATTCTTGCTCAAAAATTCTGAAATTTTTGGAGAACTTAGATGAAGGTACGAGAGTCATTATTACAAAATTTGATCATTTTTGATAAACAACTCGCTATCTTATAAGCTCGCGCCAAAACGGCCCCGCGCCAAAACGGCCCAGATAATTTATGCACAAATGCCAGTCGCTTTCTGTCCGTTTTTTCGTTCCTCTTCAAAATGCACATGCATTTTGATGGATTTTATGAGAGGCGAATTGAAGGGAAGTGAAGACTCTGTGAGGGTATTTTTACAATTTTTATTTTTTTTTGTTCATCCCTTTAGGCTTAAATGAATAATACAAAAATGCAAAAATTAAATAAATAATGAAAAATGCAAGGAAAATTTTTGCTTAAATTTTTAATCAATATAAATTTGGGTTAAAAATTTTTTGAAAATTTTCAAAAAAAATTTTTTTTGAAAAACTCAGTTTATGCGCTTTAATTAAGCAAAAACACCACTTTAAATAATTTTTAATAAACGTAATTAATTATAAGTTTTCCGGAAGTATACTTTTCGGAAAGTATTTTATGGAAATTGTATTTTTGTGTTTTCTATAGTTCTATTCTTTCCGGAATTTTTTTAGATTTAAATAATATTTGTATTTTATTTGTCCGGAAATATGTTTCCGGAAAATGAATATTTTTTAGAGTTATATTCTTTCCGGAATTTTTTATTAAATTTATTTTTTTCCGGAAAACTATATTTTATATTTTTCCGAAAATATAGTTTCCGGAAAATAAATATTTTTATAGTTATATGTATTATTTCCGGAATTTTTTTATTTAATTAATATTTTTTCCGGAAATATAGTTTCCTGAAAATAAATTAAACTTTAGTGTTTTTATAGTTATACATCTTCCGGAATCTGTTTCTCTCCGGAAATGTGTATATTTTGTATTTTCTCGATTTATTATTTTCTGGAATTTTCCGGAAAGAATAAAATAAAATTAATTACATTTTAATTAATTACTTTAAACATTTTTTGCAAATATTTGCTTAAAAAATCTTTATAAAAAGTTTCATGAGAAATATTTTTTATCTATTTATAAAATCTTTAAAAATTCCCAACAAAACTATAAAAAAGCAATTCACCTTTAAAAATATTATTTTAAAGGAATTTTTTTGAAATTTTAAAGGAAAGAGTGGGAGAAAAGGGGAATGAATGACTTTTGATTCCCGAGGGTAAACAAAACAAAATTTGAAAAATATACTAATAGTAACTTCCATTATGTGTGTAATGTTAAAAAGAATTTTTTCAAAATATTTGTCAATTACAAAAACTATTATAAACTTTAAATTAAAAATAGATTAATCTTTCACACGATTAAAAAAAATAAAATACAAATAAAATACAACATTTATGGAAAAATACAAATTTAGAAAAAATACATTTAGAAAAAATACAAATAGAATAAAATATATCCGGAAAATATAAAAATCCGGAAAATACAAATATAAACATCCGACAAATACAAAAATAAGCTTTCCGGAAAATACAAATAAAATACATATAAAATTAAAGTTATAACTCTGATAGTTTGTATTTTTGTATTTTCCGGATGCTTATATTTTCCGGATATATTATAATATAATATGTATTTTATGGATATGACTTTGTATTTTCCGGAAATATAATATTTTCTTTTCACATTTTTTTTTTGTATTTTCCGGAAATATAATATTTTCTTCATATAATTTTAAAGCCTATTTTCTTTTAATCTAATAATTTTATTATAATTCCGGAAAAGTATAACTACTTAAATACTTTTCCGGAATGCTTTTATTTATGTATTTTTCGTGTTATTTATTCGTGTTTATTGCAAATTAATTATATTTTCCCTTAATTTTAAATGTTCTTTAAATGCCCAAATTTTTTTTAAAAATTTCCAAAAAATTTTATTCTTATTTCTAATTAATTTTATTTATTTTTTTCATTTAGATTGTCTTTCTGACTCATCATATAAGCAAAATTTGTTGTGTTGTAGCCCGTGTAGAAACTAATCAGCTAGCTTATATTACACGCGAGCGGCAATCGAATAACAACAACCACAGAATTAATTATAGGAAACAATGTCATGTTTTTAGAACAAAAACTGCACTTGAAGTAATTTTTTTTTAAGTGAAAAAAATTTTCTTTAATTAAAAAATTCAGGAAAATTTTCAAAAATATTTTTTAAAAATTAAAAAAATTTTTTGAAAATCTTCAAAAAAATTTTCAAAAATTTGCAAAAAAATTTTCACAAAATTTTCAGAAAAAAATTTGAAAAAAATTTTTTTTAGTTAAAAAATTCAAGAAAATTTTCAAAAAAATTTCAAAAAATAAAAAAAGTTTTTCAAAAAATTTTTTGAAAATTTTTCAAAAAATTTTCAAAAAAATTTTTTGAAATTTCAAAAAAATTCAAGAATATTTTTAAAAATTTTTCAAAAAAATTTTTTCAAAAAAATTTCAAAAAATTTCAAAAAAAAATTTTTTCATCAAAAAATATTTTTTTCCCAATTTTCACAGGTAGAGGAAATCGAATTTGCACTTTCTTCCTTATTCCAACAACAAAATAATTTTGAAAAAAATTCAATTCAAATGTTCAACAGGTGAACTTCTTGTTAAACCCTTCCCAAAATTTTTTCTAAAATTCCCCTTTAAATTTAAGCCCAACTTCTCCCCCTAGAAGACAAATAATTACTTCAACTACAAGTGTTAGAGACGTCGCCACGTCGCCTCTATCGTTACAAAAACAAAATTTTTTTGCCTGTGTGGAGGCTGAAGGATCTGATTTTGTTACTCCATGCCCTTTGAAAAATAATAAAAAGGTGGAAATTTTTTTAAAATTTTATGGCCAAAAATATTGGATTTCAGAGTAAACAATTTTGTCTCTTCCATAAATTTTAATTTAATTTTGTTATCCAAAAGTTTCAAAAGTAGGATATAGGAACTCTGACTTATTAAACAAATACGAATAGGAAATTAATTTTTAGGTAGCACATATCGTAGGGTTCTCCCCTCAACTATAGTGAAAAGAACAACGCCTATAACGCCCACTAGATTGAGCGCCAGACGGGTTCTTCGACCATAACTTTTTTATGCCTTAATCCTTTCCGAGTAAATCTTTATTATTGGAAAGCACTCGATAAGCGGCATCTTTTTTTCAGTTGGATGGATCAATTCTAATATTTTATTAAAAAGTTACAACACGATAAGCGCAATTATTTGGTGTTTTTTACACTTATCTGTTTATAACTTTTTCCAGAGTGATTAGACATGATCCATCCAATTAGGTAAAAGATACCGCTTTTCAAGGGCTTTCGAATGGTATAAGACTTATTCAGATCGGAGTAGGCATACAAAAGTTATGGTCAATTAAAGACACTATAGTCGGCCAAAGCGGAAACTCAACCGCCGCACTGAACTGGCCTCTTCCGTTTACGCGGAATTTAATTTATTTGAAAAATCGCTAAATTTAGCTCCATTGCTTAGTGCTATATAGAGATCGAAAGGGTCCGGGACCCGTTTCCCGGTTTTTTTGAAGCAACCGGGATGAACCGGGAACGGGAATTCCCGGTTTTCCCGGTCCTGGTCCCTCCCGGTCAACCTTCAGAACCCGTTTCTCGATTCCCGGACCCGGTTTTTTCAAAATTCCGACCTCTAGTGCTATATTATACAAATTCCCTCAATATTAAAAAAAATTTTTCCAAATTTTTTCAGAACAAAATCTCCTCCATCGGTTTCCTCGAACGTAGCCGTTCCCAAATGCTTACAATTTCCACATCCTCATTAATTCAAAAAATATTTGGAGGTACTCCCAAAAAGAAACAAAAACAACTACGAAATAATAAAAATAGTCCTTTAATTAATGAACAAAGGAAACAATTGTTAGCTACTCCAACGTCTTTACAAAATGGGGAAGCTGGTCTGCTATTTTAAATTTAAATAAAATTTTGATTGGCAAAAATTTTTTCCCCAAAATTTGGATTAATAATAAACTCCCAATACTAGATACAGTCAAGACCTCATTATAAGATACTCCCAATATTAGTTACACCTCCATTTAAGATACTTCTTAGTCCGGCGTGTTCCCTTCAGCCTACCTCCTAGTCCGAACGGGACGTGTTCCCTTCACCCTACTTTCTTGTTCTTGTCTAGTTAATATACCTCACTATAGGCTACGATTTTTCTAGCCTTAAAGAGTGTCTTATAAAGGGGTCTGACAGAAAAATTTTCAAAAAAAGAATTTTTAAAAATTTCTTGAAATTATTTCCCCCCAATTTCAGCCCACTTCCGCAAACCTCGATGGCCTCTAACCCCTCTACGCTCATTTAACACAACTTCTACATGTTCCCCTACCCCTAAATTACAACATCAACAAACTCCCCCATATACACCTCCCAGCAACAATTATTTTACTTCCTCAAAGCCCCAAGTATTCCAAATACCCCCCAAAAAAGAAGCTTCATGTTACAATTTAAATTTCCCCTCCATCTCTTCTGGAAATTTTTTTGAAACAAATTTACCTTTAAAACAACAAAATTGGGGGTATAATAATGGATATAATAATGGATATAATAATGGATATAATAATGGATATAATAATACAAATAATTACCCAAATAATTATTATCATCAAATACCTATTTATAATGAGAGGCATAGTAGAGAGGGAAATTCTGAATTAGTGTATGATGAAAGGCTGTAAGTCTATTTCAGAATTTAATTTAAATAAGTAAAATACAAATTCTGATTTTTGTATTTTTTTTTGTTATTTATTGTATTTCTGAATTTTGTATTTTTTTATTTCTGTAAGTAAAATACAAATTCTGATTTTTGTATTTCTTTTCTGGCCTTGTATTTTTCTTCTGATTTTTAAAATAATATTCTGGTCATTTAAATATTAAAATTCTGATTCTTGTATTTTTCTGATTTCTGTATTTTTCGATTTCTGCATTTTTTCTGATTTTTAATTCTGATTTTTAAATAATATTCTGATTATTTAAAGAAAAATTCTGATTTTTGTATTTTTCCTTATTTCTAATATTTCTGATTTTTGTATTTTTTCAGATGCCTGTATTTTCTGATTATGTATTTCTGTATTTATTTTTAAATTCTGATTCTGTATTTTTTAAATTCTGGTTTTATTATTTATTCTGATTTTTGTATTTTTTCTGAAATGTATTTTAGTTTGTCTTATTGTATTTTTCTTCTGATTTTTATATGTTAAAATTCTGATTCTTGTATTTTTTCTGATTTTTGTATTTTCCGAGTATGTATGTATTTTTTTGTTTGATAATTCTGATTCTGTATTTTTTAAGATTCCGATTTTTTTGAAATTCTGACATTTAACCTACCCAGTAAAATTCTGATTTTATATTATTCTGATTTTTATTTTTTTTCCGATTTTTGTGTTTCTGATTTCTGTATTTTTCTTTTCTGATTCCTAAAATGATAATCTGAAATTTAATTCTGATTTTTTCTGATTAATTTAATTCTGATTAATATTCTGATTATTTAAATTATTAAAATTTTGATTTTTCTTCTGATTTTCCTTATTTTCAGAAAAGAATGGATTTATCCTTTGGGAGAGTGCATGCGCGATGAATTGGAGCGCCTTGCTTATTTTTGCCGGCCTAATGAAAAGTAATTAGAATTTATTTTTAAATAATTTAAATTAATTTAAAGAGATTATGTAATCAACCAACTTTGTTTAATGCCTCCCGGCCATTTTATGCTTCGCTCATCTGGCAGTAGGCGAAGGTAGGGGGAAATTCTGAAAAAAATTCTGGAAAAATTCTGAAAATTTTGAAAAAAATTCTGCTAAATATTCTGAAAATATTCTCAAAAACTCTGAAAAAAACAGAAAAAATTTCTGAAAAAAATTCTGAAAAATTTTTAAAAAATTCTGTGAAATTTTTAAAAAATTCTGAAAATTTCTCAAAGAAATTCTGGAAATTTTTTTTAAATAATTTTGAAAATTCTTTTATTCAATTCAGATGTCTAGCACTAACCATGCGTGTGCCAGAACCCATAGACGGCACAATATCCAGAAAAAGAGGAATAGCAAATTATTTAATTATTCGAAATGTGCATGGGTTTAGAATTAGGGTAATTCAAATATTAAAAAAAAATTTTTTTAATTTAAAAAATTTAAAAGGGCTCAAAACGCCATTTTCAATCACTCCCTATGCTTATCACCCATCATTCTGTTTTGCCTGAACAATTGCCTTGTAGACTCCAACTGTCAGATTGGCGTTGGACTAGAGGTGAATTTTAATATTTGAAAATATAAAAATAAAAAAAAGTTTTTAATGTGTTCCCTTCACACTACATGTAATGCGAAGGGAACATAAATTAGAACGATAACTATATCATTTTCTTTCATTCTATAACTTAAAAAAATAACTGATAAAAGCTGAAAGACTGTCTAAAATTCTGAAATTTCACTCATTTCCGGGGGTTCCTTTCACACTATCACACTATAAATTATCAATAAATGCTATAGTTTGAAAGGAACATACTTAAATTAAAATTGATTAAAGATTTCAATTTACTTTCACCTATCGTCGGTTAAAGCCATATATTGGTATTAGGATTGAAGGTACGGATATCCTAAAATTTTCGGTTTGGTTTTTGGTTCCCGATATCTGGGGATTTACAAGGATCCGACAACCTTATCGGTATATTCAAGGCAGCTATCTTTATTTAATTTAGAATCCATAGAGCCATAGAGTTCTAGTACAAAATTAGAAATGGTTGTCGGCTTCACCAGATTCATCGGCTAACCGAAACCGAACCGGAAAACCTACCCGAAACTTTCGGTTAACTATTCGATGACCACTGAGTTCTTAGTAAAATATGCACTATAATGTGAGACTGACCTAGAAGCTCCTCTCAATCCTTTCTAATTTTCTTCCCAATTTTCACAGAGCCCAAGACAAACACCCTACTTCGCCGTCAAAGCAGCGGAGGAAGTACAGCCATCGCCATGCGTTGTAGAGATGAAGAAGGAAGACAATCCCCTTCGGATACGTCTAATATGGTTCGTTGGAGAAGGCCGTTAGCTTCCCAAAATGAGGGTGGTGGTGGGGGGAATATTCACTTGATTGGAAAAGATCAGAAATTATCAATAAATGCTTCTACCAGAACTAATAGTATTAACACAATGTTCTCTTCAAAATCTTCTACTTTACTCTCCGCGTGATTTTTAAAATTGAGACTCTAATATTCCCAAATTTATGATTAATTATAATCCCAAATTTACACGTCCTTATTGACACTAGATCAAGCATGGTTATGATGGACCTTGACTAGGATAAAAATACATATTTAGAGGGTGTACTAATGTTCCCTTCACTCTATGTGTAGGGCGAAGGGAACATAGCGTAGTAAGTCAAATTTTTCCTTTCACTCCATTATAGGGTAAATGGAATATAATCTAAATGCAGAGACTGTTCCCTCCAGACTATGTATAGGGCGAAGGGAACATAACTATATATAAGGTGTTCCCTTCACACCATGTATAAGGTGAAGGGAACATAGCCTCGAAACTTGTAATGCTCCCTTCTATCCATGTATGGGGTGATGGAGCTTTAGCTCCTATTATCACCTTATTAACCATCTCGTCCCATCCCTGATCCCAGATCTATAGAGTGAGGGGGCTTTAGATCCTGTTATCGTTCTATATTAGGAACAGAACACTAGGTGTTTCACTACATTGCAGGGCCATTATAACCATGTTCGGCTTTAATTTTAACTTGATAATGTTAGGCTCTTTTGGCGTTTAGTTAGAATTTTCTTGAAAAATTCTCTTTATGCTAAGGAGAATAAAAATTATTTTTAGAAAATAAAAAGAAAAAAATTTAATTAAGCGCCAACGCCTTTAATAAATGCCAACACCTTCCCCCAACATTTTTTTAAAATAATTATTTAAATAAACACTCCCAACTTTTTTTCTTAATATTATTCATTTAATTACTAATAAATTGACTTTCTATTTTTGCCAAATTTTTTTTTTGAATAAAATTTATTTTTTATATCAATTTATTGGTTAACTTTAGAACCGCATGGATATATCAGGGATAAAGACAGACGGTATATGGGAGCGTAGGCTTGGGATAACTAAGATCATCATACTTTTGGCAAAGCCAGGTGTCTCAAGTTCCCCGATATTCGGGGACTGGGAACATGTTCCATTCACCCTACATGTAGGGCGAAAGGGACATAAGAACAGGAATACAGTATAGGGTAACAGATTTGGGATAAGTGGAAAGCTGAAACGCAGTCGAACCTTTCTAAAAAATGCATCCAATATCACCTAATACTAGATTCACATGTTCCCTTCACACTACACCTAGAGCGAACATAACATTAAAAACACTCATAAGACACTCACAAAACTCACTCATTAAAATTCTTTCATTATAAAATACTGCTCCCGCAATCCCGCTATTTTTTCGATTTGCGGGAGTGCGGGAGTGCGGGAGTTACTCTCTCAAACGTTTTTAGAGGTTACTCCTGCATGCGGCAAATACGATTTTGCCGAACTCTACACTTTTTTAGCTGGCTTGGGTGGAGGAGGCACTCTAAGCGATAGATCCAATTTAGCATACACCTCATTATAAGCTACAATTACCCCAAGGGTGTACCATATAGCGAGGCCCACCTCTGTTGGGTACGTGCTTAGTATAAAAGGCTGCGGCTTTAGCCATTCGTGTGTCAGTATTCGTTAGTGTTATTCTTAGTCTTATTCTAGTGCTCCACATATTCGGCGTTAGCCATATTCCTATTGTCCGCTACTATTGTATTAGTATTGTAGATAAAGCACAGTTTGTTAGTCTGTCTTATCTTGTTATTCTTGTTAGTACGTAGACATACAAGTCACGTACATAACAACCTCTATAAAATAGACGACAGATGAGACGTCATCTCTAAGGCACCACTCCCCCCACATATCCCAGACCTATTTTTGCACTATTTTTCCACAAAATTGCCCTAAAATCTGCCTCAAACTTGCCTCAAAATCTGCCCTAAAATCTCTACAAATCCAGTTAGAATTGAATTTATTTCCTTCAAAAACAAAAATAAAATGTTAGCAGAAAGGGGGAAATTTTACTAAATTTAGGTATAAATTTTATTTTCTTCCCTCACTAAAAATGACGCTAAAAATTGCCAAAATTTATTTTTGCCTAGAAAATTTGCAAAATTGTTTAAGTCAGCAGAAAACACGAAAAAAGATTGCCTTCCTTTATTTTTATTTTTTAATGCCCTTTTATTCCCTTAAAAGTTAAAATTGCTAAAAAATCCAATTTTATGAGGGAAAGTGACTAGAGAGATTTTACGTTTGAGGCAGTCGAGGTAGTCTAAAAGTGCCGAAAATTGCCCGAAAAATTGCCGAAAATTCGGCAACTCCGATTTTATTAAGAAAATTTTAATTAGGAAAATATTAGATAGAGAGGTAAAGGTTTAGCCTCGGGCAGGCATTAATACTGCGACTTTCTGCCAGTTATACTAGTTGGTTTCCATAGGTCCAGAGACGGTCCTTCTGGACCGAACCAAACCGAAGAACCGCTGATTTTCGCTTCGGATATACTTACTCAAGGAACTAGCTCAGGCCGAAGTTGAGATTTCGAAATGACCCGAGTCGGGAGACTACCAATTTTGGACTGGAGAGCACCAATTTTGGACAATTTTGGACCATCCATTGGGAGTTGAAATAACTGACATTTGAACCCGTCTAATTTTGGCAGGATTTTGGAGCAGATTTCTGACTTAATTAGTAACTTATTCTCCACTTTCTTCAGATCCTTCATTTTTATTTTACTTTAATCTACACAAAATTTTGATGTTCTCTTCACACTATAAGTAGTGATAAGGGAACATAGCAGAAAGGACCTCGACTCCGGCCTCGAAAACGGCTGGAGTCAAATTTCTCAATTTCATACCCTTGGTTACACACTTCTAAAACTACAACAGGGCCCGTACTATAAGAGCGTGGTAGGTTGGTCATTTAACCTACCTACGCCAAATTTCCCCCCATAAATCACAAAGAAGGGAGAAATGCTTGCGCCGAAAAAATAAAGAAGAAAAGAAAGAGGGAAAGGGGTATGGTAGAGTTGCTGGTTAAACCTTTTACCCTGCTATAGAGCAGGGTAAGCAATTTTTTAAAAAATCATAAAAAATTTAAACTTAGAAGAAAAATTCTAAATTAAATATTTTTAGATAGTTTGGAGTGTCCTCTATTTTTTGATATAATTTTTGGAATTTTCCCTTTAAAAATCAATTTATTGGAATTTTTAACAAAAAGTACCTCATTTTCTAGTCATTTTTAGTGGAAAAGTAGTACCTTGCTAGAAAATTCATAACTTTTAAATAAATCGGTCAAAATTTTTGATTTTTTGGCAAATCATAGATAACATTCCAATCTATATTTTGGCAAAAAATAAAATTTTTATCTCCATTATAAAAAAAGTTATGATTTTTTTCCTAAATAGGGAGAAATGAGGAAAAACGGCGACGCCAAACCCGCGGCATAGGGTTAACCCGGCGCTGCCGCTAACCTGGTCATTTAACCAAGTTCTTATAGTACGGGCCCAGGTGGAGGTGTCAGTTGCCTACCCCTTCGCACTAGAGGTAATGCGAAGGGAACATCCATTTTAGAGTTAATAGCCATTGGTACGCCTCTTCATTAATAAAGAGGACAAATTTTTCCCAAAATTCCCTCCCAAAATTCACACAATAAAGCTAAATAATGCATTATTTCCGTTAATTTTACTAAAAATGTTCTAAAAATGCATAATTAAATAGCCATGCCCTTCAAGTTATTTTGTACTTTTAAATGTGCCACCCACTGTTTTTTATATTTCCCGCTTATTTTTGCCTATTTTTAGAAGTTTTATGGACTATTTAAAGTCGTCATATACCAGCCTTGTTTATTCCCTTTTAAAATTATTTTTTCTATTTAATTAAATTTTCTAAAAATAAAAATTAAATAGATAATTATTTTAATGTGTTAATTGACGGAAGTAATTATTAAGAGGCTTAAGTGCATTTAATGTACTAGTGTACTAGTAGTAGGTTAATGTACTAGTGTATTTCCCTTTTTGCTTAAGATGTACATAAGATTAGCGTATAGACCAATTTCTGATGTTCTTCTCACCAGTGCTTCGAAGCTCGTACCAAAATTCGTACTCGTACCTTGTACCTGGTACGAAGTACGAGTACGAGCAAAAAATGGGGCAGGTACGAAGTACGAGTACGAAGCCAAAAAGAAGTGAAAAGTACGAGGTACGAGGCCTAAGTACGAGCTCGTACTTATCCTACTTGGTATTAATAGGAAAATTGGAAAAAATATATTTAATTCCTTTCATTCGCCATTATAGGAGCGAGTGGCCGAGTGGTACGAGCAAATTTGAAAGTTCAAAGCACTGCTTCTCACCCTACTTGTATAGTATAGTGAACTTAATTACCCTTCACAACATGTGCATGCAAACCTGGGGAAATCCCCCGTATTCGCATCCAGATCCGATATTCAACTCGAAAATTTTCGGATATCCGGAACGCATAATGCGAACGTAACATAAATAAAATGAACCAATTTATCATTTTAAAATTTCATACATGCCAAATATTTTTATTGAAAACATGTAAACAAAAGTGCGTAATAAATTATTTAGTAAAAGTTTGCAAGCAAAAAGCAATTCTAAAAGGCTAAACCCAATAAAATAAAAATACACACTTTAATATTTTTTATTGGCTTTAATAAAAAATTATTAAATGCTGAAAAACCACATTTGGCAACAAAGCTTTACCGGTTTATCTTGAGGACACAATTCTTAAACATACCTTAAGATATCATCTACAGCTCTCATCTAATACCCTTAGAGTGAACGGACCTTTAATGAAAAGAACTTCAATGTTCCCTTCACCCTATGCCTAGGGTGAAGGGAACATTAAGTGGAGGTAATAATACACATCTTACATTATCCATAGGATGAAGATATGATTAGATAATGAAGATTTCTTGAATCTCGCCTATTATAAAAATTAATAGTAGTATAAGGGACATTATTATGTTCCCTTCACCCTATGCCTAGGGTGAAGGGAACATTAGTTTAACTTTTTATAATTAAAATTATGATTATGTTTTCGGCGAATCTTGTTCGGATTGTGAAGGGCAGGAGCACAGGGGGGGTCGTAACAGTCAGAGGTGTCGGAAATCGGAAGAGCCGGAAATCGGAACTGGCTCAAAAGTCGGAACTCGGAAATCAAAATTTTTTCGAGAATCGGAATTCCGATCCACCTTTGGCAGGAGGAACTCTGGTCTTTAAAAAAATTTTTTTAATTTATAAAAATTTTTCCAAAAATCCTCCCGTTTATTTTTATCATTTAATAAATTTTGTGACCGTTCTCATTAACCCAATTTTTCCTTTTTCCTAAAATTGCAGAATTTAATTTTTAATTTTTACTCTCTACGTAAAATCCTTATTTATTTAATTATTTTCCTCTCAAAATTTAATTAAAAAATTTTCATTTTCTAAAAGATTCTTGCCAATTGAATAAATTAAAATGCCTCTTACATTTTTTAATTTTCTTGGCAACCTTTTTAATTTAATTTTTAATTTGGGGTTGGTCTACACCCACGTGAAATTCTTCCGTTCTAAGATTGCATTGACGCAAGGAATTTTTTTTTGCCCAATTTTAAGAGTAAAGATCATATATTTAACTTTAGAAAATTTCATTTTCATTAGCCCGTTATAATTAAAAAGGTTAATATTGCCAAAAATGTTCCCTTCACCCTACTGGTAGTGCGAAGGGAACATTAAAAATTATTTTATCCTTAAAATTTTTTTATAATTAACCTTAGAAAATTGCTTTTTCATTAATTAGCCCATTTATACTCGAGAAGGTTAATATTGCCAAAAATGTTCCCTTCGCACTAGGGGTAGGGTGAAGGGAACATTAGTCTGATACCAATGATCCCTTTGTATTACCTCGTGAAATTTCTTATCAGATTTTAGGATTTACATTTTATGTATTAACCAAGTTATAATCAAAAAGGTTAATATTGCCAAAATTGTTCCCTTCACACTACTGGTAGTGCGAAGGGAACATAAAATTTTTTTTATATTTTATTCTTATTATATCCTTATTTCTTCAATACAATTTTATTTTAAGTGTTTAAATATTTATAAAGCATTTTAAATGGATATCTAAAATAGCAATATCAAATTTCAATTTAGGTACACATAAAATTTCAACTGAACGTAGCCATAGTAGGCCATAATATTTCTCGTTGAGTAAATTTAAAAGGATTTCGTATAGTCGCTCGGATTCAAGCACCTAAGCACCAAAAATTAGGAAGTCCCTTTTGCAATCATAGGCTAAAGAGAAAGGATATAGGCTATTGGGAAGGGATCATAGTCAGATACTGTGAAAGGAACATGTGTAGGGAGTAAGGTTGGCGGATCCGGATATCCGGATCCGGAAAAAGGCAGGATAGTCGAAATTTTTCGGTTCGGATATCAGATCCGGATATCCGCAGATTTCCAACTATCCTCCTACCTTGGTAGGGAGAAGGGAACATGGGTAGAGTAATGCGAAGGGAACTTTCTTTCATAAACCCCATAAAATTTCGAATATGAATAAATTTCTACAATTGGATTTTAGTCATTCCCTAAACACTAAAAATTAGCATATTAAAAATTTATTTTCAACAACACTTTTTGCAAAAAAATATATTAAGCAAAATTTATTTATTTTTAGCGTTAATGAGCTATTCTCTGAATTAATTTAAAAATTATTTGAAAAATATTATGCCACAAAATTGCCATAAAATAGGCCTATTAACCTGCAAAAACAGCTTATCCCTCAAATTAAACAGTTTACCAAGCATAAAAACACAAAAACACAAAAATACACCCCCTCTTAAAATAGCTACATTTGGGGCCATTTAGGCAAAATTGCCCATTTGTGGCCTCATGGCCATTTAGGCCTCTTGGCATTTTCCCCCTAAATGGCCTCGTTAATGTTCACATTGTGAAGAGAACATTAAAGATAGTGCGAAGGGAACACATGTAGTGTGAACAGAACATCAAAGGTAGTCTGAACGGAACATCCGATGTCGTGTGAAAAGAACATTAGGAGTAGTGTGAAGGGAACAACACGAGAAGTGTAACGGCATCTCCAGAGTAGAGTGAAAATCCAAATGTTCACAGTTCCGATTCCAGAGCTGTTCCTCTGTTGGAAGGTTCAGCGGTCCAGTTTCGGGAATCTGCTCGAAAACCCAGGCCTTGCAACCATATGTTGCAACCAACCCTAAGAACAACCGCCCGAGCGGTTTCGTTTCTAATGGTTCTAGGTTCCAGCTTCGGAACCTCGGGTCCTAGATTTTTTTCTTGTAACCGGAAGAACCTCGGAGCTAGGAATTAGGCTTAGGCTCATTTTTACATTCATTAATTCCCCTCTTCCTACGCAAAACAGCCAAAGACCATCTGTGACCATTTTAAGAATATTTATAAAAAAACTAAATAAAATATTCAGTAAAGCTTTTAAAAAGCTTTTTTCCCCCTCTTTAAGCTTGCAAGGAAAATGAATTAATAAATGTCTTTTTAGGGTCTTTTGGGATTAACGAGGCGTGTATATTTGGACCTTTTTATTTTGCCACACGCAATGCTAGTTTAACCAGGCCGTGGAAAATGGAGGGAATTGTGTTCATAAAATATAGGCAATGTTCCCTTCGCTCTACATGTGGGGTGAAGGGAACATAGAGATCTAGAAGGTGAAGAAGTACAAATCCGACTAGTAGGTGTCAAGAATGGGCACTTCCTATGGATAATGTTCCCTTCGCTCTACCTGTGGGGTGCAGGGAACATAGGGACGTAGAAGGTAGAAGTATGAACAGACTAGTAGGGGGCAGGGATGGGTCCTTCCGTATGTTTAATAGGGGAAGACGGAAGCAGAAGATGTTTCATCTCTACAAGGTGTCTAATACCGAAGTCATGAAGTGTATTAGACACCAAATTTATGCCTCTAAAATGGTGCTACTAATAAAATACACGTAAAGCCCGACTCAGTTTTGAGGCCATCTTTTAGCCCATAACTTTTTTAATTCTAAACCGATTTGAATAAATAATATATCAATCGAAAGCTATAGATGTTAGGATTAATTTAGGTAGCAGGATTAATTTGATCAGATCACCCTACAAAAAGTTACAGCCGACTAAGTGAGCGCGATCGTGATTTTTGATATTTATCCGGCTGTAACATTTTGTATTTTGGGCTCGAAAAGGTAAGATAGTTAAGTATCAGAACAAGTCACTACGTAACTATCGAGTCCCAAGTTTGACTCTCTAAAATTAAATTAATTAAAAGTCGAGAGTCTCGAGAAAAAAAGGAGAGAAAATAGGCGGAACCCAGTAAAGTCCCCTTACCGCCCACTAGTCCAAGTCCTTCCCTACCAATATTCTCGTGCATAGCACAAAAGGCAAAAAATAGCTTAAACAAAAGGGGTAAACATCTGTCACCCTTATTAGCTGCCAAATAATTTTTTTAAATTAAAAAGGTTGCAGTAAATGAAGTTAATTTACTTTTTTCCCCCATTATTTGTCCCTTCGCACTACTGGTAGGGTGAAGGGAACAAAAATTTTTTTTTGGAATTTCTGATTATTTTTTTGTCTTATTATTCTAGTCATTCTCTACATTCTTTTGTTTATTTTACCCTAAAAATATTTTTTCTCCGAATTTTTCTTTTTTTTTTTGTCAAATTTTGCCTTTTCCGGAAGCTATTGTCTTGTGCTTTAAATTTAATTTAGTTGTCCTTTCTTGGAAATTTTTTTGAATTTTTGTGTTATATTTAACCAGAATTATTTAAATAAATTAATTTATCTCTATTAGGACTCTTTAAAATAATTCTGAAAATATTTTTAAGATTCATTTTAATAAAATAAACGATGTTCCTTTCGCTCTACTAGTAGGGTGAAGGGAACATTCAGGGGGAGCGAGGACTTGTTTTTTTTGATTTTTTTCAGAATTTCCAGAATTCTGATTAATTTATCTCTATTAGGACTCCTTAAAATAATTCTGAAATTTTTTCTGATTCATTTTAATAAAATACATGTGTTCCCTTCGCTCTACTAGTAGAGTGAAGGAACATTAAGGGGGAGCGCAGACTTGTTTTTCTGATTTTTTTCAGAATTTTCAGAATTCTAATTATTTATTTCTGTCATTATTATCGGTTTCTGACATTTGAAAATATTTTTTCTGATTCACTTTGATAAAACAGTGTTGCCTTCGCCCTACTAGTAGGGTGAAGGGAACATTAAGAGGAAGAGCAAACCTGTTTTCTGATTTTTTTTTCAGAATTTTCAGAATTCTGATTATTTGTTTCTGACATTATTTCCAGTTTCGACATTTCTGACATAATTAAAAGTGTTCCCTTCGCTCTACTGGTAGGGTGAAGGGAACATTAAGGGGGAGCGCAGACTTATTTTTCTGATTTTTTCTAATTTTTTCAGAATTTTCAGAATTCTGATTATTTGTTTCTTTCAATGTTATCCGTTTCTGACATTTATGACATAATTAATGATGCCAGAAATCTACCTCTAATATTAACTTGAGGGTAGAGTGAAGGGAACATATAAGAGTAGGGTGAAGGGACATTGGGTGTAAATAGGAGGTAATTACCTAAATTTTAAAATAATTTTTTAAATTAATTTGTCTAAATTTTGTCATTTTTTATTATCTTATTTTCCACTAAAAAATAAAAATAGCCTAAAACAAATATTTACAAAATCGGGAGCAGATGGTTTACTTAATTTTTATTTTTTTAGTTTCAATTTCACTTCCTTTTTGACTAATTTTATTTGTTTTATTTGCTTTTTTTACATATTTAATTTATTTTAAAAGTTTTGTTTAAATATTTATCCAGTTTTAAATTCCCTATATCCCTCTACTTTCTATTTTATGGATCTACTCTCATACTAAAGGGGTCTCCTCTTGATAACTCTTCATTCCCCTCTTCATACTAGGGCAAATGTAGTTTGAAGCAGAGCGCGGAATTTCGTTCCGTACCGTATTCCGTACCGTACTACCGATACGGAATACCGATAAATACCGAAAAATACGGCCGTAGTACGGTACGGTCCGCGCTCTAGTTTGAAGCAGTGCTGGGTGGTATTAAGTTTGTCGGATCCGGATATCCGGATCCGAAAAGGGCGGGATATCCAGAAATTTCGAATTAGGTTCCTATATTCGAAGATTTCCAACTATCTGACAAATACTGGGATATGACTCCGGGAATTAGGTTCCTAGCTGGTCCAGCCCGGGTAAAGTTCAAACCCGAACTAAAATTACGAATGGCCACAAGACGTTCTATAGCCAGCACTAGCGGGAAGTCAATCCCTTCAAACTTCATCCTTTATTAACCTAACTCGCTAGAAACGGGCATTTCCGGTCTATTATAGAGTTTACTTAATATATTAAAAATTTATTATTTTTCCTATTTTATAGCCCAATATTTTCTAAAGAGAAAAAACAAGAAAATAAAACATTAAAAAGCAACACAAAGCTATAAAGGACCAAAAAACAATAAAAAACAATAAAGCTAATTAAAAATGCACCAAACACAAAAATTATTTTTTTCCTCAACAAAATTCTATAAAAATTCATTTTTCCAATTTTCTCCAAAATTAAACCAATTTATGCTAATTTCGACTATTTTAACCTTTTTGTTGTTAATTAGCAACGAATGCCAAGTTTCTGCTGCCCAAGAGGAACAACAATTTAGTAGGCAAGTGAGGCCTTATGCTGATAGAGCTGCTAATCAGGTGAATTTTGGGGGATAATGACTCTAATAATGAGGGTCAATTAGTATTAGTGGGAGGTATCATTATCCAGGTTGGTAGGGTGAAGGGAACATGGATAATCTGAAGGGAACATTAAGGGTAGTGTGAAGGGTACATGGATAGTCGGAAGGGAACATCGAGGGTAGTGTGAAGGGAACATAGGGTAGTGTGAAGGGAACATTAAGAGTAGTGTGAAGAGCACATGGATAGTCTGAAGGGAACATGGTAGTGTGATGGGACTATGTAGTGTTAAGGGAACATTGAAGGTAGTGTGAAGAAACGTGGGTAGTGTGAAGGGAACATTGAGGGTAGTATGAAGAGCACATGGATAGTCTGAAGGGAACATTAAGGGTAGTGTGAAGGGAACATGGTTTCTGAAGGGTAGTGTGAAGGGAACATGGATAGTCTGAAGGGAACATTAGGGACAGTCTGAAGGGAACATTGAGTGTCGTTTGAAGGAACACAAAGGATAGATTGGAGGGAACATTGAGGGTAATGTGTAAGGAACATTGAGGCTAGTATGAAGGGAACATTAGAGGAAGTGTGAAGGGAACATTAAGGAGCGTGTGGAGGGAACATTAAAGGTTATGTGAAGGTAATGTGGAAGGAACATTAAGGGTAATATGAAGCGAACATTAGGTGGAGTGTGAAGATAACTTTACTGTAAGTGGAGATATTTCTGAAGATGTTTTGGTATACTGATTTGTCTCTATTTTTGTTAATCCATATCCCGAGTCTGTTTCTCAATACCGATTTTAGGTGGACCAGGTATACAGCCCAGCCATATTAAGCGTAAGGAACTGCCATTTTCATCCGATTTCCCTTTATAATCCATGATGAGTTTGAAGAATCTTATCGTTACGGCGGGCTGCCCTTGTAACTTCTTTTAAATTATAATCCATTTTACATGTATTATTTTTTATTTTTATTATGTCTAGAACATCCTTAAAAATATACTTTAATGAATTAATATATATTATGTACATTAAATTCCCTAAGGGTTTTTTCTTTAAAAATTTTTAAAAAAATAATAAAGCCTTATGAGAATACTAATTGTTTTTTTAACCTTAAAAATTTGTACTTTTAAATGAAAAATGGTCTGGATATAAGGAAAATATTGAAAATAAATTTTGAATAATAAGGGGAATATTAATGGTAGGGTGAAGGGGAATTAGGGGTAGAATGTGGAGAATATGAGGGTATTAAAGGTAGATGAAGATTAAGGGTTACGGTACATTGAGAGTAGGGAGAAGGGAACATGTGTGAGAGAGAAAAGGAACAATTACTAGAAGGGCTAAAGAAGAATATGAGTAGTAGGGTTGCCGTTTTCGAGTCGGGACGACGGTGGAGGCATTTTTTGGGCTTGTCTTCATCGAATCGGGCCGTACGAGTCTCCGGGCCAATATCCTAGGCCTGATTCGATCTGTCGGTCCGAGTTGTCGTTTTCGAGTCGGGCCGAGTCTGTCCATTTTAGCAACCCTAATGAGTAGAATGAGGGGGACATGAGAGAAGCGTAGAGGGTCATTAAAGGTATTGTTAACGGATCGCAAAGGGATGAGTAGGGGAACATGAGAGTAGGATGAAATGGACATAAAGAGACATCTAATCTTATATTATTCTGTTCATATAGAATCTGCTCGATGGTTCAATGTCTATGGACGAGTTTGACAACACCGACCCATTCTATCGAGCTGCTCGGGAGAATGGAGTTAAATGGATGCGTTTTGGCAAACGAGTGCCACAACAGAGCAAATGGATGCGTTTTGGAAAGGTATGTATCGTTTACAAGGGAAAGAATTGACAAAAATTCATTATACCGGACCTCAAAAGGGACATCCAAGAATAGAAAAGATATGTACGTTCCTTATATGGTTATCCAATAGGTGAGGGATTTGGCTAAGACGTACTCCATATTAATGATGCGCGATAGAAGAAAAAACCCGGGTATCGGGAAACGGGAGTTGGGTCGGAGTCGGGATCGGAAGGCCAAAACTCGGGAAAATTTCCCGAGTCGGGAGTCGGGATACCGGAGCATCACTACTCCATATAATAAAGCAACCTTAAGAGACCGGATCGCGATCTAGAAAAGAAATCTGGATTTCAGGATCGAACCCTTTCCAGGATAGCTCGTGCGAGTCTTTTACGACTATACAGTCGGTCTCAAGTAGAGATCGGTAAAATCGCATTCACGAGATCCCGTAACGGGATTCTTTTCAAAAATTTTTAAAGGACAGGATCCCGCGGGATTAATCCCGTAAATCCCAATAATCCCGTTCGTAGCTTAAAATACGGGATTTCGAGGTGGGTGGGGGGTGGGGGGATCCTGTCCCCGTACGAGATCCTGTCCCGTGCTGACCTCTAGTCTCAAGACACATTACAATTTATAGCCCTAAGGGTGTATATATAAGTGAAATTAAAGGTAGACATGAGACTCAAAAAATAGTTAAATAGCCTTAGGCAATAAAGGAAGGTCAAGTGTCAGAACTACAATTAGAGAGCATAATCCTCAAGTAAAAACCAAATTTAAAATAAATTTACAGAGAGCACCAAGCTCTGGAAAATGGATGCGTTTTGGAAAAAGAAATTCAGAATTTATGGAAGAAAAGTAAAATACCTAATTTTGTTTAAAGAATGAAGAAAAGATCCAGATTTTTAATTCTTGCTTTAATCATTTGATCTCTTTAATTAAAAATAAATAAAGATTTAAATTTATGAATAACTCATAATAAAAGGTTATCGAACACGGCATCTGAACTAGTGTTAGGGTCGGGGGAGCAAGCTCTGAATCGAACCATACCAGGGCGCCACGGATTCGACAATTTTTGACAAAGTTATAGCTCGGCGGTACATCGGGGTGTACCCTAGGGTCGGTTCGGTCAAGGGGGGGGGGGGGACGTTTACCCCAATTCCAAATAAATTCCAAATAAGTTCCAATTCCAAATAAGCACTATAATTTTTGAGTAAGTGGAGCATCGCTACCGTAATGCTTCAAGGCATCACTGACTGATCGGCCTTGTGAAACATCATCAAGCACATTTTTACCAAAGTTATTGCTTCTTGGCCGGCCCTAGAAGCTTGATTTTTAATTATTGGCATCAGAAAATGAACTAGAGTACCGAGCACACCAAAATCACGTTGATACCTTGTTCATTGAAAATATAGACTTTCATCCCCAATAATTTTATAATTACCCCAATAATTTTAAAAATTTAATTTCTCATAAATATCATTAAATTTTTAATTTATTAAATAATTATTCTTTAAATAAATTTTTTAGGCTGTCGAAACAAATTAGCAACAAGCTAAACAAATTATAAATACGCAAAAAAAGTTCTCTTTTTTCTTCGCGCACTCCTTAAAAATCGGGTAATACACAAAAATTTACTTCCATTTTCCTTCCATTTCCCTTCATTTACTGCGGAGGAACCCTTAGCACTCTATAGCAATCTGCGATAGGCGAAACCACAAAAAGCGTGCTTTAAAGTGGTGTAGCTCTTCAAAGGAAGGTTTTCTTTCTGTTAATTTGGCTGCTTTTTTTGTACCCACTAGTATATGATTCTTAAAAATTATCAATTAGGTATATTCATACCTCATTTTTGGGTACCCCTTTGGGGAAGGAAGAATTTCATCTGTGTACTGTTATAAATTGAAATATTTCTTGAAACCATCCTTAATCCCTCCAAATTCGCTTATATCCCTAGATATACATTTGCCTTCCGTACACATCGGATTTGAAATCTTAGATTACTCTTTTTTCTATTTTAGAGGCAAGGGTCTGTGCTTAATAATTCAAGAGTTTGGAGCCGATTCAAAAATTACTTGTCCAGTAATGGGAGAAAATCTTACCCTAGTAGGTGCAAACTATTGCCCAAAATTTTTCCGCGCGCCTTCGACTCTGTGTTAAAGCAAGGGATTGTGTAGTCTAAAATTCTTGATTATTGTTGTTCCTTATTTAATTCTCTATCATTTAAACTTTATTTGATCCCTATATCTTTAAATTGATTAAAGTTATGGCATAAATAATCTGTTCAATTACTTTCTGGTCACCCCCCTCACTCCAAAGTCCCTTAACCGTGCGCCTTTTTGGATGTGTCCCAAGTAGAGATCGGTCTGGATCTGGATCTAGTCTGGATTTTTACTGGATCCAGAGTCCAGATCCAGGCATTTTTTGATCGTCCTAGATTTTTCCTGGATCCAGATCCTTTTTTGGCTACCCCTGTGCGTCTATTTTTCAATACCCCTCATTGAGTGGGCTTCTAATCTCGATTTCGCCTTTACTCGATTTTCTCGAGCCTTCGCCTTTTCTCGATTTTATTAAATTCATCAGCTTTACCCACAAAGTTTAAATTAATTAATCACGTTTTTTCTCCACAAATAAACCGGAAACTTAACATATTAAATTGACTTTTCTCTAAATCACGAGAATTTTTATTTTTATATTGCGCACAAAACAGGTCATATTTTATAGAAAATTTAGTTAATTTATTTTTATTTTTGAATTATTTTTGTTTTTATTTATTGACCCAATCCTTTAGTTTATTAATCATTTTAAATATTTAATTTTCATTAATTTTATTTTACTGGAACAGCACACTCGGTTCTATAATTGTACCCATAAGTCCCACATGAAGACCTCCTTTAAGGCCTACCATGAAGAGGACCTCTCCACCTTCGTGGACCCATAAAAACCCCTCACATACTAATTTTTGTAGTTACCTTGGTGTAATAATAGAACTCTTGCCATTACAACCCAAGTAACCATAATAAGAATTGCGGGCTCGATTAAAGTCTATACTAGTTCGATGTCTAATGTAAGCTCCATATCTTAAATATGGTTGAAAGCCCAATCCGGCCCGGTCCGAAAGATCGAGTCGAGCATCGAATTTTGGCCCGAAAAAGACTCGGTCGGGCAGGCCTGATAAAAATGAGGCCCGGAAAACTTGTAAACCCCAACCCTAATCTTGAAAAAGGCTCGAAACTCGATCCTAAAAAATTTGAAAATGCGACATGACTTTCTGATAAACTCAACTCATCCCTTTATCATCCCCTTACTTATCCCTTTATTCAACTCGTCCCCAGTTATCCAACCTACCGCGAGCCCAACCTACCGCCGAGGCTATAACTTCTTTCAGAATTGTCGAATCCGGGACGCCTTGGTATGTTTCGATATGCCTCGACGAGCTGAATCCAACCATACTAAGTTATCTTAGATTTGACAATTTTGAACGAAGTTATAGCCTCGGCGGTAGGTTGGGCTCGCGGTAGGTTGGTGTGTACCCTTTAAATACATGTTAAAATATATTATTAAAATTAATAATTTAATTCAAATAAAATTTATTTTTACCCATTTCCGCCCAGTTTTATATAAATTTAGATCAAATATTTAAATAATAATTTTCGTATATTTATCTCAAAATTGGGTCAAATTTTCAAATATCGCAAAATATATTTATGTAAAATTCTCCTTTCCATAATCTGTTATCGCTACTGATTTGCTTTAATTATTTTGATAAATGAAAGTATGGGGGGAGAGTTTGAAGGTGATTTGTGAATATAATTTATTGTTGTTGTCAATGACTTTATAATTTTAAATGTCTAATAGAAAGTGTAGTAATGAGTAGTGATTAGACTGGCTGGAGATTCAACGCATATCTCGCTTATCGTGAATCGGGATTCCGTATGGCCTTCTAATAAGGAGGCTCTCCATTATACCTCTAAGTCATTCAAGACCTCTAAGTCACTTCCTAATAGAAGCACATTCCCAATGTAAGATCATGCCTTATTAAAAGCTCACTCAAGTAGACGAATTAGAAATGAACGCCCAGGGCTTCTATTAAGATGCTATGGTACCTTTAGTAGAGGTCGAGCTGGGTCTGGACTAGGCCTGTGGTTTACTGTACACAGAGTCCTGGCCCAGACATTTTTTTGGCCTTCATGGGGTTTTCATGGGCCTTGGTTTTTCCTACAGCTACAGCCTAGGATCCGGCTATGGTTAATACATCAAACCCAGACCCCTGAAACAGGCCCAGGCTTTTCTAAAATCTCGATCTCTTTAGTATTATATTTTCTATTGGACTGTTATTATAGTGTACTAGAGATCGGAAATTTTGAAAAGCCTGGACCTGTTCCTGGACTCTGGAGTTTGATTTCTTGACCTGGACTGGATCCTGGGACTGTAGTCCAGGAAAAATCCAGGCCCAGGAAAAACCCAGGAAGGTCAAAAAATGCCTGGACCTGGACTCTGGGTACAGGAAAAACCCCGGCCTTGTTCCAGACCCAGGCCGATCTCTATAGTGTACGTAAAATAGAGGTTATGTATTAATTTAATATTTTTTAATATTTTAATATCATTCCCATTTCCAATTTACATAATACTCGATTTTCTCATTCAACTTTTTTTCCCGTCTATATAGCGAGAGCCAAAAAAAAATTTCTAAAAATGCGGTTTCCCCTCTATATTTGTACACAAAATTGAGCGCAAACAAAAGGTTGTTGAATTATTTATTTTGGTTTGAGCAGCGGGTCAATGCTTTTGTTGTGATCGCGCAAGAAATCAACGCGAGAGACAATTTTCTTTCCAATTTTGTGTTGAAGTAATGAGAACGATATTTCCTCTAATTTATTTTAAATAATAAATGAATCTTTCAAAATAATTATTTAATGTTTATAACTGTTAATTAGTCATTAATTATCAAGGGTTTAAAATAGGGAGCACCCGTCTCTGTAACACGACCCCAAACGATTTTCGGCAAAAACCCCGACCCGGACCCCGAAGTCTCTACCCCGGTTAAGCCCGATCCCCGACGATCCCGACCCCGAAGGCCCAGGGTCTACGCTTGTTAAAAATACAATATGTGTTTAATGGATAATCCAACGAAAGTCGGTGGATCTAGAATGGCATAGAAGCTGTTACGACCCGATGTGTCCGAGATTTAACTAATGTGACGAGCACAATAATAACACTTTATCACATGTAGAAATAACAATGTGTAGGCGAAGGGAATGGGACAGACGAAGGAGATCAGTGACTAGCCCCGCTAGTATGATCCCAATAGACTGACGCTTTCACTGGCTTTTATACTAAACTCTTTAAGGGCTGACGCCCATACATAACAGAAGCTTGTTTCGATGCCTATCAATTTCCTATCCAAAATTATGATAGAGATTGAGCAGACTTACTGAAATAGGATTAAAATCCAAATTCGAGCCTCGAAACTTAACCTGTCTTTTTTTCTCGATCCGAACCCCAATCCCGAGTCGGAATCCGATCTGACTTTCCCTGAAATAGGCACCCTTACATCCAACCAACCCCCTCTCCTCTTCCTTTTTTCTTTCCCTTTATTTTGAAATTTTTATGATACTCATTATTAGATCATCCATCATCTTTGTTTTATTTTTTAATTATTAGTTCATCAACAAATTTTTTTTCAAAATTTGAATTTTCATTTTTTTATTAATCATCTTATTTTTTTCTTCTATTTTCGTACTAAGAATCCACCTAAAATTAGGTGGGGTTAGGCTAGGATTGAAGATTGCGCCTCCTTTCAACCAATATCCTATCAAAAATTAGTATAGTAAGCCAAGTATGTGTGAGTTACTTATCAACCCGAAACTCGACTCGAAAAAATTTTGAAGGTAGACTCGAAGCCTGACCTGACTTTCCCTGAAATAAACATTCTTAGAAGCAACCCTCCGCCACTCTTTACTCTTCCTTGATTAAAAAAATTTTTTCACCACTTTTACCATTATTATTAGATCATCCATCATTTTTGTTTTATTGTTTAATTATTACTTTATCAACAAAATTTTTTCAAAATTTCAATTTTATTTTTAATTTTTCTATTAATCATCTTATTTTTTCTTCTATTTTCGTCTCATTAATCATTAATTAACGCCCAATTTTTTTTAATTACTCATTTTCTTTAAATTTAATTAATTCTGACTAGGCAATTTTAAACTAAGATTTTTGAACATTTTAATTAAATTATTACAATTTTTGATTTAACTCTTTCTTAATTTTCTTCTTAATTTTTAAATAAAAAATGAGTGGAATCTAATCATGTTACTTATATGTACTTGATTTAATTAGTAATTTATATTTTTTTATATTAAAACACACAAGACTATAGACTAGTAATGTTCGGGTATCCCGATCCCGTCTCCCGACTAGGGAAAATTTCCCGAGTTTTGGCCTCCCGACTACCGAGGTCATTCCCCGACCCGACTCCCGTTTCACGAGTTTTTTCTTCTCCCGAACATTACTACTATAGACTGATCTGTAAGTTTGGGACGTGAACCTAGATAGATTCTCTCTCGAATAATGAACCACTAAACCCATTAAAGATTTTTTTTTAATTTTGGCAGATTCCTCGATACAATTGTTTTTCTTAATTCTCTTTCTTAATTTTTAAATAAAAAATGATTGGAATCTGATCATGTTACTATTATGTACTTGATTTAATTAGTAATTTTATATTCCTTAATATTAAAACACACAACTAGAACCCGGACTAGGAGGGTTGTATGAGCACCAGAGGTGGGTCGGAATTCCGATTTCCGACTGTTGAGCCAGTCCAATTTCCGGCTCTTCCGATTTCCGACACCTCTGCCTGTTCCGACCCACCTCTGATGAGCACCGAGATCAATTTGGATCAACCAAACCCATAAAAATTCAATTTTTAAAAAATTTTGGCAGGTCCCTCGATACAAAGGTTTCCCTCCCTCGAGTATTGGTATTTAGTGAAGTATTGGTCCAAGCTTTGGGAAATTTACGCCCTAGGACGTCTCTTACAATACTGTGGTTCCCAAAAGACCTACTTGTCCTCTTATTTATCTAAAAATATTTTTACATTTTAAAAAAAATCTAGGTTAAAGTCTCAAGGTTTACTACATAGAATAGTAAAGTTTTTTTTATTACCCGAAAAGGAAAAAACCTTATCTTTCATCTCTCCCCATTTTTATTTCCTTTAAACCTCAAAGAATATTTTTTCCTATCCGAATTTATTTTATAATTCGAAAATTTCACAAAAAATCAATCCAAAAAATGAATCGCTTCGCCAATTTCCGGTCTGGTATTTTTCTAAAATTGAGCGAAATGCGTCCCTATATTTATTTTTTGTGTGATTCACAGCTATTCAATTTATTAAAAATCAGAATTTTTATTTAAAAAGTCAGAATTTTCAGAAAATCAGAATATTTATTAAAAATTCTGAAATTTTATTAAATATCAGAATTTATTTAAATCAGAATTTTTTAAATATCAGAATTTTCAGAAAATGAAAATTTCAGAAAATCAGAATTTTTAATAAAAATCAAAATGTTTTAAATCAGAATTTTTATGATTCAGAATTTTCTAAATCAGAATTTTTATTAAAAATCAGAATTTATAAATCAGATTTTTTAAATCAGAATTTTTAATAAAAATCAGAATTTATAAGAACCAGAATTTTTTCAAGTCAGAATTTTTTAAATGAGTCGCCTCGCCAATTTCCGGTCTGGTATTTTTCTAAAATTGAGCGAAATGCGTCCCTATATTTATTTTTTGTGTGATTCACAGCTATTCAATTTATTAAAAATCAGAATTTTTATTTAAAAAGTCAGAATTTTCAGAAAATCAGAATATTTATTAAAAATTCTGAAATTTTATTAAATATCAGAATTTATTTAAATCAGAATTTTTTAAATATCAGAATTTTCAGAAAATGAAAATTTCAGAAAATCAGAATTTTTAATAAAAATCAAAATGTTTTAAATCAGAATTTTTATGATTCAGAATTTTCTAAATCAGAATTTTTATTAAAAATCAGAATTTATAAATCAGATTTTTTAAATCAGAATTTTTAATAAAAATCAGAATTTATAAGAACCAGAATTTTTTCAAGTCAGAATTTTTTAAATGAGTCGCCTCGCCAATTTCCGGTCTGGTATTTTTCTAAAATTGAGCGAAATGCGTCCCTATATTTATTTTTTGTGTGATTCACAGCTATTCAATCACTAATAGATTTGTTTATATTTTTTATTTTATAATTAAAAAAATGAGAGGACAGGGAAGGAGGACGGTGTGGGTGGAGGGGTGCAGCACTCGCCGAATAAATAAATTTATTTTATTTGAAAAAAATTTTTTTCGGAGAAAATAGATATTTTTGTATTGATATTGAATTGTTAAAAATAATTATTTTTTTTAAATTTATTTTTGTGCAGATATTTTTTGTTATAATTGTCAATTTTTAGTTAACTAAAATTATTTTTAGTAGGCGAACTTGTATTTAACAATTACCTACACTTTTATTTGTTAAAATCAGAATTTGTAAATATAATTGTAATAATTAAAATTCTGATTTGTAATAATCAGAATTTATATTAGAAATAAATATCAGAATTTGTAAAAATCAGAATCAGAATTTGTAAAAATCAGAATCAGAATTTGTATTAATAATCAGAATTTAAAAATCAGAATAAAAATCAGAATTTTCTAAGAATCAGAATTTTAAGATCAGAATTTAAAAGTCAGAATTATTTTAAATCAGAATTATTTAAGATCAGAATTTTTTTTTAATCAGAATTTTTAATTAATATCAGAATCTTTTTAAATTTAAAAATCAGAATTTTAAAAATCAGAATTAAAAAAATAGTATATAAAAATCAGAATTAATAAAAATCAGGGTTTCGATCTCGAATTTTTAAAAATCCGCAAAATTGATCGAAAAAATCCGCATTTTATATCAAAAATCCGCAAAAAATTATCAAACACAAAAATTGAATTAAAATCACTTTATTCGTTATATTTTTCGTCTTCTACAATTGAATTAAGCAATTTTTTTACTACTAATGATCATCTTATGAAAATCCGAAAATTATCTGAAAAATTACACTTGCATTTTTGTCGCGGAAGATGTAGCAAATTTTTATTTCTTCCATTTCTAGCGCCGGAGGCGATAATTTTTTTAATTTTGGAAAATCCTTAAGCCAAATTTCTTCTTTTTCTGCGCCGCAGGCGAAAATTTTTAGGATTTTGGAAGATCCTTAAGCCAAAAAACGTTTATTTTCAGGCCAGGCAAAAAATTTTGAGGATTTTGGAAGATCAAGGACAAAGATTCCTTCCTTTTTTGCGCCGCAGGCGAAAATTTTGAGAATTTTGGAAGGCCAAGAAGCCAGATTTCTTCCATTTTCAGCGCCGCAGGCGAAAATTTTGAGGATTTTTGAGGTCTTAGCTGAAAAATAATGACATTTTATGCTAAAAACCACAATTAAATATAAAAGATCCTCATAATCTTCAAAAGACCACAAAAATCCGCAAATCCGCATTTTTAAAAATAATCCTCATCGTCCAATCAAAAAACCACAAAATGAGGAAAAATCCGCAGATATCGAAACCCTGATAAAAATACAAATCAGAATTTAATCTGAATTTTCAATTCTGATTTTTTTTAATTCTGATTTTTTATTAATTTATTAAAAACCAGAATTCTATTTTCTATTACACTTACTTGGCTATATTCTGGTTTATCTCATTTACATCTCTCAAATTACCGTAGTCTTTTTCCCTTATATTCCTTCTCCTATGCATCCCTCAATTTCGGGCTTATTACGAGTCAAATTTTTTTTAAATAAAAATTTAATTAATTTTATTAAAATTATTTTAAGTCTTAAAAACAGAAAAATAATTATTTTTTTAAAAAATCAGAATTTTTTATTGTTTACAATAAAAATTTTTTATTGTTTACAATAAAAATTTATTGTTTACAATAAAAATAAATTTTTTATTGTTTACAATAATTTTTTATTGTTTACAATAAAAATAAAAATCAGAATTTTTTATTGTTTACAATAAAAAATTCTGATTTTTTAAAAAAATAATTATTTTTCTGATTTAGGTCTAAAATAATTTTTAAAAAATTATTTCAAGTCTTAGAAACAGAAAAATAATTATTTTTACTGAAAAAATAATCAAAATGCGCCTCTCCCAACCAATAGTCCAATGCGGCAATATTCAAACAGCAAATGACAACAAAAATGCCAGACGCCGTTCCCACTCAGCAACTCGTTCATTCACCGATTCAACAGTGAATTTTATGGGGAGAATTGGGCAAAGTCTTCGGATTGCTTCATCGTCAACCAATCGAAAAAGACTGCAAAATAAACAGGAAAAAGTAAAAAAAATTTTATTTAAGGGATCGACTTGAGGCCATATTTTAGGCCATAACTTTTTTAATTCTTATCCGATTTAAATAATTATTATATCAATCGAAAGCTCTTGATTTGAGGATTATTTTAACTGACAGGACTGTTTTGATCAGACCATCACATTTAAAGTTACGGCCGAATAACTAGCAAAAATCACGATTGCGCGTACTTATCCAGCTGTAACTTTAAGTAGGATGATCTGATCGAATTAGTCCTGCTAGCTAAAATAATCCTCATATCCAGAGCTTTCGATTGATATAATAACTGTTTAAATCGGTTAAGAATCAAAAAAGTTATGGTCGAAAATAGGGTCTTATATTTAGCCTAAATATGGCCGACCCCTTATCTTTCTCTCTTCATTCCTCACACACTCCCTTTAGGCTTCCCCCATTAAGAATTGATGTAGGTTAATATATCCTATGCAGCATATTCTATTTGGACCCATAAATTTTGAATGGACTGCCAAAATTTTTACCAAAAAAAAATGTGAAAAAGTTAGCGAACACAACACCTGAAGCCCTACCTCCGAATCAACCGCTAATGAGA
Organism: Meloidogyne arenaria; assembly: GCA_036172955.1. Lineage (NCBI taxonomy): Eukaryota > Metazoa > Nematoda > Chromadorea > Rhabditida > Meloidogynidae > Meloidogyne > Meloidogyne arenaria. The sequence goes on from JARQAB010000018.1 coordinate 323,608, forward strand.
GGAAAACAATGATTCCATTTTCATTGTCTGTAATTGTCTTTTTTCATGCACCTCGATAGGCGCCTACGCCCCGAACGGCGTTTAAATACCTTAGGCTTTCTCTAAGATATTCTCTCTTCAATGCGGGAAACGGCGGCCAGATAATTCGCATTGGGCAAACGCTCAATTTAAATTTTTATATATTAAGCAGAGAGAGTTTTCTCTAAATATTCGATGAGTAGTAGTGAAGGGGTAGGGAAGACAGTGTTACCCCCACACTCTCTCAAGTTTCCCCTTAAGCTTGTAGTTCTCCTTTCACTGCTTCCCTTACTCTACTCTACATACACTTAGCAGGAATAAAGAGAAAAAGAAATAGTGAGTAATAATTTCTTCTATTCTCTTTCTTTAACTGTTACGCATCGAATATTTGCAAGAAACCTCCTCTACTTAATATATAAAATTTAAATTAAGTCATACTTAGGCGAATCACCTGGCCGCCGTTTCCTGCTTTTAGGAGAGAATATCTTAGAGACATACTAGGATATTAAATGTTAACGGATAAGACATTTAGTTGTGGTTCGTTGCATTTCCGGCGAGCGTGCTGGAAGACAAAAACAATTACATACAATGATGATTGGCATTAATTGTTTTCCTCTCATTAGCAGTTGATTCGGAAGGAGGGATTCAGGTGCTGTGTTCGCTAACTTTTTCCTTATTTTCTTATTTTTTGGTTCACGGAACCATCAAAATGGCGACGACTGTCTAGAAAAGTTGTTACCGTTTTAAGATATCCTTCTCCCCTTCCTTCTCACTCTACTCTACCAGTCAATAAGCAATAATATACAGAGAGAAACTTGAGAGAGTGTGGGGATAACATTGTCTTCCCTTCTCTTTCACTACTACTCATCAAATATTTGGGGAAAACCCAATCCGCTTAATATATAGAGCAAGGAGTTTATCAGTTCTCAATGCGAATTATCTGGCCGCCGTTTCCCGCATTGAAGAGAGAATATCTTAGAGAAAGCCTAAGGTACCCCACGGGGATTAGATGCCTATTGAGGTCATCAAAATACATACAATGAAGATTGTCATTGTTTTCCTCTCATTAGCGGTTGTATTCGGAAGGAGGGCTTCAGGTGCTGTGTTCGCTAATTTTTTTCCGTTTTTTGTTTACCTTCAAAATTTTGACGACCTTCTAGAAAAGTTAGGGGCAATCAAGAGCAATGATAGAATGCGATCTGATCGCACTTATTCGAACATAACTTTTTGTAAAATGGTCTGATCTAATCAGTCCTGCTAGCTAAAATAATCCATACATCCATAGCTTTCGATTGATATAATAATTATTTAAATCGGTTAAGAAATAAAAAAGTTATGGCCAAATGTATGGCCTCGAGAATATACGCATATTTAAAGTATAAATCAGAATTTATAAAAATTAAAAATCAGAATTTATATAAACAAAAATCAGAATTTATAAAAACTAAAATCAGAATTTTAATAAAATACAAACCAGAATTTCTGATTTAGTTTTATGATTTATTTCTTGGTTAATTCTGATTAATTCTGAATTTCTGATTAATTCTGCTTTAGGAAAAAAATCAGAATTTTAAGAACTAAAATCAGAATTTTTCTAGAATTAAAAACCAGAATTTTTAGAAATTAGTCAGAATTTTAAAACAAAAATCAGAATTTCTAAATTTAAAAATCAGAATGTATATATAAATAAATCAGAATTTTTGGGAATTAAAATCAGAATTATTTTAAAAAATATCAGAATTTTCTAATTTACAGAGTTCCTCTGAGCAACAACAAGAAAGTGAGGAAACTCAACAACAACTCCCTGCTGAAATAACTTCAGGCCGAAGACAATCACTAGCTGAACAATGGTTTCGTACTGTCAGAATGAGAAGGAGAGGAGCTCATGGAATAGCTGGAACTCAAAGTGAAGAGCTGAGCCGGAAAAATTTTATTGACCAACATCAGCCTCGGCCACATAATTTATTAATTGGGCAGGAAAAACAAAATAATAAAGAATTAATTATGCCTGCTGGGGAGGAAGATGACGAGGAAATAAAGTAAATATAAGATAGAAATAAAAATCAGAATGAAATCAGAATGGAATCAGAATAAATAAGAACCAGAATTTTTCAGAAAAGAGAATTTTTATTAAAAACCAGAATTTCTCAGAAAATCAGAATTTTTCAGAAAATCAGAATTTTTAGAAAATCAGAATTTTTCTAAAAGAAATCAGAATTTTTCAGAAAATCAGAATTTTTTCAAAAATCAAAATTTTTAGAAAATCAGAATTTTTCAGAAAATCAGAATTTTTCTTGAAATCAGAATTTTTAGAAAATCAGAATTTTTCAGAAAACCAGAATTTTTCCAAAATAAATCAGAATTTTTTAGAAATCAGAATTTTCAAAAATCAGAATTTTCTAAAAATCAGAATTTTCAGAAAATCATAATTTTACAAAATCAGAATTTTCTGAACAATTTTCAGAAAAATTATTTAAATTTATTTTTAATTAAAAAAATCTTTTTAAGAATATTAACGTCCAATCAACAACCAATGCTTGATAATAATGGAAATAATTTTATCAGATCATCGTCCCCGTTATCTAGCTCTTCTGCAGGTTTTGGTTGCTCTGCTGCTGTTAGGTTGAAATTTAAAAAATCAGAATTCTTATAATTTTTCTGAAATCAAATTCTGATTTTTATTAATTCTGATTTTTTGCTCTGAAAATTTAATTCTTAAAATTTATTTGAAAATCAGAATTTCTGAAAAAAATTCTGAAATTTTTTTGAAAATCAGAATTTCTGAAAAAAATTCTGAAAATTTGTTTGAAAATCAGAATTTCTGAAAAAATTCTGATTTTTATTAATTCTGAAAAATTCCGACTTTGCTTCTGATTTTTTCAGAATTTTCAAAAAAATCTGAAAGATTCTGATTTTAAAAATGTTCTTTAACATTATCATTCTGATTTTCAGAATTTTCAAAAAAAAATCAGAACAGAAAATCAGAATTTTAAATAATAATATTCTGATTTTTATTTTTGATTTTATTTTTAAATTCTGATTTTTATTATTTTCCTAACAATTAAATTTAGCCGCAGCTGTCCTCCAACTCCACGTCCTGCAATGCGCCAGCGCTATTTAAAAGAGGGTTATTGCCAGCTTACTTCAATACAAACATTGTCGCAGCACAATCGATATGTAGGATTGAAAAATAAATTTTTAAAAAATTAAAAAAAATATTTTTTTGGTTATGAGGGTAGAGTTAAAGGGTAGTCTTCCCCTCTCTCTAATAATACACCCCTTGATTTTATAGTTAATTTAGTGGCGTTTTACACGAGAGAGGGGGAAGAAAGGGTCTAATAATCATCACATAATTCTTTAAAATATTAGAATTCTGAAAATTTTTATTATGAAAATTATTCTGAATTTGTCAGAATTTTGAGATCATAATTCATAATGATATCAGAATTCTGAACTTATTCTGAAAATTATTCTGATTTTATTCTGAAATTTATTTTGAAAAAATCAGAATGTTTATTCTGAAAATTTATTCTGATTTTATCAGAACTTTGAGATCAGAATTTATAATGATATCAGAATTCTGAATTTATTCTGAAAAACAAAACCAGAATTTTTATTCTGAAAATTTCTGATTTTAAAAAATATTCCTTAAATATTCTGATTTTTAATTCTGATTTTATTTTTAATTTTTTTCTTTCCGGAAACAACAATTAATAATAAAAATACTTCCGGAAAAATAAATAAATTAATATTTGCACAGCCTTAGTTCCTCCCTTTTTACAGATGTTTCTGTTTGACGACGTGTTGCTCATATGCAAAGAAAAGTAGGCGGATTTTTTAAAATTTTTTTAAATTTTACATAATATTATTTTTTTAATTATTAATTTTTAAAAAAATATTTTTTATTCTTATTTCCACTATTTTTCCCCTATTTTTCCCCCTATTTTCTCACTTCTTACACAATTCACCCCCTATTCTCACCCTATTTCTCCCCCTAATTTTCCCCTAATTTTTCTTTAATCCTCGATCTTTCTACTTTGCAAAACAAGCAAAAATTTTTTTTTTAATTTTTCCCTTCTTTTCACCTGCGCAAGAATAAAAATTAACATGGCGATGTACTCAAGCAACGCTCCTTACTCTTAAGAAATTTATTTTAACTTCAATTTAAAAAATTTTTTTTGTGGAAGGGAGGGGGGAGAGGATTTTTGGACAAAATAGCACTTGTAGTATATTTAAAGTATATTTATTTTTGATGGTTTTTAGAGCATAAAAATGGAGAAATATGAGAGAAAAGAAGAGAAAATTAGCAAAGTACAAGAGAGAGACTTGTGATGTTTTGGCGCGGGGCCGTTTTGGCGCGAGACTCAAAATTGACACTTAGACGTAACCAAAATTAATGAAAATTTTCTCAAATTTAGTTAACATACTTGACTATCTCCTCCAAAAATTTCAGAATTTTTCATCAGATATTTCTGAAGTTATAGTCGATAAACCTCGAAAAATTAGGAATTTTTACGAAAAATTTAACATTTTTGGCCATATTTTCTGAAATTTTGGCTCTAAAATTCTGAAATTTTTAGGGAACTTAGATAAGCATATGAGAGGTAATATTGCAAAATTTTATCTTTCTAGGTAAACAATTCATTGTTTTATAGGCCCGCGCCTAAACGACCCCGCGCTAAGTACAGGAGAGGGGACACGCCCAAGTAGGCGCGCGGGCATAACGGCGCAAAGCCATAAGTTGCTGAAAAATTTCTGGCACCTGTCAATTTTGGTACCTATCTCTTTAGCTCGATGAGAGGAATCGTATAATACCAAATTTGGAAAGATTCAGAAAATCTTGAAGCAAGTTAAGGCTCTGCGCCTTTATTGCTGTGCGCCTAAACAACCCTGCGCCAAGTACAAGAGAGAGACTTGTCTTTTCCCTTTCTCTTTTTTCTAAAAATAAAATGTGGCGATTTTTCTTTTTTTTAAATAAACATGTCCGCGCAGAGAAAATCGTTAAAAACACTAAAAAATTTTTTCTCTTAAAAAAATATTTTTAAAAACACATTTTTACATTATAATAGACGTCCACTCTTCAGACACATTTTCTCTTTTATTCTAATTTAAAGCTTTCTTCCCTTTGTTTTCTGCTAAATTTTCAATGACTTTAATCTTTTAGTATTTTTAATGGCTAATTTATTTTTAAAAAAATATTTTTTGGTCATTTTCAGTTCAAAATTCTAGTTAAATTTAAAAAATTCAAATTTTAAAAATCCCTTCCCTCAAAATTTTGTAATTTTCTCTTGATAATCGCATTAAAATAAAAGTTTTAAAAATCAAACGAGCGGATCTAGTGGAATTAATTAATAGTGATGTTCGAGAGTCAAAAAAAGCCGAGAGTCGAGACCGAGACCCGAGACCGAGACCGAGAGCCCAAAAAAACCGAGAAATTTCTCGACTCGAGAGTCGAGACCGAGACTCTCGAACATCACTATTAATTAACCTTAATTGTTGCTTAAAATCCGGAATTCCTATACAGGATCTTCCTAAAATCCTGTTCGGGATTCCACGCTGATCTTTAATAGTACCCCGTAGAACCCCGTACGGGGTCTCTCGCATGCCGATCTCTATTAGTAGTACGGGTTCTAAGGATACTATTAGAGATCGGTATGCGAGAGATCCCGTACGGGGTTCTACGGGATCCTGCTCGGGGTCTTCAATTTTAAGAGGCAAACGGGATTACCGGGATTCCGCAAATCCCTCTGGATATTTAAAAATGTCCAGTTTCAAAGTGCCAATATTACATAATGCCAAAAGTATGAAATATCAAAATTAAAAATACCAAAGCTATATAAAACATTAATCTTTAGCATATGTTACATGCAATAAATTTTTTAAATACCAAAAATATTAAATATTTTATCCCATTAAAAATTGTTAATTAAGCATTTAATCCTTTATTTTTTATATTTTTTATTTAAAAAATTCCCGATTTGCTCCAAATCTCCTTACAAATTAATTATTAAATAATTCCACACATTCCATTTCCTCTCTTTTTTTATCTAAATTTTTTTTAAATTAGAAAAAAATTTTTGGATTTATTATTGGCGAACAGGAAAAAATAAGGGAACTAGTTCATTTTGGCGCGGAGTCATTTAGGCGCGCGACTCAAAACTGACACTTGGGCGAATCCTAAATTCATGAAAATTTTCTCAAATTTAGTTGACATCCTTGCCTCCATCCTCCAAAAATTTCAGAATTTTTCTTCAAATATTTTTGAAGTTATAGTCGATAAACCTCAAAAAATAGGCATTTATACTGTGGAAACGGCATTTTGGCCATAATTTTTTGAATTTTGGCTCAAAAATTCTGAAATTTTTGGAGATCCTAGTTAAACCTATGAGAGGTATTTCTGCAAAATTATATCCTTCTAGCTATTCAAATGACTATTTTACATTTTATTTTTAGAAAATGAGAATGGGAAAGAACTACTTGACGCTGGGTCGTTTAGGCGCGAGCTTATAAAACAGTGAATTGCTTATCCAGAAAGATAAAATTTTGCAATAATAACCCACATATGTTTATCTATATTCTCCTAAAATTTTCAGAATTTTTGAGCCAAAATTTCAGAAATTATGGCCAAAAATGTTGATTTTCCTAAAATTGCCTAATTTAGTGCGGTTTATCGACTATAACTTCAAAAATATTTGATGAAAAATTCTGAAATTTTTGGAGGAGGAAGTCAAGGATGTTAACTAAATTTGGTAAAATTTTCATAAATTTAGGATTTGCCCAAGTGTCAATTTTGAGTCGCGCGCCAAAACGTCTCTGCGCCAAAACGCCCCAACCGGAGCATAAGGGAAAGAATTTTTTCTGTGGGGAAACACGCGCGGATATTTTTTTTATTTTTTTAATAAATTGGGAGAATATTTTTAATTTTATTTTTAAAATTAATTTATTCCTTGTAGTTATTGGTTAAATTAATTTTTGGAATTTTTGTCGAATTTTTTTGAAAAATATTTATAATTTATTAAATTCCCCTTAAATTTATATAGGTAGTCTCGAATAAATTAATATTAATCAAAAATTAATTTTTTTCGTCCCTTATAATTTTTATTTTAAATAAATTCCTTAAATTCGAGAAATTTGCTAAAATAATATTTGAAAATTTTATTTTTTAAATTTGCCCTTAGGGGAAATTTTTCGAAGTTTCCCCTCAGGGCATATATTAATTTTCCCCACAAGCTCAACGTTTTTCTTCCACACCAGGCTAGTCCTATATACTAGAGAGTGTGTCGGAACTTGGAAAAAAACCTTCCAAAAGTTTTTTCAATTCCAACCTCCAACATTTGGGCTAGTTCCGACTTCAATCTTTTTGATTTCCGACTCTTATGATTTCCGAATTTCCCGACCCCTCTGGGGCTGTTAAAAAGAATATTTAAAAAATCCCAAGGAAATATTAAAAGTCAGCAAAGTCGATTGACACTCTCAATGTCTGTCTAATATATTTTGTTCCCTTCACAGTATAAGTAGGCTGGAAGGAACGAAAAAATTTTTAAAAAAATTTAAAAAAATATCTTTCTAAAATATTTTTTTCTAAATTAACCGATCACATTTTCCTCTCCATTTCCTTTTTGTCAAATAAAAATTCTTTTCCTTCAAATTCCATTTTTTTGTTTTCTATCTACTCCCCGCAGAGTGAACTTCAGAATTCTTCAAAGAATTTCGTCTCTTTTTTTAAATAAATTGAAAAAAAGTTCAGTTCTCTCGCTGATTTTCTAATTTTGTCAAGAATTTGGAGGCGCGCATGTCCTCTAATTTTGAAACTTAATTTAATTAAGATGGACCTAAATAATGATAGATTAAAATGATTTATAAATAGGCTGATTTTAAGTTAAATTGTTTTTATTTTTTGGCTCTTATCCCTCCTAATCTTTATACCGTATTTCCTGTATTAAAGCCCCCTCCGAATTAGAGCCCCCCTTTCGAGGATGGTTGAAAAATAGAGACTTTTTTCTCCTAAATAGACTTTTTCCCCATCTCTTAAATTCCACCTTATACCGGAAGTATATTTTTCCTCCCATTTTCCCTTTGTATACAAAATTTAAATTTTCCCCCACTAAAAGCTCTAAAACAAAGGAAAACTACAAAATTAAAAATTTTATTTTAAAACAAAGTAAAATTGCTCCAATTAAAAAGTCAAAGAGAAGGAAAACTTCTTTTGTATAAAACAATTTTAGTGGTCATTTTATTCATTTTTATTCATTGATCGTAGCGATATGTGCGCAGGTTGTCGTCGAATGTCTTGGAGGTCGGCCGGTCATTTCTTTTATTTTTATTCTTTAATTTATTCAACCACCTTAAATATTGCTTAATTATACTATTTTATATGGAGTATACTACAATTTTGTTTGAATAAATTTTTCAGAGTTCAAGCAGTACAAGTAGATGAACATTTATGTACTGCTTGAACTTGTCCAAAAGTTAAATTGGTTTTTTCTGCTAGTAAGTGCAGTAGATTAGAATTATACAGTACTCCCAGAGAGACCGACTCGAGGCGTCTATATACTTCCTATGAGTCATATCTCTCCAGTCCACATGTAGGGTGAAGGGAACATGATAAAATTGAGGTTCCCTTCAGCCCACATATGATGTAGAGATGTAAAGGGAATATAATAAAAGTATGTTCTCTCCAGCCTACATGTAGTGCGAAGGGAACATATTTTGTTGAGTATATCCGATCGTGCTGGAGACTATTTCTTGGGCACCATACCCGTACTTAAATATATTTTTGTCTTTATTTAATTTTCAAATCCTTGTCTTCAAAAAAGAATTAATAAAGCAATAAAATATTAAATTCTTTCAAGATTTACAGCATAGATAGGAACATAATAAATATTAAATAATAGGGAAAGTAAACTTGAAAGAAAGTAAAAATAATTATTAGCTAATTTATTATTAGTCATTATCCTCTCCTATATTTATTTTTAAAACTTCTCTCCTTAAATTTATTTTAATCCTATTTGTTGTAGTCTTTTTCCCAGTCCATATTTTGATTACGGATAACCAGAGACAGGTCTTTTCCCTTTTGGAATCCCCAGTCGAACCGCTGGGATTCCATTTCTGTAGGTTATCCAACGGATATAACCTTTTACTATGTTTCTTTACCCTACATGCGGACTGAAAAGACATCTTTGCTATGTTCCCTACACACTACTTATGGGCTGGAAGGAACATCTCTATATATCCGTTGGATATCCCACCTTATATTTATCCGACCGTATATCTTATATAGACCCCTCGTCAGATTCTACAACTGTCAGATTCTCTACTTACCAGTGGAAAACAAACTAACACTTTTGGACAAGTTCAAGCAGTACATGCAAATGTTCAACTACTTGTACTGCTTGAACTCTGAGAAATTTATTTAAGCAAAACTTCAGTATTTCGTTGTGGAACAGTACCTAAAATCATTTCTGTGTGAGCCTTTCACATTATATGTGGGCTGAAGGGAACACTTCTTTGTTATGTTCCCTTCACACTACATATGGGCTGAAGGAATACCCGTAGATAAGTTCCTATAACCGACAACCCTTATTAATAACCATATTAACCTGAAAATAAAGCAAAAACACATCCGCCTGACATTACCTGTTTCTTCTTCCTTTATTATTAGCTATATTTTCAGTATGCTTTTATGGGACACGCCCAAAACGGCGCGCGGCCATAACGGCGCAAAGGCATAACTTGCTTCAAGATTTCTCAATCCTTCCAGATTTAGTATCAAACGATTCCTCTCATCGAGCTGAAGAGAATGGTACCAAAATTGACAAGGGCCTGACCTCTTCCAGCAAGTTATGGCTCTGCGCCGTTATGGCCGCGCGCCGTTTTGGGCCTACTTATTTTATAGTAATTCTCCAAGGCCACACAATAAAGACCAAAAATCCCCACCAATTTATTTATTCTTTTATTTATTCCCCCCTATTTCCTTCTAATATTTATTTGATTTTCTGAGCAAAATACACACAAACAAAGTCCAATTGCGCAGCGCAATATTTCTTTCGCCTTGCATTTGAACATTACACCACACCTGTTTTTAAGGGGGATAGTTGGGTGTTTGATATATCTTTTTAGCCTCTTTTTAGCCTTTTTTGCTCAAAAACAAGAGATTATTTGTTTTTAATAACATTTTTTGCTTTTGGCATTCCTCAGCTAATCCCTGATTTCCGCTCCTTTCCTATTTTGGGGCGGAAAGATTATTTGAGGGAGGATTTGTGGCATTAAATGGCATTAAAATTATACTTTTGGCTTTTATTACATTGCATATTTGCCATAAATACTCTGACATTCCTCTACTGCAGAGGTGGGTCGGAACAGTCAGAGGTGTCGGAACTCGGAAGAGCCGGAAATCGGAACTGGCTCAAATGTCGGAACTCGGAAATTGGAAATCAAAATTTTTTTCGGAAATCGGAAATTGCCAGGAAAAAACGTAGGAAATCGGAATTCCGACCCACCTCTACTCTCCTGCCATTTAATGCATTTATTATGCGACTTATGTCAGTTATCGTATAGGACCGGTTTTTGGCATTCTTTGTCCTTTTGACATTCTTATATCTTCTGGGACACGCCCAAGTAGGCGCGCGGCCATGTAGGCGCAAAGCCATAACTACCTGGAAAATTTATGCACCTTAGCAATTTTGGTACCAATCTCTTTAGCTCGATGAGAGGAATCGTTTAATGCCAAATTTTGAAGAATTCGGAAATCCTAAGGCAAGTTATGACTTTGCGCCTACTTGGCCGCGCGCCTATTTGGGCTGTACCCATATCTTCTCGGCCATGTCATTTTGGTACATATTTATTATATTAAATGTCATTTTTCAAGATCAAATGCCACTTATATCATCCGATGCCATTAATTACTTTATTATGCCCTTAGGGCACAATTTTGCCATTTATTGGAATTTTTGGCTTCCAAGTCAATTTATTTAATCCTCCTCTCCTCCCCTCAATCCATTAATTATTTAAATATTTAAAACCTTCCCCAAAATAGATTTATTTATATTAAGTAAAATGTTCAGAAAATATATATCCACATTAAAAATATTTTTGAAGGCAAAAATGCTCCTTCTCAGTCGTCTTCCCAAATTTGTGTGTTGCGTCGCGCAGCGCCCTCTTTATATATCCATCAGTCTTAAAATCTTCCCCTCTCCCCTCTATATCTATCCACATCCCATTCATCTGTGTTTTTATTTATTTTCGTTCAAACACCAAACGATGCTCTTATAATTTTTGAGGTTGCATTAGAGTCAAGCAAAAATTTCAATTGGGCATTTTGAAATTTCAACTTATGAAAAAAAATTTATTTCGAAATTTTGCGTGTTTCGAAATTTCGAAAAACCCGAAATTTCTTAATAAAAATTTCAGAATTTTCAAAATCAGAATTTTCTTAATATGTAGTTTCTGAATTTACGATTTTTGGACATTTTTCAACCTAGACATCTCAAAAATTTTTGAGTGTTGATCATATTTATTTTATTTATCTATCCAATTTTATCCAATTAAATTTATTTTTAATTAAATTAAATTTGTTTTTTTTATCACCTTCTCTTTTTAAATTGATGGCACATTTAAAAAAATGTTTATATTTTTTTGTTGACAGAAATTAATGGCACTAGACTAATATTTGTAAATAATAATTAACGAACCTTAATATATGAATGTCGAACCTTAATATAGTTTCCCTAATATTATTGTTTACTCTTCTAAGATATATTTTTATTAAAAGACTCATGCATATTCCGGTCAGGGCTGTGTGCCAAAATTTTTGCGTGGCGCGCCGAACGCCATTTTTTCAAATTTTTAAATCACACCAAATGCAAAACGCCAAAAATCGGCCAAAAATGGACGCAAAACGCCGAACACCAAACGGCATGATGCACAGCCCTGATTATGGCTTGCTACCGATCTGACCCTTTTTTCGCTACTTCCGTCTGCCTCTAGGTCCTTTATCATTTTTAATTATTTTTTGTTTACCAAATTTCCAATTTTTATTTAGTTTTCATTATAATTGCAAATAAATAGTCTCCTCTCTCATTTATTATTGACAATATAAGTGTTGGGATGGCTGCCTTTATTTTTGTTTTTATTAAAAATGTCACACATTTGCGTCAGCTTAATTAGGGAAGGAGACATTTTAAGTGTTTTTGGCATTGCTAATGAAGATACAAATTTGGCAAAATTTGTATTTTAAGAGCAAGTCAAGGGGAAAGTATAATCGTGAGAGATATTGCTTTGACAAGACAGAATTAGCTATTAATTTATTTTGACCCAAATGCAACCATTTCTGAACCTTGGGGGTATGAATGGAAATTAGGACCCTAGTCTCTATAAGGGATGGTTAGGGTTACCCGAAGCCCTACGCCCGATACTGACAAACGAAACACGAAACTGAAACACGAAACCCGAAATGAAAACACGAAACCCTTAACGAAAACACGAAACCCGAAACTGAATCCCTAAACCCGAAACTGACACCCTAACCTGATACTGACACACGAATCCCGAAACTGAGGCACTAAACCGAAACTGAAACGCGAAGCACCCGAAGCTGAAATTAAACACGAAACTCGAAACTGAGGCACGTGAAACCCGAAACTAGTCGAAACGAAAACCAGAAACAAAATCACGAAACCCGAAACGAAAACACGAAGCCAAAACACAAGAGCCGAACTCAAACTCGAAGCCCAAAACGGAAGCACCAACTCCTTAAAGGAAACTCGAAACCCATAACCATGACTATTTCCTCAACACATTCCATCCATGGTCTCTAAATCCGATCTCTACCCTAGGCATTAAAAAACAATGAAAAAAGCCAGACTATTTAAGCTTTAATTTAATTAGAGATTAATACATATAACAAATAATAAAAAATAAAAAAAAATATTAGCCTCTATAAATCTTTTATTCTCTTCTTTTTAGTCCATTGTGTTCATTAAATAAAATAAATGGCCGATTAAAAATTTATTTATTTATTTATTAGTCGTTAAAAATCCCTATATGTCTTCATTATGTTAAATTATCACATCATTAATTCATTAATTACTTTTTTTTTATTTTTTTATTAAAATTGAATAGATAAGTATTTTTTTAAATATTAATTGATTAAAAAATATTTTTAGTCATTCTTTGATTTTTTAAAAATTTTATTTTACCGTTTTATACATGTATTGACTCTTATCCCGTAGAAACTAAATGAGGAAATCAGAATTTGTGTTTTTTACAAATTAATTTCCTTTCCGGAAAAATGTATTTTCAGAAATTGTATTTTTCGTAGTTAGGATTAATTTTTAAAAATCAGAATTTGTATTTTCTTTTATTATTATACATTTCCGGAAAAAATTTAAAAAAACGGAAATTTGTGTTTTCCGGAATTTAAATTAAAATCAGAATTGTATTTTCTTTTATAATATTCCTTTCCGGAATAAATAATGAGAAAAAGAATTGTGTTTATGAGAGAAGAATTGTGTTTTCCGGAATATAATTTAAAAATCAGAATTTGTATTTTCGTAAATTTAATTCCTTTCCGGAAAAATATTATTAGTTCCGGAATATTAATTTTATGTCAGTCAGAATGTGTGTTTTCCGGAATTAATTTAAAAATCAGAATTTTGTATTTTCTATAAATAAAATTCTTTCCGGTAAAATAACTATGTATTTCTTCAAGTACATTTAATATTTTATTTATTATCAACTTTTGTACATATTTTTTCTTTTGATATTTAATTTTGTCAAAAACTAAAAAAATAAAATAAACACCAAAAATGAATCATCCAAACCATTCAATGTGTAATACTTACGTCTTTTAGCTTCTAAGAAAAACCCCCGTCATTCCCTCTTAATAATCAGTTTTTATTTGTCAAAATTTTTAAATGTTTTTTTTTCGAAGGAAAAAATTTTTTTTGGAGAAAATTTTTTTTCCTTAAAGTTCAATGGGAATAAATTAAGTTTTAGGCTGGGTAGCCAGTTAATTGTTTAACTAGGCCAATTAATTGGTCGATAATTTTATTAATAATTTATAACGGCTAGTAAAAATACTCGGACTTTTTACCATAAATAAACAAAAATAATTTTTTTATTGCTTTAAATAAATATAGAAACCCACGCACGCATAATAGTATTTTTATTTGTTATTTGTTTGTACTGGAATGCTTTAAATAAATTTTATAAATTATTTAAAGCATAAGAATATTTGTGTGTTATATTTACTATAAATAAACACAAGTCAGAATGATGTGTTTTCTTTAAATAAAATTCCGTTCCGTAAAATTTATTTTTTCCTGAAATAAAATACAAATTTAAAATAAATCAGAATTTGTATTTTCCGGAATCAGAATATATTTTTCGGAATCAGAATTTGTATTTCATGTGTTTTCAGTAATATTTAATAATTAAATAAATCAGAATTTCAATGTATTTTTTTCAATCAGAATTTCCGGAAAATACATAATTTGTATTTTTTTCAAATCAGAATTTTCTCTACTAAAATACATTTGTATTTTAAAAAAATACAAATGTGTTAAAAAAATACAAATGTGTATTTTAAAAAAATACAAATGTATTTTAAAATTACTATTTTATTTATTCTTATGTATTTTTACCCTTATTTATTTTCACCCACCCCCTCATGTGTTTTTATTTACCATTTTATTTTTTAGTTATTTTTGCCTATTTAACCATAAATAGATAAAATTAATTCTAAAATAAGACAATTTCCTCATAATTGCCCCAAATAGTGCTTTAACTATTTTTATCTTTTTTTTACTATTTTTCTCGTTCCATTTGGGAGTTTCTAAAAACGTCTTTTCCTTTTTTGCTTTAATTTGGCAATTTTAAATTATTTAGGGAATATAAAGGGAGTTTTTTGGTATTTTTTAATTTAAAAAAAATTTTTTTTATTTTTACTTAATATATATTTTTTTATTTTTTGAAAAAAAATTTTTTTAGTTTAAGAAAAATTTTTTTATTTTTTGAAAAAAATTTTTTTTTACTTAATATATATTTTTTTATTTTTTGAAAAATAATTTTTTTTTTATTTTTACTTAGTAATATATAGTTTTTTGTTTTTCAAAATTTTTTTTTAAATTTATTCAAACTTCTGTAAAAGAAGTGTGCCGAAATTATTCTTTAAAAAGACGAAAGGCGAAACACAAATAAGGCGAAATTTTTTAGGCGAAAGACGAAAGTCGAAATTTTTTTAATTGCCGAGGGCGATGAAGTCGGAACTTCTCCTTTTTAGAGCCACAAAATAAATTTATTAACGACTTCTAATATCTAAATTTATGGTCACGATCTAGCTTATTTTATTAACTAAACATTTTTATACCGGAAATGAATTAATTATTAATATTTAAATTATTTTTTAAATTAAAACAGCTGGCTAAATTTAAAATAAATTTGAAAAAATTATTATTTTTTCTAATGATTCACATTTATAATAAAATTTTATTTAACCATTTTTAAGCTAAAATTCATTTTATTTTGCTATTTTATTTTTTAAATTATTTTAAATTATGTTTTATTATACATGGCGCGACGTTTGAGTACCCGACATTTGAGGACAATCTCAGTTAAATCAAGCATAGGATCAGTGATAATATGATAACCAAAAGTAATTAATTTTATAAATACAAGCTAAAAAATGCCTCTAAAATGGTACAAAATTTGGACAAAATTTTGGCTTTAAAATAAAGTTATGGCTTAAAAACTAAGAAAGTTTGCCTTGAAACATCTATTAATGGCCATAACTTTCTCAAAATTTGGCCGATTTTGATTTTCTGTGCTTTAAAATTTTCCTATTTTTAAGCTTGATTTTTCTGTCAAGAAATTATATTTTTAAGTTCAGTTCAAAAAAAGTTATCACAAAAATACGCAAATGTCGTGTGTCCTCAAATGTCGCATTTAATAATAAATTTAATAATCTCTCAAAATCACCCCAATTTAGAATAATTATTTTGGTATCTATTTGTGCGTATTTCCCCTAATATTCTCTTTAATCCCTTCTTTTTACGTAAATATCAAACTAAAAATATTAAAATAGAGCTTTAATTATAAAAGGAAACCTTTTTTTGGATTGGGGTAATTTTTAAGAATTTTTGGACAAAGTGTCATCCCTTTATAGCTCAAAAATATTATACAATAATTTTAATAATCTCTAAGAATTTTAAATTCTAGCGGAGGTTGCTGTATAAATTAAATAAAAAATCAAAAATCTTTTTAGTTTGTGATAAAAAATTTTTTTTGTAGCCTAACAAAGCTGCCTAAAAATAGGCGTGTTAGAAAAGCTCGTTTATAGAGATTTTAATAAATTAATCTATTTTTTTGTGTTTATTTTTTTTTAATTTTGATGGTATTTTGTAGCTAATTCTCAGCTCTATTTAATTTAATTAATTTGATTAAAAAATATTTTATTCATTAAAAAGTTTTAGCCAAAATTTACACCTAGAATTAGCGTTCGAGTACGTCCGCGCGCATCTTTTTAACTTCTTCTAGAGTTTAGCTAAGACCTTGAAATTATATATTTTTATTCCACATAGAGGTATCTAACATATCCCCAAATTTCAGAATTTTTGGTTTAGTATATGGAAAGTTATGGCCGAAAATTTAAAAAATCCCTAAACAAGTCGAATACGTCTGCGCGCAGCGTTATAACTTTATTAAAAGTTAAGCTAAGACCTTGAAATTTTTACTGCTTATTCCAGATAGAGATGTTTATCACCTCCCCAAATTTCAGAATTTTTGGCTAAATATTTCAAAAATTATAGCTGAAAATTTAAAAAAGCACTGAAAATGCATGCCCCTCTAGGTGTTTTTCGTCCTCTTTTTGTCCATATTTTCATAGCTAACTTTTAAAAAAATCCAAAATTTTTAGAGGATCTAGATAAGACTGTTGAAGGCATCAGAAAAAAATTTTCAGGTCCATACCTTCATTATAAGTCAAGATACTGGCGCGCGCGCAAACGATCCCTCATCCTAAACATTTTCACATCCACCTCATATTTACTCCTTATTTATTTTATTTTTTTTAAATATTTTCTTCTGTTTTATCAAATATTAAAAAAATATTTAAAAATAAAATTTCAAAAATTTTTTAAAAATTAAAAAAAAAATTAATAATTTTAGAGGAGAGCATAACAGCTGTTATAAGCTTAAAGAAAAAGTTTCACTTGAATTTCTGTGGCTTTCTTCTAATAATTGTACTAATTCTTTTCTTCTTGGTTGGCCTACAACGCGCAACTATATAGCTCATTTCAGGTGTGATATTTTTAAATAAATTTTAAAATAAAAAATGTCGCGAATTTCATAATGTCAAATTTTCGGAATGTCATATTAAAATGTCAAGATTTCAAAATGTTAATATTTCCAAATGTCACTTTCAAAATGTCAAAAATTTCATTATGTCAAAATGTCAAGAATTTCAAAATGCCAAAAATGTCATAATGTCAAAAATTAATTAATTTTCAGTACGGAGCGCGAAAAATCAGACTGGTTTGAAAAGCTGAACTCAGCCATACAACGTCGTCTCCGGCCAAAATCCACAACAATAGGAGTTTTTGTTCAAATTGAAGGACGTCAACAGGTGAAAAATTTTTTAAATTTTTTTTTGATTTTTATTTTAAATGTCAAACAGCTCTAATTAGGCTCAATTTACCCTCCCACTTTTTTTAAAATATTTTAAGAACTCTTTCCGGCCATTATATCCTTTTTATATTAAATATTATATATTTTTCACATGTTCCCAATTTTATTTTTTTTTATTTGAGTGCACTTTTTGAATGATTTTTTTTCTCTTCTCCACGCAAAAAAAAATTAAAAAAAATTTTTAAAAATAAAAAAAATTCAAAAAAAAATTTTTTTTTCAAACTCCGTCATTGAGTATAGGACGTTGG
Source organism: Meloidogyne arenaria (assembly GCA_036172955.1). Classification (NCBI taxonomy): domain Eukaryota; kingdom Metazoa; phylum Nematoda; class Chromadorea; order Rhabditida; family Meloidogynidae; genus Meloidogyne; species Meloidogyne arenaria. Next base: position 341,556 of record JARQAB010000018.1, read on the forward strand.
ATCATTGATCCTGCCGGCAAAAAAACCAAAATTCACGGTTTCGGGAATCGAGAATTCCAGAATTTTTTTCCAATTCCCATTTCGGGAACTTGAGATCCTGACCCTAAAAAAACGTCGGGAAAATTCCCGATTTTCGGGAATCAGGACGGCAGGATCTCTGGTATGGATCAGGGACGGGTCGGAGGCTATGCGAAACCCAACCCGAGTAATTTTCGAAGACCTTACCCAATTTTTTCTCTCAACCCGGCCCGCTCCTGTATGTAATAATGAAATTATTTTTTAATTTTTTCTTAGCCCCGTCTTCATTTTTTCTTGAAATTTTTAAAAATTCACCTATTCCCCCTCCTCTTCCACCCACCCACTCATCTGGCATTAACATTTCCCTTATAATTCCACAAAAATATTTTTTCTTAAAAATTCTCTCATTTCCCATAATTTTTATTTATTCTGATTTTTATTCTGATTTATTCTGATTAAATTAAAAAATACCCCCTACTCCTCCACCCGCCCCCCCCCCATCTGCCATCTAAATAATTTCCCTTATAATTCCACAAAAATATTTTTTCTCAAAAATTCTCTCATTTCCCATAAGCAGCTTTTCCTTCTCTTTAATTTTGCATAAATAACCCCAGTCTTGTGTGTACATAAATATAAAATTAAATATTAAATAAAATATATACTCTACCAGAGAACAGCAACAAAAAGCTATAGAAACAAACGTCAATTTCCGATGAATAAAAAACCGGAAATCCGTCTAGCTATTTTTTCCTTTTCTTTTATTCCTTTTGGCATTTCTTTCTAGCCGTTCTTCTCGTTTTTAGGCTTTCTTTGAATTTATTTTTTAAGTATTTAATCTGACTAAATATTAAAGAAAGGTGACTTGGGCGCAGGTGAGGGTTGGCGCGGTTTTAAATATCTCCTTTTGAAATGGACCTTAAATCGTGAAATTTTAGGGATATCCTGACAATAAGGTTACCTAACTCTCCTATAATTCTCAGAATTTCTGGTTTCAGATTTCAGAAGTTATGGTCAAAAAACCTCCGTTAAAATTTACTTGGAGGGCGGGTTGCGCGATTTTAGATATCTCCTTCTATAATTGACCTAGAATCCTGAAATTTTGTGGATTTTCTCACAATAATGTTAGCTAGCTTTCCTATAAATTTTCAGAATTTCTGGTTTCAGACTTCAGAAGTTATGGCCAAAATCGCAGTTAAAATTTACTTGTTGGGAGCGTTTGTGGGTTGGCGCGGTTTTGAATATCTCCTTTTGAAATGGACCTAAAATCGTGAAATTTTGTGGATATCTCTTCAATATGGTTATCTAACCTTCTTATAATTTTCAGAATTTCTAGTTTCAGATCTTAAAAGTTATGGCCAAAAAACGCAGTAAAAATAGACTTTTTCGAACTTTTCGTCATTTTTGGCCATAACTTTGTTTTTCCGCAACCAAAAATTTTTAAATTATAAATCTAGTTAGAGGATAGTATCTAGAACGTAAATGCAAATTTTCATAATTTTAGGTCATTTTATTATGCCTCTTTAATATAAGCTGCGCCCTAGCGTCAAATGAAGCCCATACGTGCCACTTCCGTTGAATACTTAAAAATAAAAAAAGAAATGTCGTAATAAATTTATTCTTTTAATATTTTTGCCATAATCTATCTCCTTCCATTCCCACGCATTTTTTAAAAATGTTAAAAATTAAAATTGAAATAAAAATTATTTTTGAGGAAATAAAATTTAAAAATCTAATAATGGCATTTTTAATTAATTTACGTATCCAACACAAATTTTAATTAAATTTTATTTTTTAAATTTGTTCTGTAGTTTATTAAAAATTAAAAATAATGCGGAAGTGAATTTAACAATTAAATTAAATTTTATTATTTTTTAAATTAATTTTATTATTATTTTCTATTTAAAGTCATTATTATTAGTAGACCCTTTTTTATTTTACTACAAATTCTTGAAATTCTTTTTAGATTATTTCTTGATATCATTTTATAGAGGAGAAAATTTGCTATAATTTAGACTAGGTTATTTAATTTTTATGACGATTGGCATAAGAATTCTGATCGGAAATTGAACTTACTTTTAGCTTAAATGTTCGGGTTTCTCAGGGTTTTTCGATTATAACTTTTTTAACGATTATCATAAAATATTTCTCTTTATCTCATTTTGTAGCCCATTCTTTTCTCTATCGAATGATATCAAAATATCTTTTAAATACTTGTTAAATTATCTAGTTACAGATTTTTGAAATTAACTGGTACCTGTCCTTGACGAGTTCTCTTATTATTTTAAATTTTCTTTTAATTCTGATTTTTGTATTTTCTTTTGTTTTTAATTCTGAAATTGTATTTTCTGATGTGTTTTTCATATTAATTATTTTATTTCAGAAATTCTGATTTTTGTATTTTCTTTTGTTTTAAAATTCTGAACTTGTATTTTTTGTATTTTTTCTTTTTAAAATTCTGGTGTGTATTTTTTTGACGTGTTTTTCCTTCTAAGTTTATTTAATTTGAGAAATTCTGATTTTTGTATTTTTTATAATTTTCTTAGTTATTTTCTGTATTTTCCCCCTATCAAGGGACTAATTTAATTTTCCCCATAAATTCTGATTTTTGTATTTTCTTTTTCTTATAAATTCTGAAATTGTATTTTCTTGAATTTTTTTGTATTTTTATTACAACATTAATATTATTCCCACCTATAAATATTACCTTAATTTTCACCCCACAATTTATTTTATATAATTTATGTTCGCGTGCACGTTGCAACACTTTTCGTACATTTTACTGCAAAAAAATTAAAAAAAGAATTTTGGAAAAAATTCTTTGCACAAATTTTTATTTTTATTTAATAAATAAAATTATTAGTATTATTATTATTACACCCCAAAGTTTTTCTGGTTATTTTAAAAGGTTTTAAATTAATATAGTAGTTGGGTCGCGCACCCTTTCCCTTTCCTTTCATTCTTATTTTAATAATTCGGATTGATATTCTGATTTTTAAAAAATATTCTGATTTTGAGAATTCTGATTTTTAAAAATATTCTGATTTTGAGAATTCTGATTTTTTATGCTTTTGATTTTTAAAATTCTGCTTTTGAATGTTCTGGTTTTTAATTATTCTGATTTTTGAATATTCTGATTTTTAATTATTCTGATTTTAAATATTCTGTTTTCTAAAAATTCTGATTTTTGAAAATTCTGATTTTTAATTATTCTGTTTTTAAATATTCTGATTTTTTAAAATTCTGATTTTTAATTATTCTGATTTATCATAATTCTGATTTTAAATATTCTGTTTTCTAAAAATTCTGATTTTTGAATATTCTGATTTTTCATAATTCTGATTTTAAATATTCTGTTTTCTAAAAATTCTGATTTTTGAATATTCTGATTTTAAATATTCTGATTTCTGATAAAATTCTGAGAGGGTTCCATCTTATTATAAACTATCTTTTATATTTAAAACAAAAATTATTTAAGAGATCAATCATTTTTTACTATTATTCTTCTTTTTTTCACACCTGATTATTTATTTTTTGCGCATTTGGTCATAGTCTATTAATTATTTATTGGGGAATTGTTTTATCTTTATAGGAGCAAAAAAAATTTTTTTATATATTCTTCAATGGTTTTGTTACCCCAATTATTAATTTTGAAACCAAAATCCAGCTATTTTAACCAAAATTTTTTTTAGTTTTTACTAGAGAGGACAGAGACTAATCCAGACTAGGAGATCTCGATTCTCATAAGACCCCTCCATGTCTGGTCTTTAATTTTTGCTCTCAATTCTTTATTTTCTCTCTTAATTTTCTTCTAATTTCCTCTTAATTTTACGGTATATAGACTGATTTTAAATGGTAAAAATAAAATTTTGAAAAAATGTCTTATAGAGGCCGGTATACCGAAATTTTTACTCAGGTATTTTTTCTGTCGCTACCGTACCGGAAAATTTTTGAAAAAATCGGTATTTTTAGGTATACCGTTACCGAATACCGAAAAAAGCCATTTGCCGTGCACTAATTTTTAGCAGAAATCTCTAGGTTTATAGTAGAAATCGAACCGAGAGATCGGACTTCTCGTAGGACCCCTCCAAGTCCGGTCTATAGTTTTTGCTCTCAATTTTTCAATTTTTCCCTTCAATATCCTCTTCCTGAATTTTTAATCTTCAATCATCCTGATTTTTAACCCTTTTTTCGGTGACCTTTGATTTTTTTTCTTTTTATTTTTTTTTATTTTTAAAATAATCATAGAAACCTTTAGCCTATATTCCTCCCCTTGCTTCCCCCTTATTTTTAAAATAAAAAAGCAAAAAAGCAAAAAAAAAAATTTTCCTTTATTTTTCTTATTTTAATTTCCAGTTTAACAGCTTAAAAGACGTAAAATAGACTTTGTCCTTGCCTTTTGCTTTAATTTTTTATTAGCTTAGAACGGGGGGTAAGTAATTTTTACACAAACAACTACTAGTATATCATTGCAAACATGAAAATTATTTTTTCCTTATTTTTTTATTTTTTTTCTAAAAAATATTACTAGACTGATTATTAACTTTTTGAATGACTAATAATTTTATTTCAATTTATTTTGTTTACAAAACATTTAAAAACTTTTATTTAATTATCAATTCTGGCGGGGCGTCGTTAAGGCGCTTGACCGAGGCGACGCGAATTTTAATAACTCAACAACGACAAGACATTTTCAAATGAAATTTGGCAGACTTTTTACTTAAGGTGTTAGCTAACAAGTTGCAAGATTTGAAAATTTTTGGTTCAGTAGTTCCAAAGTTGTGACTCGGAAATGACTTCCCCCTCCATTTTCTAGGTGATTAACAGCTACAACATAAATTTTAATATCTTAATAACGCCAAGACCTTTCTAAACAAAATTTTGCAGGCTTATTCTTTATAGTTTGACCTATCAAAATCCAAAATTTCGAAATTTTTGGTTCACTAGTTCCAAAGCTGTGATTCGGAAATGACTTCCCCCTTCATTTCTAGGCGCATTACTGCGCATTTTTTAATATCTCAATAATACCTAGGCCTTTTTAAATGAAACTTGGCAAGCTTATTTATAATAGTGCTGCTTATTAAATTGCAAAGTTTTAAAATTTTAGGTTCAGTAGCTCCAAAGTTGTAGCCAAAAAACTAGCGACACCTCTCATTTTCTAGTTGCCTGATCGTTACTGCGCGTTTTTTTATCTCAATAGTAGCTGCACCTTTTTAAATTAAATTTTGGAAACTTTCTGGTTATAGTTTTACCTAGCAAATTCCAGAATTTTGAAATTTTTGGTTAAGTGGTTCCATAGTTCTGACCCAATAACAAACAAAAACCTTCAATTTTAATTCATAATTAGTACATTTTTGTCTATAACTTGTCCAATATTAAATTTAAAATTCTTTCAAAAATTTTTAAAAAATCTGAGAAGAACTATAAACTCATTTAAAAGTCATCTTCACAAAATTTTTAATTTTACGATTTTATAAAAAAATTTTTTTTCAAAAAATTAAAAGTCGCGCCGTAATCGCCTACCTTACCCCTTCCCCCATCATTTTTAAAAGGAAAGTAAAAATAATTAAATTTTGTTTTTAAAGTTTTGAAAACAAAATTTTTAAATGAAAAATAGACGGAAAGGGACGCAAAAATTATTAATGTATTTTGAAAAATATTTCCGTTTTTTAATGATTTATTTGTCTAGTGAATGAAATATTAGTTTATTTTCACCCTTTACTCATTTATTTTTATTTTTTTATTTGGCGAATGCATTAAAAATGAAATTAAAAATAATTTTAAAAAATCCTACAGATTGGGAAAATTCTGAAAAAAATTAAAAAAAAATAAAATTAAGATGCAAAATAAACTGAAAAAATAAATAAATAAACCTGCGCTCAAATTACCGTACCTTCTTTAAGTGAGTATCCCTTCCACTGAATTATTTTTAAATTAATTCTGATTTTAATTCGTTTTAAAAACAATTCTTATATTTAAATATTCTGATTATAAACAATTCTGATTATAATATTCTGATTTTTATTTTTCTTGTTCTTGATAATTCTGATTTTTTCAAAATCTGCCTTTAAAAATTCTGATTTTTTTAAAATTTTGATTATAAATAATTTTGATTATAATATTCTGATTTTCTTCAAATTCTGGTTTTATTAATTCTGATTTTACAAAAATTCTGATTTTTTAAATTCTGATTTTTAAATAATAATAATTCTGATTTTTAATAATTCTGATTTTTTAAAATATTGATTTTTAATAATTCTGATTTCTAAAAGTTCTGATTTTAATATTTCTGATTTTACAAAAATTCTGATTTAAAGAAGTCTGATTTTTGATAATTCTCTTTTCTAGAAATTCTGATTTTTGTTATTAATATTAATTTTAAAAATAATTCTGATTTTTTAATATACAGTTTATTTAAAATATTTTTGCATTATTATTCCAGTTTCTCCAATAACTCCCCCCCCCCCCCATTTAAAAAATAAAAAATTTCTTATTCTAATAATGACCTTGATTTTTTATTTAATTAATAATTTATTTTTCTGTGTTCTTAAAATATTTGTCTTTCTAATTTTTGATACATTTTTGTTCGTTTTAACTAAAAAAATTTTTTCTCCCTTCAATAACCTTGATTACCTCATATTTTTAATTTTCCGAATTAATTTTTATTCATTTATTTTTAAATATTCTGATTTATAAAAATTCTGATTTTTAATATTCTGATTTTTATAAAATTCTGATTTTTTATTTTTTATATTAATTCTGAAAATAATTCTGATTTCTTATAATTATTTATTCTGATTTATTTTATTCTGATTAATTTACTTATACATATTTTTATTTTCAGCAAATTCGAAGAGAAGTCAAAAACGGTCAACGCGCCGAGGATTTAATTGAGGCTTTACGTATAGAGCTTCATTTGCCTGTTATAGACCCTCATTTGGGACACTACGAACTTTGCTTTTGCCCTGGGAGTAGACGGAATAGTGGAGGAGGTGAATAAGATTTATTTACTTATTATAAGAGACCCCCTTGGGGCTGTAAAATTGTAGCTTATAATGGGGTGTCTCTTAAATAGAGGTGTATGTTAAATGAAGGGGGGGGGGTATTTTTTAGGCAGCTCTCCCACCCAGTGACCAAACAAAACCTTAGTTCCCTTTTGGTGTATGTACCATTTTGTCGTATGTACCCTTTTGTCCATGAACCCTTTTGTCGTATGTACCATTTTGTCGCTGAACCATTTTGTCAGTTGTACCCTTTTGTCGTTGAATGGTACAACTAATATTTGGGGTATTTTATAATGAGGTCGGACTGGTTCGACTCTTATTACGACTTTTCCTTCTGTTATGTAAGGCTTACTTTGTTTTAAGATGATTTTTTAGGGGTTTTATAACAGGGAGGGGGGAGGGCAATTAAAATATTTTTTTATTTAATGCCAAAATTTAATTTGAATTTTGAAATTTAAAATTATTAAATTACTACAAAAAATAAAAAAATAAAATTAAATTTGTTTAGGCTGTCATATAAGCAGTTTTCTGCCTAGCAACAACAATACTACCAATAATTCTTCTATTGAAACAAGATTACCTCCTTCACCCCAATTATTTGGTGCTTCAGAAAATTTAATAAATAAAAAAGAAGAAAATTTAAATAAAAAAGAAAATTTAAATAATTCTTCATTGTCTTCGTCTCCGGCAATTTTACGTAGAGTACAGTCGCATACTTGCATTGTTTCTCCTTTGCAAGCGGCACACCGGTCGCCTGTCTATAATAATTGTCAGTACAATAGTGCTGCTATACAGCCTTTGCACGGAGTGAGTTAATTTATTTAATTCTGATTTTTAATTATTAAAATCAGAATTCTGATTTTTATAAATTTTGATATGAATTCTAGTTTTTAATTCTGAAATTAATTCTGAAAAATCAGAATTCTGATTTTTAATTCTGAAATTAATTCTAGTTTAATTCTGATTTTTTATCCTGAAATTAATTCTGGTTTAATTCTTAAATTAATTCTGGAAAATCAGAATTCTACTTTTAATTCTGGTTTTTATTCAGAAATTAATTCTGAAAAATCAGAATTTTGATTTCAAAATTAATTCTGATTTTAATTCTGAAATAAATTCTGAAATTAATTCTGAAATAAATTCTGGTTTTTATTCTGAAATCAATTATGAAAATCAAAATTCTGATTTTGATTTTAAAATTAGTTCTGATTTTAATTCTGAAATCAAGTCTGATTTTATAAATTCTGAAAAATCAGAATTCTGGTTTTTATAAATTCTTAAAAATTTAAGAAATCAATTCTGATTTTCCCCCATTATTCAAATTTAATTTAAACAGGTTGAAAACGTCTACGCCGTTCTAATGGAATTTGTTCGTTCCCAATTAGGCATTAGCCTTTCCGATTCACAATTGGCTCATTTGGATACCTGCCCCTTAGTTAATTGTAAATTGCTTTTGAGACAGACTGGTCCAAGTAACTCGCCTTCACACGCTTCTGGGCATCATAATAAAAGGGCAGCGTTGAATCTGGTTAATCAGTTTAGGTGAAATTTTCAAAAATTTCTGAAAATTTTTATTCAAAAATACCTGTTCTATATATCATTCGAAAGCTTGAAACAAATCTCGTTTGACCTGTTTCAGCTTTTTTCCCGAAAAATTAATGGAGAGGAGATAGGCTTGGATAAATGAGGGCAGGTCGGATATACGAACAAAATGGGGGCTGGATAAATTAATCTTCAAAAAAATTTCAAAAATTTTTTCGAGAGGATCCACTATGATATTCTTATTCTCCTCGATTTTAGGTACCAGAATCCAAAAACCTTGTCCAAAAATATTTTTTATATGCGGAGATATGAATTTTTGAAAATTGTCAGTTCTAATAATCCAAAATTTTTAATATCGAAATTTTTAAAAAATTAAGAAAAAAAATTTTCAAAAATTTTTTTCGAGGCAATCCATTAAGATATTCTTATTCTCCTCGATTTTAGGTACCAGAATCAAAAAACCTGGTCCAAAAATATTTTTTCTAGGCGGTGATATGAATTTTCGAAAATCTGGCAGTTTATGATTTATCGTCAATTTACCTTAAGAATTTCAAAAAAAAATTTTCGAGGGAATCCATTAAGATATTCTTATTCTCCTTGATCTTAGGTACCAGAATCAGAAAACCTGGTCCAAAAATATTTTTTCTAGGCGGAGATATGAATTTTTGAAAATTGGACGTTTTTGGTTTTATAGCCAATTTTATTGAAAAAAAATTTCCTTAAAAATTTCAAAAAAATTTCAAAATTTTTCCAGACGTGTAGTACTTGGAAGAACCGATTCCGCCACTTCTAGCGGTTGTAACTCTCCAACAACAAATCCCCCACCCTTTGGAATTGACCCTAATAGCGGCAAAAAATTAAAAATGCCAAACAAAAAACAGCGCCTGTTTGGTCGCCAACTTCGTGGAACTATGCCCCCACAGCCTGTATTAACCATGATAGATCATCTACTTTTGTATGGGACAGATGCTGAGGGAATTTTTAGAAAATCGCCAAAGCAACAAACTGTTAGGTTGTTGAGGCAGCAGTTGGATATGGTAAGGGAAATATATTTAATTCTGAAATTAAATTCTGAAACAATTCTGATTTTAATAAATTCTGAAAATAATTCTGATTTTAATAAATTCTGAAAATAATTCTGAAATTATATTCCGTGATAACTCTGAAATTATATTCTGGAAAAAATTCTGATTTTAATAAATTCTGAAAAAAATTCTGATTTCTGAAAATTCTGGAAATAATTCTGAAAATATATTCTAAAAAATTCTGATTTTAATAAATTCTGAAAAAAATTCTGATTTTTTAAATTCTGGAAAAATAAATATCTGATATTTTATTCTGAAATTCTGATTTTTCTGATTTTAATTCTGTGCAAAATTCTGATTTCTATTTTGAAAATATATTCAATTAACATTTTAGGGACAAGTCCCCGACTTCCACCAATTCAACATTCACGTAACCGCCTCCCTTCTCAAGGACTACTTACGCAGCATTCCAGGCCAACTGCTCCTTTCAGGCAATTATCGCCTCTGGGCCGATGTTGCTAATATGTCTCCCCCTCCAAACTCTTCCCCAAAGTCCTCTCCCTCCTCTGAAAATGAAAAACAAAATTTGCTGTTGCATCAAGACCGCGTTCAGCGCTGCCGAAAATTGTTGGCTCTACTGCCTCCAGCACATGTGGTTCTGTTGAGATCTGTCCTACGGCTTTTGAGAAAGGTGGGGGAAGGGGAGGGAATAATTCTGATTTAATTCAATAAATTAGGTAGCTCAAAATGAAGAACAAACCCGTATGGGTGTCAGTGCATTAGCTGTTTGTGTAGCACCGTCTTTGCTTGAAAAACTTGAGCAAGTCGAGTCTGTGCGTATTATACCTAATTTGGTTATTTTTTTGATTGAATATGCACATGAACTGTTTGATGGGTAAATTTTTAATTTTTGATAAGGTGATAAGGAACATGTTCTCTCCAGCCTACTTTCTAGTCCGAGAGTACCTCCTAGTCTGAAAGGAACATGTTCTCTTTAGCCTACCTCCTAGGCTGAAAGGAACATGTTCTCTTTAGCCTACCTCCTAGGCTGAAAGGGACAAGTTCTCTCCAGTCTACTTTCTAGGCTGAAAAGACCATGTTCTCCTCAGCCTACCTCATATTCTGAAAGGCACAAGGGGGCATGTTCTCTTCAGCCTACTTGTTAATCCGAACGGGACATGTTCTCTTCAGCCTACTTCCTGGTTCCAGTGGAAGTAGGCTTTCCAGCTTACCGCATAGTTTGAAAGGAACATGTTTCCCTTCAGCCTACCTTCTAGTCCGAACGGGACATGTTCCCTCCAGCCTACCCCATATTCTGAAAGGGACAAGGAGACATTTACCCTTCAGCCTACTTCCTAGTACGAGTGGAGTAGGCTCTCCAGCTTACCGCATAGTCCGAAAGGAACATGTTCTTTCCAGCCTACTTTCTAGTCCGAAGGGGACATATTCGCTAAAATATTTTCAAATTTTTTATTTTCAGTTTTCTCGAAGATGGACCTCTTCTCCCTACCATCAACAGCCACACAGAAAACAGCAGCATCAATCAACCTATCCCTTCAGTCCCCTCATCTTCCCCCTTACACCAATCAACAGATTCTGGATTAGCTGATGATGTTGGGAGTGCTTTTAACAACGTCAGAAACGCACCCATGGGGGCCAAACGTCGTTTTATCCTGACAGATTGCCAAACACAAAATTCACAACAACAAAAAATTTTATCCCACCAAGGCCCTCTAAATCACACAAATCAAAGGTCTGTCAGTCCAGACAGTGGAAAAATGTCGTCAGAGCCTCCGTCTGAGGATGACAATGATTATTGGAGGAGACAACAGAGAAATAATAGGCAAATTAGAAATTCGTGGATGTTAAAGACTCATTCGTTGGATGAGGGAGTGAAGGACGGGGAAATGAATAATGTGAATGGATCTTTGGGTTTTGGAATTGGTGAGCCGAAAATTTTTTTTGGGAATTTTTAAAATTTTTATGGTCGGACCTCAACAACGGGACATGTTCTCTCCAGCCCTCTCCATAGTCTGAAAGGGACACGTCCTTTCTATCCAACCTCCTAGTCTGAGAAGTGACATGCTCTCTCCAGCCTACTTTCTTGTTCGAAAGGGACACGTTTCCTACCTCTTAAAGGGACAGTTTCTCTCTAAACTACTTCCTTGTTCGAACGGGGTATGTTCTCTCCAGCCTACCTCTCAGTCTGAAAGGGGCATGTTCTCTCCAGACTACCCCCTAGTGCGAAGTTTTGTTCTTTCCAGCCTACCTCCTAGTCTGAAAAGGGACCTAGTCTCTCCAGCTTACTCTTATCGAAGTTCGAATGGTATATGTTCTCTCCATCTACCTCCATGTCTGAAAGGGGCATGTTCTCTCCAGCCTACTTTCTAGTCGAGTGGGGTATGTTCTCTCTAGCCCACTTACCAGTCTGAAAGGAACATCCAGCCTAGTTTCCAGTCCCCTCTAAAAAAATTAAGAAAATTTGTTCAGTCGCTCCACATATCGACGATGACATAGACGACGACCTCGATGACGAAGACGATGATGTAGATATAATAGATTCATTATCGTCTATAACAATCAGAAATCATTACAACCAATTCCAACAGGAAGAGGATGCAAAAACACCCGTAGCTTTAAGTAGAGAAAATTCTGACGCAAAGGATTTTAGAAATAATTCTGTTACAATAATTAAAAATAATTTAAAAAATAATGAAGAAGAAAAGAATAATTGTATTAATAATGTTGAGATAAACAATAATTCGATTCTGACGTGCGCTGCTTCTCCCAACTTTGCTTGGCGTTCTAAACATTTGGTAAATTAAATCAGAATATTTTATTTAAACAAATAAATCAAGAATCAGAATTTTGTCTGAACAAAGTAATCGACACGAGTTTTTAAATCAGAATCTCATCTGAACATATTAAATAAAAATCAGAATATCATCTGAACAAATTCAATAAAACATTGAATTCTACCTAAATAAAAATAAATAAAATAGATCAGAATTTTATCTAAACAATGGAAAAACAAAAACCAGAATTTCATCTAAACAAATTAAATGAAAATCAGAATTCTATCTAAACAAATCATACGTATAAAAAATCAGAATTTCATCCAAACAAATAAAACAAAAATCAGAATTTTATTCGAACAATAAACAAAAAAATCAGAATTTCAACAAGTTAATTAAACCAGAATTTAATCTAAACAAATAAAATAAAAATCAGAATTCTATCAAAACATTCACAATTTTCAGCAACAACAACAAAAACAAACATATAATCAACACAAACAACAAAGGCAATTGAATGGAATTCGAACACAACACGCAACAAACAATTTAATTTTAACTCAACAACAACCCTTATTATCCCCAACAGAGTCAGCAACTCCAAGAAAAGTTTCTGCAACCTCGAGTATTGGGTGTAATGGAAGTGAGCATAGCTACAATACTAATAGTAGTAATGGGGGAACTGGTGAATTTTTTTAATTTTTTAAATTTAATTTTTTGGTGGAAAATGGGCTAGTTTGACGCTCTATCTTATCCCTTTCCTCTATATCTACTATCTGCTCTTATACCTTTCTCATCCTTTTTTGCTCCTTTCTTTTATATCCCACCTCTTTTACTTTCTCAGATATACCACCCTCTGGGATATCCCTCCTTTACTTTTTCCTCTACCGGATATCCCACACTCTCAAATATCCCATCCTTCACTTAAACCTTTCTCAAATATTCCATCATTCACCTATATCTCTCCCAGATATCTCACCCTTTTTTCCTCCCTCAGATATCTCACCTTTCATTTTTCCCCCTCAGATACCCACCCTTTTTTTCCTTTCTCCTATCATCCACGTATCACACTGAATGGTCTAACTTCTCACTTATCCCAACCTCTTAGTTGGGTAAGTTGGAATAGCCTCTCTTCTTAGATAACCCAGCCCTGTCCTCTCTCAGATATTCCACCCATCCTCATGTCACACTCGTTCTTCAGACTCCTCACGTATCCCAACCTCTTAGTTATCTTTATATAATATGTCTCCAGTGCCCGTATCATAAGAACATGGTTCGTGGTTATTTAACCCTTACCGAGTTTATGATACGAAAATACCTCTGGTTAAAGGAAAAGACCTGATTAAATGACCAAGTTCTTGTGATACCATTTTAACAACTTGCTCTTATGATACGGGCCTAGGTTGGGATCTTTAAAGGCGTCACATTAAAACTTTCAAAATTTTTTTTTAATTCTCATTATTTTCAGCCGCCCTTTCTCGACGTGCTTTACTAGCCACAAAATCAGAAGCCTTATTAGGGCTTCAACAGCAACTCCAAGAAGACACTTTTGGAAGTCATGAAGACAAGAAGGAAGAAAAATTTAATTTAAATCGACAACTAAATTTGTCTTCTTTAAATTCTACCCCTTCTTCACAAATTTCCTCCCCTCACAGAGTTGCTACAAAGGGGGCGACAACTTCAACAAGCCTTCAATCTAGTACCCAATCGTCTCCAAAAATGGTTAAAGTGAATTTACAGAGAGCTGCCCCGTTGAATGGGAGTGGGTTGGGTTTGAAAAGCTCGTCTGTCAACTCGTCTGTCAATTCTTCCCTCAATCCTTCCATCAATTCTTCCATCAACTCTTCCATCAATTCTTTCATCAATTCTTCCATCAACTCTTCCATCAATTCTTCCATCAATCCTTCCATCAATCCCTCCCTCAATCCTTCCATCAATTCTTCCATCAATCCTTTCATCAATCCTTCCCTCAATCCTTCCCTCAATTCCTCCTCTTCCCCTTCTTCCAACCCTCCCATCTTAAAACAACGCCTCCCTATACACTTGGAGACTAAAAGGCAACACTCTACTGGCACTCTGTTGATGATGATGAACAACAAAAATGTGAACGAGAAGGATGCCATTTCGTCCCAAAATAAATCGGAGCAGTATTCGGGCTCAACAGAGCCTCATTTGAATTATTTGAGACGTGCCTCAGCCTCTGCAAATGTTGAGGAAGGAAAAATATTTAATGGGAAGAAATTGGAAGAGAATAGGCGCCCTCTAGTTCAACGGCAACAACCCCAGCATAAATACATTCCGCCGAGGAGAACGGCTGAAGAACTGCTTTTGGATAAATTGGAGGTGAGAGAAATAATTTTGAGAAATAAAATTTAAAATTCCAAAAATCGCGAAAATGTCATAATGTCAATTTTTCAAAATGTCAATTTGAAATTTTCAAAATGTCAATTTGACAAAATGCCACAACATTTTGACATTAAATTGACATTTTGAAATTTTTTGACATTTAGAAAATTTGACATTTTGGAGATTCGACATAATGAAATTTTCGCGATTTTTAGAATTTTAAAATTTTCAAAATGTCTAAAAAAATTTCATAATATCAAAAATCAGAATTAGGGTTGGATTTTTCGAACCGAACCGACGTTCGAGTCATTTTTTCGGGCCTCATTTTTATTATCAAAGCGGGTCTTCGAGTCTTTTTTTGGACCAAAATTCGAGGCCCGATTTGATCTTTCGAACCGAACTGGGCCCTCAACCAAAATCAGAATGCCACATTCAAAAAAATTTTTTTTATTTAAAATTCTCCATTTTTAAAGGTCAACTGGTCAGTGCCACAAATTCGCAAACAATTCCAACAACGAGAAACCGCCAACGAGCCAGCCCCCGTAATCGACACACTTTATGTTAAATTCCCTGGAGGTCCACAACAAAGACAAATTAACAAAAAACAACAACTTGCTTAGAAAAAAATTTTTTTAATTTAAATTTTAGTTTAATTAATTATTATATATGGAGTAGAAAATTTATTTTTTTTTTAATTTTGAAGAGGAAATGAGGGGAATGAAGGGGAAAAGAATTTTTTTATTCTTCATTTCCTCTTAAAATAATTTTTTAAAATTATTTTAAAAATTCTGGGTCTTGCCAATTTCTAAATTCAAAATATATTTAAATTCCGTTTATTATTCCAAATTTTAATATTTATTCTTTATGTAATTCGGCAATTATATGTATTAGGAAAATAGAGTAGAACAATTAATTCCAAGGGTTTTACTATCCCTGGAAAACTTAAGGGTACTATAGACAAAATGTACTGAAGATTAAGTGTTCACACAAGTGTACACACGACAAAAACAAAAAGGTACAAACGACAAAAGGGCACAGACGACAATATAGTACAGGTGACAAAAGGGTACAAGCGACAAAATGGTACAAGCAACAAAAGGGTACAAAGGCCAAAAAATGTACAAACGACAAAAATGATACAAACGACAAAAATGATACAAACGACAAAAGGATACAAAAGACAAAAAGGTATATATGACAAAAGGGTACATACGACAAAAGGCCTTCAGGAATAACTTTATTTGCCCGAGAATATTGTTCTACTCTTTAAATTCAATAAATTAACAAATAACATAATTTGCAATAAATAAATACTAGAGTTCGAACTTTACACTTTGTCCGGGCCTGAATCCGTGGTTTTTTCTTCCAATACGACCCGGGCCGGGTTTTCCAGGCTAAACCCCAGGAAACCCCCCGAAACCCCAGAAAAACCTGATTTTATCAAGGTACCCGGTTTCCGGTCTACCGGGCCCGGAAACCCCGATCCCGAACCCGGGTTTGAACTCTAATAAATATACACTTTGTAAAGCCAAAACTTAAAAATTTGTATTTTTCTCCCTTTTTTTACAATTCCACAAATTTATTTAATTGTATAGCATTTAAAATAAATTATATTAAGTATTCCAATAATTAAAAAATTAAATTAATTAATGTGCGCATAATTTGTGTGTTTTTCATAAGCCACGTATTTTTATTTTGTGAATAAATTTTTTTTTGTTTAAAAAATTTTTTTCTATGGCTAGGTGTCAAAAATATTAGTGAATCTGATACAGTCAAACCTCACTTTTAGATCCTCCCAAATATTAGATGGACCTATATGTAAACACAAATGACAAAAGGGAACGAACGACAAAAGGGTTCACTGACAAAATGGTACAAACGTTTGTTGGCCACTGGGTCGGAAACCTGTCTAAGCTAAACCTCTATTTAGGATACTCCCGTTACAAGAGACAAAATTCAAGTGTTCAAACGACAAAAAGGGTACAAACGACAAAAGGGTGCACTCGACAAATGGGTACACACGACAGAAGGGTACAAACGTTACATTGGACACTGAGCTGGGAAACTGGCTAAGCTACACCTCTATTTAGGCTGTTCTCGAAATAAGAGACAAAGTTTCCTGCCCCAAAGGCGCATCTATGGGTGAAGGATAACTCACCGTCTACCAAAATACCGTCCGGACGCTAGACTAAGCGAAATGGACGGTACTTTATACTTTAGTGGGTGGACGGTATTTTGGTCGGACGGTGAGCTGACCTGAGACGGTATCTATAAGTGGGATCCGACTGTATTTTTAAAGGTTTTTAAAGGTTTAATAAAGGTTTTGATTTTTCCTCGTCTTCTTCCTTATTCTTCTCCATCCTTTTCACAACATCCTCGACAGTCTGTATTGGTGTCATCAATTTAAGCTCAGTTTCCTTCTTGTGACGTTGAGTTTTTGAAGCCTCCTTCTGATTAAAATAGGCTAGAAGTAGACGGATTCGGTAATATAACAGCAAGTAACCCACGCCAATGATAGAGAAAAGGATGGCTGTCATTATGAAATAACTGAAATTTAAAGGAAAATTAACACTCTCTCATTTAGGAACATGACTAGAGGATTGTGGGTTATTTGAGGTAATTACCTCTCTGCAAAGTTAATAACCAGGAACCGCCAAATTAAAGGGGTAGGTGAGGGGGTCTCGTAATCAGAGA
This sequence comes from Meloidogyne arenaria, assembly GCA_036172955.1. Lineage (NCBI taxonomy): Eukaryota > Metazoa > Nematoda > Chromadorea > Rhabditida > Meloidogynidae > Meloidogyne > Meloidogyne arenaria. The sequence goes on from JARQAB010000018.1 coordinate 358,977, forward strand.
GGCCCTTTTACATCATTTGGGAGACATTTGCCCCTTTTTAACACACTTGCTCCCCTTTTCACCCATTTCTACATTCCTCTCTTTTTAAGAGGCTAATGTCCCCTTTTTGGTTATTTGGAAGGGGCCACCCAGCTCATATTTGTCAGAGAACGTCGGCTCCCTTAAACCCGGGTATCCTGAACCGAAAAAAGACCGGATAACCGAAGATTTCCCAGGAACAGCCAACTTAACCCACTAGTTTACCTTTCTTGCCGTTTAAGGAGGGAGGGGAGAGTCTTACAATCAAAGTGACCCGTTTACCTAATTTGGTAGGCATTCGCCCCCTTTTTGACCTTCTAAACCCTTCCCCCCATTTCTACATTGCCCCTTTTTGAGAGGTCATGCCACCTTTTTGGTAATTTTGAAGGGGCCACCCGGCTCATAATGGTCAGAGAGCGTCGGCCCCTTTAAATCAGCAGGAGTATCTTCTTTGAAAAGCTTCAACTCACAATTTATTATAGGATTGAGATGACATATCTTCATTAGGAACCTTATTATCGAAAATTGAGAAGCGGTGAATGTAAAGCATTTGCAAGTTTTCAATATAATACTTTAGCGCTTCATAGTAGTTTTTAGTCTTGAGATGATGACTCTGATAAATTATAGGTATGTATGTCATTTTATGAAAAAATACTGTGGAAGCTCTCGATAACGTCATCCCTTCCCACGTCGTTATCCTTGATAATAAGGGGTATAAACGACAAAAAGGTACAAACGACAAAAGGGCACAGACGACAATATAGTACAGGTGACAAAAGGGTACAAGCGACAAAATGGTACAAGCAACAAAAGGGTACAAAGGACAAAAAATGTACAAACACAAAAATGTACAAACGACAAAAATGATACAAACGACAAAAGGATACAAAAGACAAAAAGGTATTATGACAAAAGGGTACTTATTTATTATCTCCCCTCCCAGGATCCATCATCTGTAACTTAGACAAAAGTCGACCCAAGGGTGACGTTATATAGAGATTCCACTGAATTTTAATTTTTACCTCTCTGCCGAGCCATTCATATTCATCTACATGAAGAGCCATTAACCAACGTGGTGAATAGCAATAGCGAAACCCGTCTGAATTTAATTCAATACCCTGCACATCCTCGCATGTTGTCTTATCAGACGATGTCCAGTTTCTGTCATTTGTGCATAATTTCTATAAATTTTTAAATAAATCTGGAAAAAATTTGGATTTAAAAATAGCCTTAAATAAGGAGCTAAAAAGGCTCTTTTGCCTTCCTAATAGGGTTGGTCCCCGACGGGGGGGGGGGGTGGAGGGCCACGGGGAGAACTTTTCGGGGAGGCAGCGCCACGGGGGGGGGGGGGGGACGGGGAAAATTTTTTCGTTTGCCGGGGAGGGACGGGGGATTTTTGAAAAATCACTCAAATTCCCCGACTTTCGGGGACGAGGACCAACCCTACTTCTTAACTTCTAGAACTCTTAGCTATTTAGTTAGACTTTAGTTCGAAATGTAGCTCGACTTCCTCTGTGGAGGCCTTACTGAGGGTTAAACTGAGGGTTAAACAAATGGTCATAACTTTGTTTATCTAAGTCAGCTTTCCTTAATTTTAGTCATATTCGATCCGCCTCGAAGCGCTCTTTCGAATGATATACAACATGATCATAAGCCAATTTTCAATTAAGTTCCAAAAAAGCCCCGTAAGTTCCAAAGAAGCCCGGTAAGTTCCAAAGAAGCCCGGTAAGTTCCGAACGGCAATTTCCAAAAAAGCCCGGTAAGTTCCGAAAAAGCCGGTAAGTTCCATAAAAGCCGGTAAGTTCCAGAGTAAGAGATTAAGTTCCAAAAAAGCCGGTGTTTAGAAAAAAGCAGAACCCAATAAAATGAAAAATCCCGGTCTTGGCTCTTACGCCCCCGGGGACAATCCGGCTACTTACTAATTAAAAACATACTGTTAATCCAGTGGAAGTATCTTCATGACCAATTTTATCTTTTGCTAAAGCCACAACAAGTCTGAGACCTTCTCTCATACAAGGAATTGTTGAATGTGGCTATAAAATTGAAATTGGCGGGAAAATAAAATTTAAATATTTTCCTTACTCTTTTAGTTTTTTCCTTGAAATCCTCAACCAATTCAACAATTTTTGCTCTCTGTTGATCAGTTAACATCCCATCAGGATCACAAACAAAAGTTCGGTTCTGAATACCACATTTGAAATAAGTAGCTTCTCTAGGGGATGGATAATCTTCCCAAGTCCATGAATGGGTTTTGATTATTAGACAGATTAGAATTATTAGAAATTTGAGCATTCTTCAGCAAAAAATGAATAAAAATGAATAAAAATGATTCAAATTATGAATAAATTGATTACAGTACACCTCAGTTCAGTCCCGGCTCAGTCCAGTTTCGGCACCTATAACTTATGAAGGGCAGATGATTTTTACTGTTATTCGTACCATTGGATAGAGAATTGAATACTCTACAAAATAGTAAAATATCAAAGTCCTTGACTGATTTAGAAAAAGATACGACTGATAAAGTGCCCGGTACACCTCAGCTTAGTCTCGGCTCAGTTCAATCTCAGCACCTATAACTTATAAAGGGATGGATGATTTTTACTGTTCTTGGTGCCGTTGGATAGAGAATTGAATACTCTACAATCTAGAAAAAAATTTAAACTTTAGACTGATTGATAAAAATTTATGGCTGATAAAGTGCCAAAAATCGAAATTTTTTGAAAAAGTTGTATTTGAATCATAACTTTTCTACCAATAAGAAGAGAATTTTGATCTTTTGATATGTTGTAGAGTTTTCAATTCTCTATCCGATGGTACCAAGAATATGAGGAAGTGACCATCCTTTGATGAGCTATAGGGTCGGGACTGAACTGAGTCCCAGAATCTATACTAAGAAGGGATGGTCATTTTTTGTTCTTGGTACCATTGAATAGAGAATTGAATACTCTAATAACGAAAAATCATAACTCTGAAAGATTGATAAAAAAAGTATGACTGATAAAGTGCCAAAAAATCCGTTGATTAGTTATAGGGTCATGACAGACCAGTCTGAAAAAATTGCTCCGAAATGCTTCAAAAATCTGGGTTTTACACACTTTTGTGCAAAAAGCTCTACAAAAATTAATAAAAATGATCCAAAATAATAAGAATGATTCACTGTAAAGCAGAAGAAAAAATAGGGGAATTTTATTTAAATAATTATAGTTTGGTCTAGCTCTATCTAAAATGCATATCTAACGAAAGACAGCTACATTCTTCTATTTTTCCCACTTTTCTTCCTTGGAAAAGGGGGTTTAGTTTTTAGTCTTACTCAGCTTTCTACCACCCTTTTGTGCAAAAAAGCTACATTGATTTTGTATTTATTTGATCTTTAATTTTATTTTTTAAAAATCGGAAGGGTACTAGACTATAAGGTTGGAGGGATTGGGAAGGGTAGAAGGAGAGATTGTGGGGATGGAAGAAAAAATAATGGTTTAAGCTTGGAATTGAACAAGGCGTTAGTGGGGGTGGGGGTATTTTCGAGGAAAGTGACCACGCTTACCCGCAGGTAAGCGTGGACGGATTATTATCGCTAAATTACTAAACTAAATTATCTCTCGAAATTCTACATATTTTTAATTTTAAAAATACGCAAAATCATTTAACAAAATTGATGCATACCTCACTATTAGATACGCTCAATACCCTCTATTTAATAAGTTTAGTTTGGGTGGGGAGACGCCTAAATAATACCCCTTATTTAAAATATTTTTAGACACAAGGGGTATCGTATAGTGAGGTTTTAAAGATTTAAGAAAGGCTTTGTCGCTTCTTCATTTGTCTCATTTTCCCTCATTTTCTCAACAATTTCAACAGGTTGTATTGGTGTCATTAATTGGTTTGAAACATTCCTTTGATTGAGATAATTTTTTATTTGGCGTATTTGGCAAATTAAAAATAAAAAGACCAGGCCAATGATTAAACAAAGGATGATTGATATTATTCCTAATCTAAATTAAATATTAATTACATCTTTAAGGCTGGCGGTAAAGATGACCTCTAATAGGCTTAGTCGACATTTAAAACCGAAACATATTAAAACCGTTCTACGAAGGTTCCTACGAAGAACTTCTGGAACATACCTCCCTTCTAATAATAACAAACCAATTGTTAATTTTGGTTCCTAATATCCTTACTTCAAAGTAGAGATCGGACCGAGCTCGGTTATGTGCTAATGTAAACCTATTAAATGTAGGTCTTCAGGGTGTAGGTCCGCAAGGCCTACACATTTCAGAGGCATTCGAAAAAATCTACTTGATTCTCTGTTTAATTATTTATTAGAAAATAATAACTCACAAACGTAACGATGCATGTTCCTTAGAAGCATCAGGGTTATCGAAAATTGAGAAGCGGTTAATGTAAAGCATGCGTGTGGTATCAATATACCTCTTTAACGCATCAAAATACATTTTATCTTCGAGATTAAATACCTATATGCAATAGTTAATCAATTTTGCCAATTCAAATTAGTCTTTTACCTCTGATTTGTTAAGCATTTCATAGTCTTCGTTAGGAAGCATCATTAAATAACGCATATAAGAGCAATAACGAAAACCACCATCTAAATTTAATTCAATTCCATGCACATCGGACCCACATTCCCTTCCAACATATGGCGTCCATCTTCTATTATTTGTGCACAAATACTATAAAATAAAACTAGGTACTTGTGAGCTAGGTGCCGATACAAATCCCGATACCGATCTTGACTGCGTGATCGGAATTGGTGAAACCGGGATTGGGATTTACATTTCGTTCTCGTGATCAGAAAATTCGGGATCTGGATTCTTAGAAACAAGGATAATCTTGCCCGATCGGGATCCCGCCCAACCCTAAGTAGAGCCCTACGGTACCGTACTATCGCGGTGTCCGCAATTCAATTCCAAAAAGCCGCAATTGAAATTTGGCAAAAACTGTGATCCCAGTTGCAATAGCTCAGTTCCTTATGTATTAAAACATACTGTTATTCCAGAAGGAGGAGTTTCAGTACCAATTTTAACATTCGCTAAGGCCACAACAAGTCTAAGTCCTTCCCTCATGCATGAAAGCCTGGATTTTGGCTATAAAATTCAAAAATTGACAAATTTAGATGCCTATACTCTTTTAGTTTTTTCCTTAAAATCCTCAACCAAATCAACAATTTCTTTCCTCTGTTGATCAGTTAACATTCCATCAGGATCACAAACATAGGTTGGCTTAGAAATACCACATTTCCAATAAGTAGTTCCTCTAGGGGATGGATAATCATTCCAAGTCCATGAATGGGTTTTGATGATTAAATAGGTTATAATTAGAAATTTGAACATTTCTCTCAATAAATAAATAAATAAAATTTATTTTGTGGTTTAGTCTTTCTTCCTTTCTTGTGCGCAGAAAATTAATTAAATAAACAATCAGCCAAATATTATTTGTGATCTTTAAATTCTTTCACTTTTTTACGTGTGAGTTAAATATGTAGACTGCAAAGGTGTTTACTTTTGGAGATAGGTGCAGACAGTTTTCCTATAGACAGCTTTGAAGTTAATTTAATTTGACAGGTCACATAAATCACATTTTTAACTATTTATTTTGCAAAAATTTTTTAACCTCTTTATTAATCAAAATAATTACTCATTAATTTTTAAATTAATAATAAATAAACAAATTTTCAAAATTGCTTACAGTCAGACCCTCGCTATAAAATGAACCCAATATAGAGCTTGGGGTCCCCCCTTAAAACACAAGGGGGACCCCAAGCATTCCTTTGATGAGTGAGGTTATGGTACCCTTTTATCAATCCCAAAGTCCCAAGGATATATCCGACTGTATTTAGAAAAATTTAAAGGTTTAATAAAGGCTTTGTCGCTTCCTCGTTTTCTTCGGGTTCCCTCCTTTTTTCAACAATTTCAACAGGTTGTAAAGGTGTCATTAATTGGTTTGAAGCATTTCTTTGATTGAGATAATTTTTTATTTGGCGTATTTGACAAATTAGAAACAAGAGCACCAATCCGATAATTAAACAAAAGATGATTGATATTAGTCCCAATCTAAAATTAAGATAGTTATTAAATAAGCAAGAGCTAGTTCCGGGGCTTGTCTTCAAGAGCCGGAACCTGGAACCAAGTTTTTGAAATCTACTAACGAGCTATCCACTGCCTAGTAAACAACTGGACAGGATTCGAACCTCCGACCACACTGACCTTATAAATCATTTAAGTCTTAGTTTTTAATACAAATAAGCCTGAGGCAGCGAGGGGAACTTTTAATAAAACAGTAATTTTAGACTCACAAATTATTAGAAAATTTATCAATAACTTTTGATGACTTTGTTAGTGATTCATCAGAATCATCATGCTCGAAAATTGAGAAGCGATGATTGTAAAGCATGCGCAATCTTTCGATATACCTCCTTAGTGCATAGAAATAATTTTTATCGTTGAGATTATATCCCTATATGCGTATTTAATTAATTTTGATAGTTAACATTAGTTTAATAAGTATTACTTAAAGTTTCTTAACTTTTTACCTCAGTATTGTTCAATTTTCCAAATTCGACTTCATTAATGGTCATTACCCAACTTAACGAATAGCAATGACGGAAGCCATCTGTATTTAGTTCAATTCCAAGTATATCCTCGCAATTTGTTTTATTCAATGATGTCCAGCTTCTATTATTATGGCACAAACTCTATAAAAATTGGCGAATGTGGGTAAAAAACTATGTAATCGTAGGTTAGACAACCCCGTTACATATAAAAACATACTGTTATATTAGAGGTGACAGCGTTAGAACCAATTTTATTTTTTGCTAAAGCTACAACAAGTCGAAGTCCATCCCTATAACATTGATACTCTGATTTTGGCTATAAAAATTAATAGAAATATTAATAAAATATTCATTACTCTTTTAGTTTTTTCCTTAAAATCTTCAACCAATTCAACAATTTGCTTCCTCTGAGCATCAGTTAACATTCCATCAGGGTCACAGACCCAAGCTGGTTTTGTAACACCACATTTCCAATAAGTTGTTCCTCTAGGGGATGGATAATCATTCCAAGTCCATGAATGGGTTTTGATTATTAAACAGATTAGAATTAGGAATTTGAACATCTCTCAAGGGGAAAAATATAAAAAATAAATTGTGGTTTAGTCCTTTTCCCTTCCTTTTTTCAAAAACTAAGTAAATTTATTTAATCACCAAATATACCCAAATAGTATTCGATCTTTAATTTTTTTTATTTTTTTTTATTGGAAGGGTTAAAATAGAATTTAAGTTTGTTGCTTTTGAGGAAGGAGACAGGGGAAGGAGACAGCTAGTGGGGGAGGGAGACAGACAGTGGGGGAAGGAAACAGACAGTGGAGGAAGGAGACAGACAGTGGGGGAAGGAGGCAGAAGATAGTGGGGAAGGAGACGGCCAGTGGGGGAAGGAGACACAGACACTTTTGCTATAAACAAATTTGAAGTTAATTTGATTAGAGAGGGGAAATGGGGAAGTGAATCACTCCTCGAGACAGACATCTCTTGCAAGAAAGGATAGAAAAATAATTCCAAAAATATTTTTCTTAACTTTAATTATAAGTAAATTAATTACTCATGTCAGTAATTATAAATTAATCTTTAAATTAAATAATAATATAGTCAACGCGCACTAAAAAATAAAACTTTAATTAAGAGGTGTATAATAGAGGGGACACTGAGAGAGAGAGAGAAGAGAATAAACTGATTTCATCTTTGTGCAAAAAATTTTTAAAAATTTCAAAAATATTTATTTTTTAACTTTAAATGTGATAAAATAATAAATCAGTGTTAAGTCCTAGCAGAATAACACAAGAATAAAAATTTTATTTACTTTATTATATAGGATGAACAAAATGATTACTCAGTAATAATAATTTGATCCTTATATTAAAAAATATTATAACAGTCAACCTTCACTATGAGGAGAGATACCTTCACTATCCCTTCAACTCTGCAGCACTGGATCACGTACTGGATCTTATGGGATTCATTCTCGTTCGACCTTTCAAAGTCAATCCTTTTTCAGTAATCGTGAACTACAATTTTACCACTCTCTAAGTTACTAAAAGAGGACCCGAGTCTATGCGAAGAGGACCCGAGTCTATGCGAAGAGGACCCGAGTCTATGTAGGCCCGAGTCTATGCGACTCCCCTCCCATACTAAGATACTTTCTTAGAAACTACAATTCTTTCTAACCTAAAAAGGTATTTCATAATGAGTGTGGTTGGGGATTTAGGGATCGAACCGAACCGAGCCCCCATCCCTAATAATGATGTCTGACTGTGTGTTTTAAAAATTTTAAAGGTTCAATAAATTTTTTGACTTTTCTTCATCTTCCTTCTTTTTCTTTCTTTCAACTTCAACGGGTTGTATTGGTGTCAGTATTTGCATATCAATATTTGAAGCATTCCTCTGATTAAAATAATTTTCAAATTGGCGTATTCGGTAAATTAAGAATAAAAGCACCAAGCTAATAATTAAACAAAAGATGATTGAAATTATTCCGTATCTTTTAGTCTCCTTCATAGCAGCGTTAAATTCAGATAATTTCATGTTAGCCTCATTAGAAGCTTCAGGGTTATCGAAAATTGAGAAGCGTTGAATGTAAAGCATTTGCAATTTTTCAATATAGCCCTTTAGCGCAGCAAAATAGTTTCCATTTTTTAGTAGAGGATTCTGCGTATAAATAATGGGAGTATTAAATTCAAATGAAATTTATTAAAGGTACTACCGTATATGCTCATTAAGTACTCTCTCAGAAATTTTACCACCTCCAGCCAGTCGAAGAAAAAACGGTAGACTTTGGGTATCTCCCCCACATTTTCGTTTCCTTCGTCTTCCTTTTCTTTTCTCCTTTTCAAAATGGTATAAGGCAGATAATGGTCAGGGATTACATATTTAATTTAAAAGGCAGTAAGTATCAGGGATGGAACGATTGAAAAAAGTCGGTCGGATTTCGGATCTGGGTACGGACCTTCGGACGGGGTTTGGATCGAAAAAGGCCGGATTTCGGCTCTCGAATTTTGGAAGAATTTATGTGTGGTTAATAAGCCAGAGGTAAATTTTTGAATGGATATGAAGAAAATAACGGAAATCGGGATCACAGTATAGAAGTCCACCTTGTCTTATTTTGGCGTGCCATGAAAAAGTTTGGCGCAAGCTCTGTTAAAGGATAACCGAGAGTACCGAAAAACAATTGACCTGGGTAATTATTCGAGCGTATACGGTATTCACTTTTGTTTTGATAATTCTAGAATATGTGTCAAATTATCAAACTAGGTATATAGGTTGATAATCAACTTTCTTAAACTCTGTAACCCTTACCTCTTCTCTAAGCTTTACAAATTCTCCTTCATGAAGATTCCAAGTTAGATATGGTAGAGAGCAAAAGCGAATGCCATCCATATTTAATTCAATACCCTGCACATCGTACTCGCATTTTGTTTTATCAGAGGATGTTTATCAGAGGTGTAATCTTGTTAATCAATTAAGTGTCCTAAGAAAACTCAGTCCTATCTCTACTTTCTGCAATTCGTTTTAAGAATCAGCATCCGGGCTAAGCTGCGCAAAAAATCTACGTAATCCGCCGCAGCGAGGGCCGGGTTAACCGAAAAAAAAAAGCCTGAAAATTTTTGAAACCTCGACACGAAATCCGACTTATTCTATGAAACTTTTCACCATAAAAAGAGGAAATTTTGCTTCTTGGCCTACCAAGGTTTTCAAAGACCCTTTTCCCTCTAACCCCCTTATATTCCCCTAACGCTTTCAAAACCCTGATCCACAGATGCATCAGCCTTGTACTCTTAATTAAGAACAAACGCTATATTCCGTCGTAGGATTATCAATTTTGTATTTTGCTAATGCCACAATAAGTCTAAGTCCTTCTCTTATACAAGGAATTGTTGAATTTGGCTAAAAATTGGAATTGGCGGGAAAATAAAATTTAAATATTTTCCTTACTCTTTTAGTTTTTTCCTTAAAATCTTCAACTAATTTAATAATTTCTTTTCTCTGATGGTCAGTTAACATTGCGTCAGGATCACAAACATAAGTTCGGTTCTGAATACCACATTTGAAATAAGTAGATGCTCTAGGGGATGGATAATCTCTCCAAGTCCAGGAATGGGTTTTGATTATTAAGCAGAACAGAATGAAAAATTTGATTAGAAAATTGATCATTTTCCTAACAAAAAAATATATAAAAAGCAATTCGAAAAAATAGAGGGGGGATGGATATCACTCTATAAGGATGGATAATCATTTCTGGATGGATAATCACCTCTCATAATCACTCCAAGACAACGAAATGGGATTGGAGTATTAAACAGATTTGAATCAGACCTGGTCACGGATACTAATTTTGGTATCCGTATCCGGATATTTACGGAGGATACAGACGGATACAGGCGGATATCCGCAGGCATTTTGGTATTATCTGTATCCATATCAGTATCCATGACCAGGTCTGACTTGAATTATTAAAAATTAGAGCATTTTTCTCAAAAAATATTTAAAAATAAGGCAAAAGAATATATTAGGTCGGGTCATAATTAGTGTCGCTTTTTTTCGACTAAATTTTTAGGGGTATTATTTTATAAATATCTTTTTTTCTTATTAACCAACATAAAGATCTGAATCTACTCTTCATTTTAATACCAGGTTTAGGTATATATGAGTGATATTCATAAAGTTATGATTTTTTGAACTTCGCTACCTCGTAGTGAAATTCTCAAGCATTTGCACCTTGAATTATAAATTGCCAAAAATGTACACAAGAAGCAAAAAATCTTAATGATCTAGTCAATGGGATCGTTGTCTATGCTAGACAGCAAGAATAGGGTTCAGGCTTTACGTTGAAGGCCGTATGACTCTCAGAAGCAAACATGGTCAAGGGAGACGGCTGTCATTGAGAATAACGGTCCTGCTCGGCTCGTTTAGACGAAATCCCGAAATTTCTACTGCTTAATTGTAGAAGGATATCTGCTCTATATATATGGCCACGCTTGAATGAAAAAACGCGGGCTTCGCTTAAGGAAGACAAATCAAATGCCGCGTGTACTCACATTTCAAAAATGAAATAAACGACACGACACTTCTAGGGAATTCATTCGTCTCCACCGGAGACAAAATTTTTTAAGGAACCTTATTACCTGTGATGAATCTTGGATCTTTTAGGATAATCCACATGGGGGAAATCAATTTTTGTCACCAAAAGAAATAGGAGTTATAGTGCTTCGAAGACCTCTACATGGAAAAGAGCATATGCTTTGTGTTTTTTGGATAATGCGAGGTCCGGTGCACTGGGAGCTCCTTCCTTTTAGTAACAGCATAAACTACACTCTTTATTGTAACCAATCCACTGTTGTAAATAATGTTGTCCAAGCAATAGGCGGTGGGAAGGACCTGTATATTTTCAGCAAGACAATGCCCGTCCGCACGTGTGAGCGAAAACTCTCAATCACCTCAGAGAGGTGCTTGTATGGCGTTTAATTTCGCACCTGCCGTATAGTCCGGACCTCGCACTATCGGACTATCACCTTTTCCTTTTTTTAAAAAATTTCTTGGGGGGTCAAAATTTCATGTCCGTGGACGAGGTTTAATGATATTTTTGATTGTTATTTTGGAATAAATAACTTAACAAAAAAAGCGACACTAATTATGACCCGACCTAATAATAATCATTCACTTTAAATAAATGATCAAATGGAAATTTATTTATGCTTAGATTAGATTACACTAGTTTTTTTCAACTATCAGCTTATACATAGTGCTAACTTTAAACTATCCCTTTTGTTTATAAACAAATATACATTGATTTATTTTTATTTAAAACTGATAGACTTGCAATAAATTAATTAAAATAGTAACACAAATAATTATGAATCAGAGCTGTTTTAAACTAAAAAATTCTTCGAATTACGAAAATCGAAAGTCCAAATCCTAAACTAAGGTTATCGGATCCGTATATCCGGATCCGTATATCCGGATCCGAAAAAAGGATGGATATCCGGAAATTTTCGGCTGGATATCGGATCCGGATATCCGAAGATTTCCAACTATCCGACTAGATTGCACCCCGAACGCTCGGGGGTGGATATGTGGGGTTACGGGGTTTTCGAATTGTTTCGGGGCGGGGTTCGGGGCGGGGAAAATCTGAAAAAATCTTTCGGGAATGGGGGTCGGGGTACGGGATCGGGGTGCAACTCTATATCCGTCAACCTTATCCCAAACAGCTTTGTTATAAATAGAGATGGGCAAACAATAGTCTAAAAATTTATCGTTTTAAATCAAAAATAGATTTCAGCCATGTCTTATAGATATATCAGTATTCTTTAATTCCTCAACCTAAAATAGTTCACATTAACTTTCAGCATATGTAAATATCAGGGGTGTGCCGAAAGAGATTTTAAAAAGCGAAATGCGAAAGTCCAATAAAGTCGAAAATCCGTGAAATCCGAAACGCGAAACTGGCACACCCCCTAGTAAATACCGTACATGCTCTAATAGAACCACACTCCCTATTTGAAGCAAACTCCCTAATACAAGCACACCCATAGTGTAAGGGCAGAAAAAAGCATAAAAAGGATTAAGGGAGATATACCCAAAACCTGATACCTGAAAACTGATATACATCTCGAGCACACTCCCTAATATAAGCATTAGTGTTTCACCGGAACCTAAATTTTGAACGGAACAGGAACCGGATCCAATTTAAGTTCCGGATCCCGGAACCGGAACCAAAAAACATCGGAACCTTCCGGAACTGAAACTTCCGGTGAAACTCTAATTAAGCACACCCTACGAGGGGATCGAAAAATAGAAGCACTATTAGAGCATATACGGTATATATCATACGTTAATATATTCTGTCAATGATATAGGTATATCCAAGGTGACATTATTTTCTACAAAATTTTCTTTTGTTTCTAATATATAGAAAACTTGAAAGGAGGTATTTCCAAAAGTTAAAATTAATTTTATCAATTCTTCTTCAATTAAATTAATATGGTTGAAACACAATGTTGTATTCTTTTTCGAATTTATTGAGAAATTATTCTGTTAAATAATAATTATAGATAGAATTTAGTGGAAGTATGTTGGGTCCATTTTAAAACGAAACTAGGAAACCATTAAAATCCCTAAGGAAGATATTGGGCTAGCCAGACAATCGCTTACAGTGATGCCGGTTCCAAACCGGTTCCGGACTTTTACCGGTTCCAGGGTTCCACTTCCGGAACCGGAACCACACCGGTTCCGGAACCGAAACCCCCGCATCACTGCTCGCTTAACCTTTACAAAGCAATACTGGTGTGCTTCTCTATGGGGCACATATTAAAGACTGCTTAACCGGGATCTGATTGGTAAAACAAGGTACATTATAGAAACATAAGGTTGAAACTATGATTAGTAACAAGAAATGGCGATACATCATAAAGATAATGAAATGGATGGGAAAGTCCATTAACACATGCTCGCCCATAAGATCACCGTGTAAGCATGGATATACATACCTTACAATAAGGTCTAACTTTTAAGGAATCAAATTCCTAAGTTTAGGTAGTATAATGATTAAGTTAAGTACCGTATATGAATCTATGCACGTAGAATTTATTTTAATATCCATTTGAAAGACTGTGCTGCCAACTAAATAAATTAAGCCTTTTAGAGAGATAATAGGTGCTCGGAGGGATTTGGTCCCAATTTAGCTTTCCAGACTATTTTCTGGTAAATAATGCGCACCTCCCTGATACCCTGGTAAATACAGGTGACGACCCCTTTCAAATCACAAAAAGGAGCAAGGCTTCTCAAAAAGGGGGTGAAATCGTTTAAAAGGGTTTATCATATGCCTATGAAGAAATAAACTAGAATTATGACAGAATTTTCGGAACACAACGCTATAACTTCTCCTCCTCTGTTACGCAGGCGAAAATTTTGAGGATTTTTAAAGCTAGATTTCTTCCATTTTTAGAAAAGGTTAAAAAAAGGGGGGATAAAGGGGGCAAAAAAGTACGAAAGGTGGCAAAAGCTCCCTAAAGATGGTATAGTAAAAGGGTCACTCTGGTGAATCTTAAAATTTAAAACAAACATTCCATGTGCGATTCAATGGAAGCATGAAGAAAATTAACTTTAATGCTTCTTTGGAAAGGATTTGGCACATGTCCATGAACGACGACTTCACATTTATCATCTAATAGTCTTTCTAATCTTTTGGTATTTTCATCCAATTCAAATTTTGGAAGATCATGTGTTAGCATTAGACATTTTTCAGAATCTTCTTCAAATACAACGTTTTCAATAAAGCCAGTGATCTTGAAATAAACAAATTTGATAAAAGTTTTGTAGATGGTGAGTTATAGAGTAGTCCCATAAACTCATAGATCCAAAGCAGAAATATTACCGAATCCTAACATGTATATAAAATTCTATACACTCCTCCATATATAAGTTCATAGGCTTAGAGATTAAGGTTAGCGGATAGTTGGAAATCTTCCGGCTTTTTCGGATCTGGATATACGGATCAGCCAACATTATTAGAGATCGGACAAACGGCAAAATCAAATATTTGACCAACGGCTGAACTGACCGTCGCCGCCTTCTTTCTTTATTCCAGCTTATTATCACCTTCATTATTCTTGTATTTATTATTCGGATAAACGTGTTATTCTAATCGTGTTATTCTGTTAACACTAGGGTAGACCGCACCCTAGAACATATACCTAATTACATCCTAGTACACACCCTAGACACCCTACACATTGATCAGAGAATGTACAAAAAACTTACTTCAACACGATTTATTGCCCAAGGAGGATATTTGACATGCGGATAGTAGATATTTTCTCCTTGGTTAATATTAATTATGTAGTGATCAAATTCTGATTTAATTATCACAACTATAGGCATGCCAGATTCAATTGGATTTGAGTGGATACGTCGATAAAGTATTTTTCTTCTTCTGGAAACGGTTCGCATAGTTAAATCGGCGTGCTCTCCTCCCCTAAAATGCCTAATAGTTCCATTAACAATTTCATTTATATCGGGATCAAAATTGAACTCAAGCTCCAATACAATGTCAACATCTTATTAAATTAGAGATATTTAAAAGTAGTAATGTTTAGGAAAAGTTTGATATAAGGGTTGGGAATAGTTTGAATATCCTTTTTATATTAGTGATGTCACGGGTTACCCGAAACCCTATCCCGAGATACGGATTTTTTCTCGACCCGAACCCAATCCGAAGAAATTTTTTAAGACTTCGGATCGGTCTTAAAAATCCCGACCTGACATTTTTATCTCGTATTCTCCTAAATGATCCGAACCACGAGATCCGGACATTTTCTCGACCCGAACCCGATCCGAAAAAATTTTTTAAGTCCCGACCCGAAAACTAACCCGACTTTTTCTCAATCGTGACAGCCCTGTTTCGTATCTATTTTTACCCAATATCCTCTGCTTCATGATTTTGCCCAGAATCGCCGAATCTAACCGACTTTTACATCAATCTACCCAGCTTGAAAAGCTCTTTCGAATGCTATACATATGTTAGGATATACATAGGCCAAGAAAAAAGCTCAAAACGGTCAGAGAAACAGGAAAAAAGGGGGTCTGAACCAAACTATTACCATTTTATCTTTATAAATTAATCTTAAGAAGACTTATTTCAAACTAGGCCAAAATGAATTTTCGAGATCAAATTTTCGAAAAACCTTAGAGGTGTATGTTTTAACACCAACCCCGACTCGGGATTTTGCGTCGGGGATCGGGGTTTGTCGGGGTAGAACCTTCGGTGTTCAGGTCGGGGTTTTTGCCAAAAAAAATTCGACCCTATTCCAAACTCCTTATTGTCAACATTAATAAAATCTCACCAAGTTTATTAGAAATCTCCGGATCGTGAATTAATTTTACAGTAAAATAAAAAGTGCTCTTTCCTTTAGCTGACGATACCTTAGCCTCAAAACAGACGATTACTCCATATCTTTTCAGTTCATATATCTTTCTTCTATGAAGCAAATATGGCGGTTCTTGAGGGTCACCATCGGTAATAGTATTTTCCAAAAGCTGAATATCGCCATCCAACTAAAATAATTTGTTATTACTCATTGTCCGCCAAAAATTTTATTTAAATCCAAAGTAAGCGGATACTTGGGCAGTGGAACAAGTTTTGACAAAGTTATGATATAAAAATAAAGTAATTCTATAGGAGTCCCCGTGAAAAACCACGAGGGGTTTGCACAAACGCGTGCCTTGCGGCACGCGTTTCATTGGAGTCAATAGTTTTTATTTGTCGCAGTACATAAGCCTGTTCCTATCTCTAATGCGGTCGGAATGTCTGGCTTCGCCGCAGCGCAAAAGATTTTGCGCAAAATCATTTGTAAAGGTTTGCTTTCAGCTGAATGATGAAGAAGTGATCTGCCTTTGCCTATTCCTTTAGAGCTTAGACATGCACAGATTTACTTCCCAATCTCTTTAGTTAGTGCCGATGTTAAACTTAGAGAATGGACACTAATAACTCTGGGAATGTTCGTTTGTGGCGTCATTTGCCTGATACACCCCAAGATACCGCAATCCGTTAACTAGAGCGTTGATTGCTCTTTACGGGGTTTTATAATACAAAAATAATAGCCTTATAATACTAAAAAATTTTTTTAATTCTACCGTTATTCTATTAATTGTCCAAATTTGAAAATCAGTTCTTATTGTAAATTCACTCATAAGTACACCATTAATATGTGTTTCAATTAATGATGTAGGTATTCCTTCTCTGATTTGATTACTAACATGTAAATA
Source organism: Meloidogyne arenaria (assembly GCA_036172955.1). Lineage (NCBI taxonomy): Eukaryota > Metazoa > Nematoda > Chromadorea > Rhabditida > Meloidogynidae > Meloidogyne > Meloidogyne arenaria. Next base: position 375,820 of record JARQAB010000018.1, read on the forward strand.
AACTTCAAATCCCTTCCCTTTTTTAAATATTTCTGATGAAATGTTCGTTCTACATTTAAATTCATTACATTCATTTTCGTCAAATACCTCGCTATTAATACATTTAGTGTAGTAGTTTGCAGAACACTTAAATTTATATTTTAATGCTTAGTTCCAATGTGCTAGTTTTGAAAGTTTATATTAGGGATTGAGTAACCAGTGCCCCCTATTTTCCAGAATCTCCCCCTTTTTCAGAATCCCTGACCATTTTGGGCTTTTTGCCTGATATATAGTATCATCGCTCTTAGAGCTGGGTTTTGACCATTATCGGTTAGGTCATAAACTATATTAATGATACCATTATCGGTTAGATTTGGTGATTCTGAACAAATTACACCCCATTTAATCGCAAGATAACCCCCACCCCCCATTATTACCCATCTATTCGCCAATCATCCGTTTTATTCGCAAGCTAACAATAGGCTTATGGTAATGTGTACTAAGCCTGGGGACCGTTGACTCACGTGCCACAAACATATCGCCTACTATCTACAAAGCTTTGACCATTCTGAGCTTGCGAATAAATGGGGTGTGGACCTAAACTACATAAGTTCTATAAATGTTTTAGAATACTTACGTCTTTTGACCTGATTGATATTTTTGTCAAATTATCGGAAACTTGTAAGCTATAAACAACTGTTCCAACTTAAAATATTACTATTTCAATTGAAAAAACATTTAAATTATTACTATAGGGATTCTCCTCCTCTACGCCATTCAACAATTTTATACTAAATTTAGTTGCTTCGTTGTGTATTATGAAACTGAAACGTAGGTATCTATCTGCGCTGATACTTTCAGCTATTATAAATGAATTAGGCATATTAACCACATTAAACCTTTCGGTGTCATACTAAATATTATTGTATTTATGTTACTTTTTAATAGAGTAGGTTGAGGTCGTGGTTTTATGAGAAAACCGAGGCCGAGGATCACTGAGGCTGGAAAAGCCGAGATAGAGGTCGTTCACCCCTCAGTTCATCTCGCTCTTCAGAGCTCTTTCGAATGATACCATTCTTGTACTTAATAAATGCTTGTAAGTGATAATCATGCACTTGATAAAATATCATAGATAAAATCATGTGTTGGATATAATCTAAGTTAAGATTCGTGATCAGTACCGAAAATTACCCTAGAAAATTTTCTTAAAGATTTTTATATTTATTGTTCGTAGGGACTAGTGTTTCGCCAGATTCCGGTTCCGGTAGGCCGGAAGTTCCGGGATTCTTTGGTTTCGGTTGCAGCCCTTCAACCGGAACTTTTTAACCCCCCTAAGAATGTGATTTCTCATTTATTATATTGAAGATTTGCCCCTTTTTCGAAGGTTCCGGCTCCCGGTAAAGTGGGCGGCGGTAAAGTGGGTTGTACCCTCCGCGCACACAGCTCTTTTGAAGCTCGAAATTTACTGTGAAACAGGAAGGGGGGGGGGGTCTTTAACATACTTTAAGGTAAACCCCATCATTCAATTCTTTAATAAATAAAGGAGTTGCCATGATAAAATCACCATCAATATACATTTTTACTTCAGATCCGTTCAAATAATTTCCTTCCCACCAATTTACTGGCCATAATTTTTTGAAAAAGTTTTCAAAAGTATTACATTTAAGAAATATCCAAACGTAATAATTGCTTATTCTTATTGTCACGTCTATTTGGGTTTCAAGATTATAAAGTACATTAGTTCTTCCGAGTAATCTAGACACACGGTTTTTCTGAGACTAAATTAAATAAAAAAATAATTAATGTAATGCTTACAGAGGAGCAGGCCAATGTACCGCGAGCCTAATGTACCGCCGAGCTATAAATTCGTTCAAAATATGCGACTCGAGGACACCTTGGTATGGTTCGATTCAGCTCACCGAGGAGCGTCGAATTATACAAAGACGCCCCGGATTCGATAATTTTGAACCAAGTACATTGGTTATTTTTTACATTGGTTACATTTTACATTGGCGGTACATTGGGCTCGCGGTACATCGGGGTGTACCTTACTTACAGTATCTCCGAAAATATAGCCAATTGGTCTCTATTTTTCACTACCCTCTAAGCTGGGGCTCCATTTCAAGATGGGGCTCTAATTCAGGATTGATACCGCACAGGTACCCCTCGTTTCAGTCCCTACGTTTAAGTTCGCATGGTTCATGCTTCGTTCGGTCGAAACAGTTTAATGAGCTAAGGGAGGATTAATAGGTTAAGGGAGGATTAACTTTCCTCGGTTTATACCGGAACTGAGTTTTTCCTAGTATCCTTAGTGTTTTACTGGGCCTGGGTTTTTCGTGGACTAAAGGCACAGGATCCGGCCCAGGTCAATAAATCAATCCCAGGAACACGCCCAGGCTTTTCAAAAATCTCGATCTCTATTCAAATGTAATAATAAATAAACATGAAGCTTACCATGGGAGGAATAAACCCTATAAATGTGTTATAAAATTGTACTGACAGGAACATATCAGATGAATTAAAAAATGAAATCGAGCCTTTACTTCCATTGTTACTTGTCGAGAGTGAAAAACGGACTATTTTTTCTCCATGTTTTATATTTCCCAATTCGTGATTAGAATCATTAGTGTATCTTTTAGAGCAATTTTTATAATCTTGTTTCCGTTTACTAGGAAATGTTGGCGCTAATGTGCTTGGTGTTGTTGGGGTTTTGAACTAAATATTTAAATAGTAATTGCCCAAAATTGATCTTTTTTCCAACTTGATGGATCAAGTCTGATCGGCCATTAAAAGTTACAACACGATAAGTGTGAAAACTTGTCCGGACAATGCGTCAGTGGACTATCGGTCAGTAGACAATCTGCAAATGAAGTATATCGGAGGATTATGGGATATAAAGGGTAATATAGAGGGATTAAGAGGGAAATCGGAGGATTTGTAGGGAAATCGGAGGATTTGAGGGGATTAAGAGAATTTAGATGTGATATGTATCGAGTAATTTGTGAGGGGGTCCTATGACTCACACCCTAACGGCCGCGCCCTTATGACCTCGCCAAAAAGTCGAACCCCCTCTAATATCCCTCTTAATCCCTAAAAATCCTCCGATATCCTCCTTAATCCCTCAAAATTACTCTTTTATACCATAATCCTCCAATACGTATACAATTGAGTTCAGACGTTTTGTCCTGGCACTGGCCGATAGTCTACTGACCCATTGTCCGGGAGTCTGAAAAACAACGATTTCTTGCACTTATCAAGTTGTAAATTTTTAATGGCCGATCAGACTTGATCCATACTGTTGGAAAAAAGATAGTCTTATCGAGGGCTTTCAAATGGTATAAGATTTATTCCGATTGGATTAAGCATAAAAAAGTTATAGACGATCGAATTCAGATATAAAGAAAGTGGGGGCATTTGGTATTCCCCCCATTTGGTATTCCCCACCATTTTGCAATTCCTCGTTTTGCCCATATTAGATCAAAAATTTACCCAAGCTTCAATTTCACAAACACATCCCTTATAGACAAATAAATGTAAATAACGTTGTGTCGATGTAGGTAACAAATCCAATCCTAGCGCCCAAAGGCCCGCATATTTATGAAGATATGCCCCATTTTCAACTTTGGAAAGGAATTCCGTATAAAGATTGTAATCATTGCCAGGAAGAAATTTTTTTGCTAAATTTAATTTATTAGGGGATATTTATGTATTAGGTTTGAGCGGGATCGGAATCCCGACCTAAAATTGGGAGCAGGATTCTGGAATGACGACCCCGATTTTCATCTGCTGTGCTGAAATATGCCTATGACTTGATATTCCTTCCAAATGACTTCCAAATGTTTCCAAATATCCCTCTAAATCCCTTCTCTTTAAATCCGTCTTAATGCCTGTAATCCACCGATATCCTTTTATTCCTCAATATCTACCTCTTGATCCCTCTACATAAGGACCAAATCTTACAACTCTCTGGTTAGGTTTTATCACAGATTTCTTTATTTATAGCTCTCGGGATAGGGATTCATAAAGAACCGGGATAATCCCGGCCGATCCGGACCGGGATCGCGGATCCACTCAAACCTATTATGTATAAAATTTATAATATTTCAACTTTTGTATTAGTAAATCTCCAAAAATATTTGGAACTCTAACCCAACTTTGATAATCTTAGCAGGTGGTGCGCCCAAATTTAAATTGGTCTACAAACACCAATTTTCAAATTTTTAAATCACGCCAAACGTTACGCCAAAACGCCATGACGGGCATCATCTTATCAAAGGAATCCTAAATCGTTCGTCGTTTCAGTTCTGTCGAAGGAATATAAATTTTTTAATGATACTCCGAACATAGAAGGGATACTGGAACTGACATATTCATTCATATCAGGCATCGTACCGTTTAAAAAAATAGACAGACTATCTCGGATGTTTACATAAAAGATTACATACATTTCCTGTCTTTCAGAAGGATACTTGTCACTACATCCATTGCACGGCCAAATTCAATGTTGAATTTTAGTACTTCCTTTAATTCATATCTAGAATTAAGCGAAATTTTTTTCTTCAAATATATAAGTGACCGTCAAATGTAAAGTTAGGCCCAATTAAAGTCGGCCGGCCAATTGGGGACTGAACCTCAAAATTCGAATTTTTCTATGTTTTGAAGTTGGGGGTGGGTTCCATAACAGTTCTTCATGTTCGGGACCTACGCCTACTTGGTCTCGGACCAGTTCCATACACTATTCCTCGAATAACTTTCTGAAATTTTGAGAAAAAGGGTGTGAAACGGTCCCAGATCATGTGGGTGTAGCTCCCAAAAATGAAGAACTGCTATACCCTAACCTTGAAACAATGAAAAATCCTAATTTTAGGGTTCAGTCCCCAATTGGCCGGCCAACTTTACATTGATCAAACTTACGATTTGGACGTTGACATGTATATATCACGGAACGAGCCGTCCCGATTCCCGAAAATCGGGAATTCCCGACATTTTTTGGGTCGTGAATTTATTCCCGAAATGTAGAATTAGATTTCCATCATGAATTCCTGATTCCTAAATCGTTAATTTTGTTTTCTTGTAGGCTCGTTCCCTGGTATACATGTCTATATCGATAAATTTTGGTATCAAAGTACTGTTCCTGTCAGGGGTCAATCGGAATTCCGATTTCAGACGTTTTTTTCTTCCGATTTCAGAGTTCCGACTTTTGAGCCATTTCCGATTTCCGACATCTTTGTCATTTCCGACCGACCCCTGGTTACTGTTTACTAATACTGAAGCTTACTTTTTCTTAGTAATTGATAATGAAATAGTTGTTACAAAAACTGAGATATTATGTGAACTATTATGCTTTTCAGTTATGTACTCTGTTTTAAGCTTAATCCCATGCCAAATAGTCGATGCCGGCTGTCCCAAAGTACACAGACGAATGTTTTCTCTTTTTTCACAAAACTCTTTGCGCTTCTGTTCACACTGACGGGTGACATTGTTCTTTAAAATTATTATGAATATGTAACAATAATTGAGGTTGATTAATCTGGCAGTGTTTTAAACTAGGGTAGCAACTCGACCTTCGAAACGCCGACTCGGCCCCTGACGAATTTTTAGGCAAAACCCTGACCCACCCGCCGAATACCCCGACCCCCGACGCCCACCCCCGATCGGGCAAAACATAGACCGAACCCCAAGGGCCCTATCCAGGCAAACCCCGACCCCCAACGATCCCGCCCCCGAAGAGGCTGATGTGTTCATTTCCCGATTTCGGGAATAGGGAATTTCTGCCCAAAAACGTCGGAAATTCTCGATTTTCGAGAATTTCGCGAATTTTGTTGATTTTTTCGGGTCGATTTGGACATCGATTTGGGTGGATTAGAAGGATATCGAGGGATTTGAGCAAATTATTTCGTGAATATGGAATTCCCGATGAAATTAAAATTCCCAATTTCAGGAATCGGGTCTGTTCGTTCCCTAAAAAATACCTTTTTGGCTTCACGTAGACGGTATGGTATTGATGTAATAATTCCATTTTGCGTATTATTACCACTCAATTGGCTAGGGTAACATATTAGCAACCTAAATTTTATTTAAAAATTTCTATTTCTATTTACTCGTCACAGAGATAAAAATATGGTTTCTCGAAGACTAGACCATAAGATCCATGTTCCTTTTGTCCAGGGCGTATCATACATTGATCCGTATTTAAATATGGAATTGCATGGTATGTATCGAACATATCGGTTAAGAATACGCTTAATTAAATAATAATTTATTAATTAAAAGTATATAGCAGGGTTCGGGTCTCAATTTTTAAAATCAAAGAATATATAAAAATCCCCATAATCTTCAAAAGACCACAAAAATCAGCGAATCCACATTTTTAAAAATAATCAAAAATCAAGAAACCACAAAATGAGGAAAAATCCGCACATATTAGTGTTTCACCTGAACTGTTAGTGTTCACCAGATCCAGATCTCGTGGTATAATTAATTGGATTTAATCCTAGATTGTAGTGAAATTGTTTAAGTTCTATCTAAATTATACACAGATTCTTTTGGTTAAGGATGTTACAAATTCTACAGTATTTTTCTAGAAGCTGTAAAAATTTCACCTAATTTGGCGTCACACAAGAATCCGCCTGTACTTATTTACTTATTATTTTATTACATACGAGGGTTTATATACGAGGATTTTGAGCTAATAAAGAGGCTCAAAATGGTCAAAGTGACCTATGGAGGTGTACTTTTTTAACAATTTCGAGCTGAGTACCATTTTGAGCCCAAAATAGTTTTGGAGCCATTATTTTAAGCTCAACGAGCTCTTTCAAATGAAATATATTTTGTCCATATTCATGACATTTTACAATATTTTTAGGTGGAAAGGGATGGAAAGTACAAGGGCAGTGCAGGAAAGTACCAGGATTTTGTGTTTTGGCGTTAATTTTGGCCGATTTTTGGCGTTCTATGTTTGGCGTGATTTAAAAATTTGAAATCTTGGCGTTTGGCGCGCCATCGAAAATTTGGCGCACATCCCTGGAAAGTACCAAATAAAATATTAGCATACTATTCATTATCGTCTTTAACATCATCTTGCACGGCAAAAGGATAAAAAAATAGAATAAAAATAAATTCTTTTAATAACATTTATTAAATATATCGGATTAATTTAGAAATTTTTATATATTATTAATTAAAAAATATTAATTAAATAATCGTTATAAATCGGAAAAACCGTTAGTAATCATATTAACTTTAAGCCAAATTAATAAATGTAAATAAATTCCAATTTATAATGATGCTAGGATGATTCACCTAGCAGCATTTAAAACGCTTTGGTGGGGGTTAAACGATCTAAAAAGAGAAAAAAAACATTAGGCGATGCCCCGGTAGCTCTGGAGTCGACTCCGACCGAAGTTGAGATTTCGAAAGGACCCGAGCTGGAGAGCACAAATTTTGGACCATTCCGGAGCATCCATCGCGAGCTGAATACTTGGCATTTGCTTCCGTCTAATTTTGGGAGGATTTTGGAGTAGATTTCTGACTTAATCAGTGTAAGGATGATTCACCTAGCAGCATTTAAAACGTTTAGGTGGGGGTTAAACGATCTAAAAGGGAAAAAGAGAACGCATTAGTGGATGGCTCGATGCCTCAGTAGCTTTGTGGTAGACTCCTGTGTGTGGTGACCGAAAGCGCCTAGCAAAAAGGTTCGAATCCTTGAAGGTTAGAATCCTGCCCTTTGGCAAACTTTGCCAAACTTTTGCTAAAATTGGTCAGAGGGTGGGAGAGGTACATAAGCGAAACCATTTATTCAAGATACCCTCGCTATAAATAACTATAAGTTTTCAGACCTAAGGGTTAAATTTTCTAGTAAGGCGTTCGACTCAATTTTAAAAAATTTAGTATTTTTTTATTAAGATTCGCATTTATTATATTTAGTACAATTTAAAGGTTTGATAAGGCTTTTGATTTTTCTTCAACTTCCTCCTCCTTTTTCTTTTTCTCAATAACTTCAACAGGTTGTATTGGTGTCATTAATTGAAGTTCTATCTTTGGAGCATTCCTTTGAGTAAAATTATTTTTAAGCTGGCGTATTCGATAGAATAAAAATAAAAGCACCAAGCCAATAATTATGAAAAAGAAGCCTGATATTATTCCATATCTGCAATTAAATTGAAAATAACTCCATTTATCTCCAAACCCCATTATCTCCCCCCAAAATAACCCCATTATCCCCAAAATATCCCCTAAACCCCTTTATCTCCACTATTTCCTCTGTTAGTTTTTTCAAAAAATTCATTCGTTTAGAGTGATCCTGTCGGATTCTAGGATTTTTCTGATAGGTTAAGGATATCCAAAAATTTTCTTGAAATAGCCAAAAATAACCAACCCTATTAGAGACGTCCAAGACTTGGTCTTGAGAAATTTTCAGACTTGGGCATCTCTAAACTAAAACTGATGAATCCGAAAAAAGACAGGAAATCCGGAATTTCGGGTCATATAACGGTCCGGATATCCAAAAATTTCTCTTAATCCCCAAACTCCGGCGTTCTATCCCTCCAGTATTGACTATTAATTCTCTCAACTCCACTCATTCTCATAAATTCCTAGATAACTGTTAATACCTCAAACACAAATCCATCATAATTGCTCCTAATCCTCTATCACTACATTAAGGCTCAATTTTCAGACCATGAGGCGAAACTTTTGAGAATATAAATTTCGGTTATGGATCCGGATATCTGAAATTTCCACATTATCCGTAACCAAACTCTAACCCTTATTGTCTACAACAAATAAAACTCACAAATAATTAAAAAATTGTTGAGATACAGTATTCTTTTCGTAAAGTTTTTGGCCTTGTGTTAATAATTCGCTCATTTGTGATAATTTTAATTTATTCTCCTCTATATTTGCGTGAAAATCAGATAATGTTTGGTTTCTTTCATCATGAGATTGCTGCATTTCGGATACTTTTTCTCTTGTATCTTGCAAGGAATTGTGCACTTCTGATAGTGTAATATTATCTCCAATGGAAGTATCAGGGTTGTCAAAAATTGAGAAGTAGTGATTGTAAAGCATAAGCAATTTTTCGATATAATTTTTTAAAACATCAAAATAGTTTCTATTGGACTTGAGATCAAATTTCTATTTATATAATATATCAGGGATCCTGCCGTCATAAAAAATTTGAGATCTGAAATTTCTGGAAATTTTCCTTCCTCGATTTCTGGATTTGGGAATTTCACCAAAAAAAAAAATTAAGCGAGTTTCTTATTTTAGGGGATCAAGACGGTAGGATCACTGATGCTGGAATACCAATTGAAAAGTATACTAAGCAAATATTTTACTCAGAATTTCTTAATTTTTTACCCCGGCGTTGACGATCTTATCAAAATCATCCTTATAAAGGCTCATTAACCAACGTAACGAATAGCAATAGAGAAAACCATCTAAATTTAATTCAATTCCTTGTACATTATACTCACATTTTGTTGTATCAGATGATGTCCATTTTCTATTAGTTGTGCATAAATCCTATATAAAAATGAATCGATTTATTAAATTTTATCTAGTATGTAATATAATGAATGTTGAAATTGGATCATTGATCAGAACTAAACTTGTCTTTGGTTCGCATTAAAAAAAGTACGTATCGTAATCTCCAGCAGTGGCAGGTTCATTGATGATGACGTCTAATGATCCTGTGATCACTGACAATTATTGCTCTGCGTTTTCGCTCACCACTTACAGATGTTTTACAGATTGAGCTATCGGTACGCTATTTTCACACTCGGTACTTTATGGATATGTCACCCCCCTCCTATTTTGAGTCTCAGAGTTTTCCTTATACGTAGAAAACGGTCAGAGATTATTTTCTTCTCCATGTCAATCATTTTTTTCTTCTTCAAGTATTTTGCTTGTTTATTTTGCCTTTTCACATGTTTTTGAATTATGTACTTACATTTTTTCACTCATTTCGTTTCTAAACTTATCACATTTCACTTATTTTGCTTGAAGGAAAAAATGATTGACATGGAGAAGAAAATAATGAGACTCAAAATAGGGGGGGGGGTGACATATCCATAAAGTACCTCACACTCTCTTTAATAATCCTAAACCCCCGTCTAATAAGCTTTCAAATGCTGGTAAGCTGATTTTTTCTTTACAGTAAGAGCGGTTAATAATCGAAAAAAAACTCCTAAGGACGCACTCCAAGAATTTTCGTTTAAAACATACAGTTATGTCAGGAATATCACTAGAACCAATTCGAACTTTTGCTAATGCCACAACAAGTCTAAGTCCTTCTCTTATACAAGGAATTGATGAATTTGGCTATAAAATTAAAATTGCCGGGAAAATAAAATTTAAATAGTCCCCTTACTCTTTTAGTTTTTTCCTTAAAGTCCTCAACTATTTCAACGATTACTTCTCGTTGATGATCAGTTAACATTCCATCTGGATCGCACACATAAGCTGGTTTTGTAACCCCACATTTCCAGTAAGTTGCCTCTCTAGGGGATGGATAATTATCCCAATCCCATGAATGAGTTTCGAGTATCAAGCAGAACAGAATGAGAAATCTGATTAAAAGATTGATCATTTTCTCAAAAAATGGAAATTATTCACTATAAATAAATGATCAAATGTAAATTTATTTTTATCTAGATTAGATTACACTATTTTTATAAACTGTCAGCTTTTACATAGTGCTAACTTTACAACCAGCCTTTTGTTTATAAACAAATCTACATTGATTTATTTTTATTTAATCTATGCAATAAATTAAACAAATATTCACACAAATTAATTATGATTCAGAGCTAGTTCGAAGCAAAACCCCTAAAGAATCGAAAATCAAAGGTCGAACTTACTAAATAGTTCTGTTTAAATGGAGATAAGCATTGGGCTGTAACAGCGAATCTCAAGCAAGATAAGCGATATCTCATATTTTTGGTAATGCGAAGGGACCTAATTAGTAGTCTGAAGGGAACATTTTTGGTAGTAAGAACAAAACATTTGTAGTACTTAGTAAACACTTGGTAGTGGGAAGAGTATATCATTGGTAGTGTGAAGGGATACAACAAGATACCCATTATATGCTAAATATTTGGAGTAAGGTGAAGGGAACAGCATTGTGACTACGAAGGGAACATTTTGGTTTACGAACAGAACATTAGTAATACGGAGTGAACATTTGGTAGTGGGAAGAATATATTTTTGGTAGTGTGAAGGGAACATCCCTCCTAACTGATACCCTAAACTCCATCCTTGCTGCCCCTTTTTTAGAACTCTTGGTAGTGGGAAGAGTATATTTTTGGTAGTCTGAAGGGAACATCCTAGCTAACCGATACTCTACCCTCCATCCTTGCTTACCCCCTCCACCATTTTTTGAACACACATTATAAGACAATATTTTCAGTCATATCTATAGGTAAGGTCAACTGTATTTAAAATAATTTAAATGTTTAATAAAAGTTTTGATTTGTCTTCCTCTTCCTTCTTTTTCTCCTTCTTTTGAACAACTTCCAGAGGTTGTACTGATGTCCGTTTAAAATACTTTCCAACTCGGCGAAGTTGGAGAATTAAAAATAAAAGCACCAGGCCAATAATTAAACAAATTAGGATTGATATTCCATCTTTTTTAATGGCCTTTATAGCTTTATGGAAATTAGTCAATGTCTCGTTTCCTTGATCAAATGATTGCTGCACTTCTCCTGGCTTTTTATCACCCTCTTGAAAGCCTCTTTCTTCTGATACAGTTATATTATCCTCTTTAGAAGCATCAGAGCTATCGAAGGATGAAAAGCGTTGATTGTAAAGCAGGAGCAAGTTTTCAAGATAATTCTTTAGCGCAACAAGATAATTATTTTTCTTGAACTGATGAGTCTATTTATAAATTATCTGTCATTATTATGTAAATAGTACAGTGAATCTCTCAATAAGGTAATTCACTCCCAAGAATTTTCTTTTCCAAAAGGGCACAAACGACAAACTAAAACATAAAACAAAAGCGTATAATGTTGTGCCAATATTATGAAATGCTCTCAATAGCATCATATAATCTTCGTCACGTTCTCTAAAATTCGTTTAATTCAGTCCAAGGGTTATAGAGTTTGATTTGACTTATTAATTTTTAAAAGGTTCGTCTAATTCAGGCCCAAGGGGACGTTATATAGAGCTTCTACTGTATTTAACTAATTTTGTTTAATTCTTTACCTTTCTACCGGGTAGTCTATATTTTTCATTATGTTGGAGCATTAACTCAAGTATCGAATAACAATAAAGAAAACCATTTGTATTTACCAACTTAATTCTCTGTACATCTGGCCCAATTTTCGTTGTGTCAGCTAACATCCAAATTCTATCATTTGTGCACAGATCCTATAATAATACCTTATTAATGTTATGTAGTCGTGAGCTAGCTCCGGACCTGGCTTAGCTAAGATTTAAAATCCGGAGCATAAACCAAGAAAGTGAAAGCCCAAAGTCATAAAATTCCCAACATTCGAAACTCGTAGTTTCTGCCTAAGTTAGATACCTGACCAGCAATCAGTCCGTTATCTAGAAAAGATTTACGTAGCCTAAGTAAAATCAGTCCAAAGTTAATTGTTCTCAATTCAATTTTAAAACCCCTCAACCGAAATTTTTGCAAAATTGGCAATAGCTTTGGGTCAGCCGGCCCCCATCCAGCATAAGGTCCTATTTCATATGTACTTTTCTTATAAAGTGGGATGTACCCTATTAATTAAAACATACAGTATATCTAAAGGAACCATCATCCAAATCAAATTCAAAATTTGATAAAGCCACAAGAAGACTAACTCCTTCTCTCATACTTGGAACTGTTGAATTTGGCTATAAAATTATACTATTAATTGGTGTTAGTTCCGGACCTTAGTTAGTCTGATGTAAGTCCAGACCCCAAACTTCCCGGACTTTCTACGATTTGCTTATCCCGACTCCTGCAAAAATAAATATCGCGGAATTCGGAAATGTGTGGAGAAAAAATACCCTAATCTCACAATCTACGGATAAAGTAGAAATCTGACTCCTAAGCCATCCTAAAATCCCAAAACTATAGCTGAAAGGTTCTTCCCGCCGTGTCAGGGATCAGCCTTACTTTCAATAAAAATTAGAAATTTAATTACTCTTTTAGTTTTTTCCTGAATATCCTCAAGTACTTCACCAATTTCCTTCCTCTGTTGATCAGTTAACATTTCCTCAGGATCACAAAAATAGTCTGAAATACCACATTTCCAATAAGTTGTTCCTCTAGGGGATGGATAATCTTTCCAAGTCCATGAATGGGTTTTGATTATTAGACAGATAATAATTAGGAATTTGGCAAGCATTCTCTCAAAATTAGAGTTGGCTGGTATCGGGATCCCGATCGGGCTGGATAAAAAAATCCAGGTTTTTTGAATCCCGCCGATTTTCTGATCTCGAGACAAAAAGATAAATCCCGATCCCAGATATTAATGATCACTAGACCGAGCCTGGATCTTGACCGAGCCGGGATAGCAATTGGATCCTGATCCTGATCGGACTCTGATCCCGAGACCAAAAGATAAATCACGCTTCCGATGTTTAATGATCCCGAGACCGAGCCGTGATCGTTTTTAATGATCGGGATTAGCAATTGGACCCCGAACCAAATCTGGATTTTATAAATATGTGAGAGTATTAGTGAAGCAAATTTTATGCCGGAACCGGACAACTCTACTCAAAAATAAGGCAAAATAATGAACAAATAGGAAATATTTTTAAAAATCTCTATGTAGTTTGGTTGGCTCTATCCGAACTTGCATTAAAAACTAAAAAACATTTTACACTCCTTTCTATTTTCCCCCCTTTACATCCTCTCGGAAGGGCTATCGGTTTTTAGTCTTTTTCCATATCCTTTGCCTTTTGCTTCCCCTCTAGCTTAAAAAACTTTATTTTTATTTATTTCTGCAACAAATTAATCAAATAGTGACAAAAATAAATAGGCCAGACGGGAAAAGAGATCTGTTCATCTGGCAGAACTTTAAAAAATGTTTAGGAGGGGATGTGTAACGGGGATGAGTAACAATCTTTATTAAATGGGTTGAAATTAATTAATTAGGAATATTTTAAAAACCATGCCCAGGGTAGAGGCAGGAAAAATCGTGTTTACGAGATCCCGCATGCGGGAGTAGCTTTTAAAAATGTCTTAAGGAGTAACCCCCGCGGGGATATTCCCGAAAAATCCCCGCGTGAATATCTCGCAAAATTCCCGCGGGAATAATCCCGCGTGAATATCCCGCAAAATTCTCGCGGGAATAATCCCGCACATCGAAAATGGTGCGGGATTGCGGGAGCGGTCTTGTCCGCACCGACCTCTAGTCCAGAGAGAGGTTGTTGAATACGCTAGATTACGGTAGATGGGGGGAGGGGTCGATGTCGATTCCTGATCGACCCTCCCAGTCCGGTCTTTACTTAAATCACCTCTCAAGACTGATTTATTCTACAAAATATGTAGTAAAAATTAAAGTATATTTTTAACAACAAACAATACTGATAATTTATATTTTAAAATTAAATCTCTTTGAATTTTCATTCATCTTTATTCTTTTTTTTAACAATCTCAACATGTTGGACATTAATTCGATTTGAGTTTTCAAAGCTCTTCTCTGTCGAAAATAATTTTTAAATTTGGCAATTAAATTAGTATGCTCCCAGAAATTAACACTAGAGAGTGGACCGAGACTAGAACAAAAGTTTGGTCATCGAGACTGTAATGCCTGGCCTCGGGCTTGGCCTCGGGCTGTAACAAAAGCTTGGCTCGGGCTGTAATTTAAACTCTTTTTAATGTCCCATTAAATAAACAACGTACATACTGAAATAATTACCCTCTCTCAGATAATTACCCATCGTTATCAATTACTAGTGATATTCGAGACTTTCGATCTAGGTTCCCGGGTCGGAAAATTTCCTGGGTTTTTTGAGCTCTCTCAGCTCTCGGTCTCTCTCCCTCGGTCTCGGAAAACGAGACTAAATTTATATCCCAAAAACGGAAATTTTTTGATTCTAAACGATTAATGTGAATAATATTAGATTAAGTTGGATTTTGGATTTGGGGATTCAAGAGATTTTTGGGGATTAGGAGGGATATCACTTGATATCCCTCCTAATCACTCAGTCTCGACTCGGCTTTTTTATCTTCCAAAATTGCCCCGTTCAGGGAGAGGATGATTGAATATGGTAAATTACGGTAGCTTGAACTACCGTAAATCCTCTAAAATAGCCCCATGGGGTTATTTTTTTCGATCAACCTCTAGAGGGGGGCTATTTTAGAGGGTGGGGCTATTTTAGAGGGTGGGGCTATTTTAGAGGATTTACGGTATCTCACATTTCTTCAAGATTAAGCTAACTTTTAAAACACTCAACTTGCCAAAAAAATTTTATCTCATTTGCCTTCAAAAAATTAAACTCACAACTTATTAGAAGATTGTAGAGAAGCTCTCTCTTCATTAGAAACATCAGGGTTATCGAAAATTGAGAAGCGATGAATGTAAAGCATGCGCATGTTTTCAATATAATTTTTAAGGGCAGCAAAATAGTTTTTATTCTCGAGATGAACTTCCTATAATACATACTATATCAGGTGCCGACATAAAAAATAAATTTCGGGAACTCCTGGAAATTTTCAGTTCCAATTTCTCGAATAGAGATTCCCGGTCCAAAACCCCCAAATAAGAATTCTCTATTTTCGGGAAATTTTGACAACTAGGATAGCAACCCGACACTTCGGAATCATGTGTGTCGGGGATCGGGGTTTGCCGGGGAGGGTATATCAGGATTCGGTGTCAGGTTGACTTTTCGGAAGGGGGCTCGTGTGGAATTTTCAAAAAGTTTCAAAAAATTTCTTCTTAGGGTATATGTTTAACCCCGACCCCTATTTGGGGTTTGCGTTGGGGATCGGGTTTTGTCGGGATAAAGCCTTGGGGGTTCGGGTCGGGGTTTTTTCCAAAAATTCGTCGGGGTCTGGGTACGGGGGTCGGGTTGCTACCCTAATTCAAATCAATTTTTAAGCAAATTTTGTTTACATCTGCATAGCCAAGCTGTTTATATTCATCATAATTGAGGGTCATTAACCAACGTAACGAATAGCAAACGCGAAAACCATCTGAATTTAATTCGATTCCCTGTACAACTGAATCACAATCTGTTGTATAAAGTGACGTCCATTTTCTATCATTAAAGCACAACTTCTATATAATAAAACAAAATAGCGTATTAATGTAAAATAATGAATGCTTGATTATTAAGCCCTTAAAATGTACAATGTCATCAATTCTATTCTAAAAATCCGCACCCGAAAATGTGGCAAAAATCTGGGCAATTATTAGGGTTGTTCCCCGACGTGGGGGGCGGGGGAAATTTTTTCATTTTTACGGGGGGGGGGGGACGGGGAATTTTCAAAAAAGCTCTCAAAGTCCCCGACTTTCGGGGACGGGGAACAACCCTAGAAATTATTATCTTCGATACCCCTGACCATATTTGACCATTATGGGTCCGTAAATGTATCTGACCATTATGAGCCCACTTCGTGAAAACTGATTTGAGATAACTCACAAGTACCCCATAATCATCAAAAACATACAGTTGTTCCATTCCAACCATCTTCACGGCCAATTTTATTTTTTGCTAAAGCCACAACAAGTCTAAGTCCTTCTCTCATACAAGGAACATTTGAATTTGGCTATAAAATTAAAATTGGCGGGAAAATAAAATTTAAATAGTCTCCATACTCTTTTAGTTTTTTCCTTAAAATCCTCAACCATATGGACAATTTCTTCCCTCTGTTGATCAGTTAACATTCCATCAGGATCACAAACCCAAGTTGGGTTTGTAACTCCACATTCCGAATAATTTTGCCCTCTAGGGGATGGATAATCTTCCCAAGTCCACGAATGGGTTTTGATTATTAGACAGGTTAGAATTAGGAATTTGAACATTTCTCGGGTATTTCTCAATAAAATTAAAAATAAAGCAAAATGATGAAAGAAATATTTTAAAAAATATGTAGTTTGTTTGGCCTTATCCGAACTTGTCATTAAAAAACAAAAAACAATTTCCACTCCTTTCTATTTTCCCCCTTACATCCTCTAGGAAGGGCTATCGGTTTTTAGTCTTTTTCCATATCCTTTAGTCTTTTTGCTATCCTTTGTCTTTTGCTTCCCCTCTAGCTTAAAAACTTTATTTATTTCTGCAACAAATTAATCAAATAGTAACAAAAATAAATGGGCCTGGACGGGAAAAGGGTGATCTGTTCATCTGGCAGAACTTTAAAAAACGATTAGAGGGACTAAAGAGATTTTTAAGAGAGGAATCAGTATTCTTTATAAAAATTTTATGTATGCCAAATTAAAAACTTTGAGGGGGTGTTCCTCTAGGAATGGGACAAACTCGTTTAAACCGGGATTTGAACAAAAATGGAGAGGGTAGAGGGAATTGGTGATGTATGTGAGGAGCTTAGAAGGGAGTTAAGGAATTTATAGGAGAAGAAAAAAAAGCAACAAACACGTTTAGACCGTGATTCGAACCGTGTCGACGCAGCCGCACTACCGCAAAATCTCGCAAAATTGATTGCGGGACGGGATCCCGCGAAATCCAGCGCGGGATCCCGTCAAGTTCCAGTTCCGGAACTGGAACCGCGGAACTGGTAAAAGTCTGGCACCGGTTTGGAACTGGAACCGTGGAACCGGCAGAGGTCTGGAACCGGTTTTGGAACCATTTCCAGAACCGGAACTGGAACTGCCACAATTAGAAAAGGCGGTTCCAGAACTGGAACGGCCAAAATTTAAAAATCTGTACCGGAACTGACAATATTTTGGAACTTCCGCATCACTGGTCCCGTCCCGCGACGGGCACTACTCCTTATATATGGAGCTTAATTTATTTAAAAAATTTTTAAGTTTAAAGATAAATAGAATGATCTGAATTAATTTTAGATAAATTCTGAGTATTCTGAATAATTAAGATGAATCTATCATTCTTATTTTTTTATTTTTGAATTTTCTTCAACTTCCTTTTCATTTTTCGTTTTTTCAACCATTTGAACGAGGTGCGTAGGTGTCATTAATTTTTGAAGCATTCCTCTGAATAATTTAAAAAAAAATCAAATTAATTGCAGAGGGCGTTTCGGTGGATCTAATAATTGTTTCTATATCTCGCTGATATGAGGAATAAATCTAGAGTGGGATGGCACTCATGCCGTTTATGAGCATGAGTGCACTCCAGGGGTGTGCCGTTTCGCCTTTTCGTCTTTCGCCATATTTTCGTCTTTTTTGGTGTTTCGTCTTTCGTCTTTCGCTTTTTAAATCAACTTTCGCCTTTCGTCTTTCGCTTTTTAAAATCTGTTTCGGCACACCCCTGGTGCACTCATATCGTTTGGGGGCATTGGTCTCTTTACCATTATGAGACCAATGTGAATTTTTCTGTTGGGAGTCACCAGTGTTTACTAGCTTAAGCAGTTAGACACAAGTGCTGAAAAAAATATTTTTTTGTTTTTTATCTTTACTACAAGCAACACGATTATTTAAAAAATGATTTGACAAAATTGGTACAGTCGTATTTCACTTATCTCTTTATTTTCCTTTCTTTTCAATAACTTCAACAGGTTCTATTGGTGTCATTACTCTAAATTATTACGGGAAAAAATTTAATCGAATCCAAATTATTTAAAGAGTCAGTTGTCTGTTATCTCCGAAATCCCCCCTAATCCTATTTTATTCGCCCTTAATAAAACAGCAACAATTTATCATTAATTAAATATAATTCAATCTTCATTTAATCAAAAAGTCCGAAGCCAAAATCATCGTCATCGCTTTCTTCCTTTTTTTCCTCTTTTTTCTTCTCCTCCTTTTTCTCTTCTGCTGCAGGTCCAGCGGCAGCCGGAGCTCCTGATGGCACGCTCGAAAGTTTATTTTCGCCAGCGGCGATAACCTCATCGAGATTTTTGCCCTCAAGCGATTTAACCACTGCTTTAGGATTCTCCATATCAACGTCCAACCCGCCAGCACCCAAAATTTTTTCCAAATCCTTTGCCGTTTGTTGAGCGTTCCTTAATACCTCAATTCGGGTTGGGGTCATAAGGGCGCGGGGCCATTAGGGCGCCAGCACTAGAAACTGACACTTAGGCGAAACTGAAATTTATGAAAATTTTCTCAAATTTCTTTAACATCATTGACTACCTCCTCCAGAAATTTCAGAATTTTTCATCGAATATTTCTGAAGTTATAGTCGATAGACCGCGAAAAATTAGGGTTTTTTCGGAAAATCAACATTTTTGGCCACAATTTCCGAAATTCTCGATCAAAAATTCTGAAATTTTTGGAGAACGTAGATAAAGGCATGAGAGTTATTATTGCAAAATTTTATTTTTTTTTATAAGCAGCTCACTGTTTTATAAGCTCGCGCCCTAATGGCCCCGCGCCCTAATGGCCCAGTCCTCTCAATTCACGATATCCTCCTTGGAACTTGTCTAGTTTAGGTCTCCAACCCATTTATTCTTAAAACGGTCAAAGTATTCTGGAAAAAGGGGGGACAAAGCTCGGAATTACCGTGAGGTGTTACGGCAGCGTCTCAGTGAAGTCAACGACTGCTCGGTTCTTCACCCACTAACGTAATCCTTGTTAGCGTGTGAATGAATGAAGGTAATGGCGAATAAATGAGCAATAATGGGTTTCCTGAGAATAAATATACCTAAAGTAGACAAGCTTCTCCCCCTTAATCCACCCTAATCTTATTAAACTGATTAGACCCAACTGAGACCAACCGACCCCCCCCTATTTTGAGTCTCGGAGTTTTCCTTATGATGTGCAGAATGGTCATTCCTTTTTTCTTCCTCAATTTCTTCCCTATTTATCGCTAGCATCTTCAAAAACATTTTTTATCAATGAAAAGATTTTTTTCCAGAAGTGGGTCGGAACAGTCAGAGGTGTCGAAAATCGAAAGAGCAGGAAATCGGAACTGGCTCAAAAGTCGGAACTCGGAAAGCAAAAATTTTTTCGGAAATCGGAAGGAAGAAAACTTCGGAAGTCGGAAATTGGAAATCCGACCCACCTCTGATTTTTTCCAACCATTTGTCTATTGACCTTTGTATGTAATATAGAATCATCCTGACATCATAAGCAAAACTCTGAGACTCTAAATAGGGGAGGGATATCCATAAACTACCGTAATTTCTCCATATCCTTCCAGTGGTTGAAAACATGTTCAAATCGGAGAATTCGGTAAAATAAAAATAAAAGTGCCAAGCAAATAATTATGGTTAATATTTTTCCATAACTGCAATTAAATTGAAAAAATCTACTTTTAGATAAGGTCTTTCGAGAGTTTCTAGTGTTCTAATAGAGAGAATACGGCATCCTCAACTTTGGAATTTTTACGCCTTAAAGGAATGAGAATTTCATCTCAGCGGAGTGTTCCGTAACGGGAGCAGGCCAACGTACCGCGAGCCCAAGGTATCGCAAAGCTGTAACTTCGTTCGGAATAGTCGAATCCGGGATGCCTTGATATGGTTCGATGCATCTTGACGGGCTGAATCGAAACATATCAGGGCATCCCGGATTCGACCATTTTGAACGAAGTTATAGCTCAGCGGTACGTTGGCCTTGCGGTACGTTGGGGGTGTACCCGTTCCGTAACTGTACCTAGTTTAGAGAACCTATCATTCAGACTTTATTGAAGCAATGGCTTATTTAGAAATAAGTAAAGCTAGAATTCTTCTGTTAGGTTCTGAATATCAAAAAATTTCTTTGAATTGACAACCCCACTAATGTCTCAAGTAATCCCCACCCCTTTAATGTCCCTCTACAGAGACTGGTTTATTCCGAAACAATCAACCTGGGTACTTATTGTTTCAACTTTGGGTAATTATTATAGTTTTCCGTTCTCGAGTCGGGTCGACAGTCAAGGCATTTTTTCGGGCCTGTTATCGAGTCGGTCCTAAGCTTATCCAGTCTGGCCTGTATGTGTCCTACGGGTCTCATTTTTGTTCGAGTCGGGCCAAATATCTTAGGCAAGACTCGGTCTTTCGGTCCTAGTCGGTTTATTTTGGCAACCCTAATTCTTTAAAAGAAGGTATTTAGTACAAGGATTTTCAAAAACTTAAAACTCACAAATTATTAGAAGATCGTTTAGCTTTATAGTCTCCAATAAGCTCTCTCATTTCCAATAATTTTAGATTATTCTCCTCTATATCTGCACTTAATTGAGATAAAGTTTTGGTTCCTTGATTGTTTCCTTGGTTGTTTCCCTGACCCTCTTTCAAGGGTTGGTGCTTTTCTGTTCGTGAAATTTTAACAGCTTCATTAGAAGCATCAGGGTTATCAAAAATTGAGAAGCGGTGAATGTAAAGCATTTGCAATTTTATAATATAATCCCTGAGCACATCAAAATGATTTTTATTGTTGAGTTGTTGATTCTATATTAAAAGTCAAAAATCGAATTTCAGTCCAAATCTCATTTGGCCGGCAGGCAGAATTTTGGCAAAATTTAGAATTGAACTGCTCATTGACATTCGGCCGGTTACCAAATGACACTTGGGAATTCATTTGGTAACATAACTTAAGTTTTTCATGTTCGGGGCCTACGCTCACTTGGTTTAAGACCGTTCCTTACCCTATCCCTCGAAATTTCTGTAAGTTATACGCGTTTTTCTGAATTTAAAAATTGGCTATAGCCTTCAGAAACGGTCCCAAACTGAGTGGGCGTATGTTTCGAACATGAAGAACTTCAGTCCCAAGTTGGCTGGGCAAATGCAATCTGGACAAGAATTTATGTAATTTGCACTGCAACATATATTTGGCTGCGGCAAAATTTTTTTATTTTCTTACCCCTTCACTGTTAAGCGTTTGATATTTGTCTTTATTGAGGATCATTTCCCACTGTAACAAATGGCAATAAGAAAAGCCTTTTGAATTTAATTCAATTCCGTGTAGATCCGAATCACAATTTGTTGTATCGGATAATGTCCATAATCTAGCGCTCAAACACAAATTCTATAATATGGAATTAAAACGACTTCCAAATATCCGACAACTTTACTAGGCAAACTTATTTGTTCCTCCCCAAGGGCCGTGAATAAATTCAAGGGCTGGGTTGCTCGGGTAGCGGAACTTAACACTACTTGGCATCACTACCCGCTTCTCATTCTCCCTATTTTGGAAAAAATTGAAAACTTTTTTTAAAATTCAGATAAAGATATATTTTACAAAAAATATATAAATTGGAATGTTAACTATGGTCTACCAAAAAATCAAAATTTTGTCTAAATTGTCTAAAAGTTATGCATTTTCTAGCAATGTAAAAATAAGTTACTTTTTGCTAAAAATTGCAGGACGTCTTCTTCTATTTTTCCTTAATATGTACAGAATGTCACTAAATGTTAGCTATTGTCCTTTAGTAACTAAATGTCGTATCTAGTTTGTGATATAAGGTTTGGGGGATAGTTGAAGGAATATCCAGGATATAGAGGATTTGGAGAGGAGATTTAGATAGATAACAGGAGTAGAGGGATTTTATGGATGTTTATTGATCCCTCGCCCATTAAAACATACTGTTATTCCTGAGGAACTATCATCATAACCGATTTTATCTCTTGCTAAGGCCACAACAAGTCTAAGTCCTTCTCTCATACATGGAATTGTTGAATTTGGCTATAAAATTGGAATTGGCGGGAAAATAAAATTTAAAAAGTTTCCTTACTCTTTTAGTTTTTTCCTTAAAATCCTCAACCAATCGAACAATTTCTTCTCTTTGATGACTATTCATCATGAAATCAGGATCACAAACATAGCTTGGATACCAAACTCCACATGTATAATAACTATGTCTAGGCGGTGGATAATCATACCAAGTCCATGAATGAATTTTGTTTATTAAACTTATAATTATAAGAAATTTGAACATTTCTAAACTATAAATATAAAAATAAAGTACGGCGCCTAAAACATGACATAGTTTTCTGTATTTTTTAAATTTTATATCCAAAATTGTCAATTGTCGTCCGAAATTGTTATATCCGCAATGGTCGTGACATCGAAATTACCGTACCCCGTAAATAGTAGTTACCGTAAATAGTAGTTAGTAAATAGTAGTTACCCCGTAAATAGTAAATAGCCATATCAAATGATAGCCTATTCAAGGAGGCTAGGGTTGGTGCCCAGTTATCGGGCCATTTCGAAAAGCTCGCCCGAAAAGCTCGAGGGTCCCAGCCCTAAATGAGACCCATTGAAAAATACAAGCCTGAGGCTCTATTTATATTTGTCTATCAAATCGGCATAAAGCTTATTTATATTTAAAAAAGATTTTTAATAAAATTAAATTGAAAAATATGAATAGGAGGTCTTCTTATATGCTTATAGACAGGCAAATAATGCTGGAAAAGTATTGGAAATATACCTAAATATGATTGACATTTATTTGAATATGTAGGGGGAAATGTCAGTTAGGCATAAAGGAATTTCTTAATAATATGACTGAGGAAGTCCCATTCAAACATGTTGAAAGTAAAGTTTATGAGAAAATGGATTTAGGGAAGAAGGTAAATTTGAATGGATGAAAAAGGTCATGAAGTTAGGCAAATAGCCATCTACAACAGTAAATGAGGTCAACACCGAGGAGGTCAACCGACAGCACGAAGGAGCATATTATAATAAACTTGGGCAATTTAAAAGTTTAATAAAGGGTTTGTCGCTTTGTCCTTTACCCTACAAAAAAACGGAAGACGAGAGTTAGCGGAGGGTCTAAAATCGAGGGGATCAACTGGTAAAAGAATATATTCTATTCCACCTCCTACCCAATGAAAAACTAAACAGGTTGAAGTTTATGAGCCATCAATTACAAATTAATCTTTAACGTAAAAATAATTTTTAAAAAGATAACAAAACTATTACAGTCAGACTTCATTATAAAACCCACCCCAAAACTTTTAACGAAAGAATTTAGATTTGGACATTCGAAAGAGCTCATCGAGCTGAGTCGAATGGTACCAAAATCAGCTTTACTTGGTGATCTTGAACAAAAATTGCGTTGACTATTTTGAGCCCCTATGTCTAGGCTCAGACTAGAGACAGCGGGCTGACTTTGATGTCATTTGATTCAGCTCGTCAAGCTCTTTCGTATAATTGTCCAAATCTAAGATAGCCCGGTAAAATTTTTGGGGTGGGTATTTAAATAAGGTTACTTGTGGGTTATCCCTAACCAGTTTTTTTTTTGTATACACAGAATGGTCAGTCTTCCTCTTTCCTCAAGTTCACTCTATTTCAATGGCATTATTCAATGAGAGGCAAACATGCTTTAAAAATCGGTCATTTATATTTAAAAATAATCCTTTCTTTATTGCCTCTCATTGAATAATGCCACAGTGAAATAGAGTGAACTTGAGGAAAGAGGAAGACTGACTATTCTGTGTATACAAAAGAGTCCGCAAAAACTGGTTAGGGATAACCCACAAGTACCAAAATAAGTTTCCTAAAGGAGTATATTACAAGGATGTTCGACTGTATTTAAAGAAATTTAAATGTTTAAAATTGTTTTGATTTGTCTACATATTCCTTCCTCTTATTTTTCTTTCTTTTCAATAACTTCAGCAGTTTCTATTGGTGTCATTACTCTAAATTATTTGAAAAAACTTTATTTTGAGTAAGTTGAAAAATAAAAATATATGATCAAATCCAGATTTTTTAAAAAGACTATGTTTTTAAAACTCGTAAAATTCCCCGTAAAACTTTATTGCCAAAAAAACTTATGGGGAGTATGAGGAGCAAAGAGGCTTATGTTGTGGTAGTCTTCTTTAGCAATCAGCCACCGATATCCCCGTTAATCCTAATAATATTAAACTGTTTGAATCTAACTGTGACACAACAAGGGGGAGGGACTCAATCGCAACTGGAGTGTACTAAAAATTTTGGGGTATTATAGGCCAGAATTGGGGTCACCCAAGAAGTCATGACCCAGGAGGTCAACTGACCCAGAAGGTCAAGTTCCTTTTGGTCAAACACGAAGGTCAATCCAAAATGTTTTATTTCTTCCTTTTGCCTTATCCAACAGTTACATGAAAATTTCCTTCTCATGTCCCTTAATCCCCTTTAATCACAGCAAATCCATCTTAATTGCTAAATTCACCAGAATACCATTTAATACCCACAAGTCCGTCTTAATCTGCACAAATCCTTCTTTATCTGTCCAAATATTTGGATTTGACCTCCTGGATCTTTGACTTCCTGGGTTCTGACCTTCAGAATTTGATTTTCTAGCCCTTCTCAAAATATTTGGAATTTATTAAATAAGTTATGATTTTACCGTTCTCTTGCCATTAATTCTTCCATATCAATATTAAAAGCCTTCCTCTGATCAAAATAATTTTCAAGTCGGCGAATACGACAAATTAAATATAAAAGCACCAGGCCAATAATCAAACAAAAGATTATTATTCCATATATGCAATATAAGGACGTAGTTATATTTTTTCCAATGAGCATTTGATCTTGTGATTGTCTTATTTCTGATATTCTTTTCGTATTCTTCTCTATAGCTGTTTGAAAACCAAATGATTTTTTGTTTTGTTGATCAAGTGATTGCTGCATTCCTGCCATTGTTTTTTTAGTATCTTGCAAGGAATTCTGTACTTCTAATATTTTTATCTTGTTATCTTTATTAGAAACATCAGGATTATCGAAAATTGAGAAGCGGTGAATGTAAAGCATTCGTAAAATTTCAATATAATATATTAGGGCTTCAAAATAATTTTATTGTTGACATAATCTTTCTAGAATAAATAATAAAAACATTTTTTTGATATGAATTTCTTAGCCAAATTTTTTAAATTTTTACCCATGCCTTGCTGAGCTTTTCATATTCCTCTTTATTAAGGACCATAAACGACCCTGTCCAATAGCAATAGCGAAAACCATCTGCATTTAATTCAACTCCGTGTACAAATGAATCACTACTTGTTGTATCAATTGGTGTCCATCTTCTATCATTCATGCACAAATTCTACATAATTTAATCAGATTAGATTGTTTTTTAAAATTCAATCTTATCGTTCTATATGTACAGAAACAACGGTTGAATTTTACAGTAATCAGTTTTAAATTCGCAAACTAACTTGGCAAAAACCAAAGAAATCCGTTAAAAACATACTGTATGTCCAGCGGAAGTATCTTCAGGACGAACTTTATCTTTTGCTAAGGCCACAACAAGTCTGAGTCCTTCTCTCATACACGGAAACTTTGAATTTGGCTATAAAATTGAAATTGGCGGGAAAATAAAATTTAAATATTCTCCTTACTCTTTTAGTTTTTTCCTTAAAATCCTCAACCAATTCAACAATTTCCTTCCTCTGTTGATCAGTCAGCATCCCATCAGGATCACAAACCCAAGCTGGTTTTGTAACCCCACATTTCGAATAATTTGGTCCTCTAGGTGATGGATAATCTTCCCAAGTCCACGAACGGGACCATGAATGGGTTTTGATTATTAGACATATCAGAATTAAAAATTTGAACATTTCTCTCAACAGAATTATTTAAAAAGTTTTTTTTATTTTAAATAAAATTAAGTTAAATATAGATTGGAAGAGTGAGGAGCAACTCAAGGATTACCAAGTCAAGGGGTCGACCAATCATGGTTAAAAAAAGAAATCATGGTTATCGAAAATTGAAAAGCGATTTATGTAAAGCATTTGCAAGTTTTCAATATAGTCCTTTAGCGCTTCAAAATAGCGTTTTTGTAGAGATAACCCTAATATAATGTAAGGGATATTGCCAACATAAAAAATATCTAAGGCTTTGGGAATTATCATCAATTTCCGTTCCATCTCGGGAATGATTCCCGACTAGTGTTCGGCACGTTTCGATACTCTCGCGGTACTCCCGAAAGTACCGAATCGGGATTTTTTGGTACTCCCGGAACCGGAACCGTCCTGATGTGATTTTGGAAAATTTCGCTACCACTCGGTACCGGTACTTTTTGGTACTCCCGTTACCGGTACCGAAAAAATCCATTTGCCGAACACTATTCCCGACCAAAAAAAGGTTTGGGGAATTCTCTTTTTTGGAAATCGAGACGAGTTCGGGTTGGACGCGAATATTTTTCGAGTTGGAAGACGGGGTTTTTATTTTTTGGGGCGGAGTTGGATCGAGGATAATTGTGAAAAAATCATTCGGGAACGAAGGTATGCAAGTCTAAAAATGAAGTGTCAGCTATTACCGAAATTAACTTCACTTCTGCCTTGTTAAGCTTTTCATATTCTTCTTTATGAAGTTCCATTGACCAGGGTAACGCATAGCAATAACGAAAATTCCTGTGATTTAATTCAATACCATGTACATTTGATTCGCATGTTGTTGAATTAGTTGATATCCAACTTCTATTATTTGAGCACAAATCCTTTGTAATAAAATTAGATTGTTGTATCAATGTAATACTATAAGGACCCTACATATATGCTCTAATAATTACCCTGGGTAATTATTGTTTCAACTTCTCGCTGGATTGCGTAATTATTTGAATATCTATAGTATACCGGTATCTATATGTACCGTAGCTATATATACGGTATCATGTCAGCAATCGAAAGAAAATATTTACGTAGCCTATCCGTGATGAAGCATTAAATGTTCGCAAACGAAAATTTGGCAAAAAATTATGTAATTATGTACTAGTGCACATTCTTGTATCCTACGAGTGTTTTGAATTTTGAAATTTGCTCTGTACAGGAACAAATTTTTCTCTTACTTATACTCCATACACAGTCACGAGTTCAAATTTTGTTTCGAGTTTTCAAACACTGTTAACAAGTTTCAAACTCTCGTTAAAAACATACAGTTATTCCATCGGAACCATCTTTAGGACCAATTTCCACAACTGCTAATGCCACAACGAGTCTAAGTCCTTCTCTCATACATTGATGTATTGAATTTGGCTATAAAATTAAAATTGTCGGGAAAATATAATTTAAATAGTCTCCATACTCTTTTAGTTTTTTCCTTAAAATCCTCAACCATGTGGACAATTTCTTCTCTCTCTTGATCAGTTAGCATTCCATCAGGATCACAAACATAGGTCGGCCTTGAGACTCCACATTCCGAATAATTTTGTCCTATAGGGGATGGATAATCATTCCAGGTATAGAACAAGTTGAATGATTGAATTACAATTGTCAAGCATAATATAATTAAAAGTTTGAACATTTTCTCAATGAAATATAAAAATTATAATGAGTAAACTAAAGAAAAATTGGAATGTTTAAAAATATGTAGTTTGTTTAGCTCTATCTAAAATCGCTTTTATTTTATCCTTACGCCCTAAGACGGACTTGATTTTTAGTTTTTACATTCCCCTATCCATTTGTTTATAAACTCAATGGGTTTTGGTTTTTCCTTTTTTCTGCAATAAATTAAGTAGTTAACACATTATAGGGATGATCATCTGGCAGAAATTGAAAAAATTGTTTAGGGGGGAGCTAAATATTTTTAAAAAAAGAATTGAAAATAATTTATCGCCTTGCTAGCCCTCTTGATGCATTTTCAAATGAATAGTGCTGGCCGAAGATGGCCCCGTAACGTGGATGTCACGGGTTGAGTTCCCAAATGTTTTGGGTCGGGTTTCCAAATTTGCCTCGTGTCGGGTTTCGGGTTGAGAAAAAAGGCCGAGTTTCGGTTATAGGGTTTCGGGTAAAGCCGTGACTCCCTGCACCGTAAGTCAGGATCACAAACAATATTTCAAAATCTAAGGCCGTCGATTTATCTTCTATACTGTCAAGAATGGTTCAAATTAACAAAATAATAGTTAACTTAAATTTTTTTGATTTTACATTAGAAAGAGCTAACAATATGTGGACTAGCCTTGTTATTATCGTGGTTGTTATCCGTAGGAAAGAGAGTCAGTATCGGGTAAACGAAGTTAGTTAACGTTAAGACTGTGGATGATGTCCACAGAACGTTGAAAAATAAAAATGGAAAACGAGTCTAAAAATGAGCCTAGCACTAGTAACCCTAGATTAATTTAGCTAGCCAATAAGGATTTAGCCGATCCGATCTCCGAAAAACATTTACATTTCTAAGGATAAGGTAATAGTTAAGTTTGTGTTTCCCCTTTTTTCTTTCGCCTGTAATGTAGTGTACCGAGGTAAAAGTTTTGGGACGTGGCATGTCATTCGATTTGTCTCGACGAGCTGAATCGAACGGTACCACTCCCAATTTCAGGAAATGATTCTGGACCGAGTTATATTATAGCAAAATCGACCTTACTCCCCCATGGTTTTTCAATATTTCGAGACCTATAACTTGGTCCAGAATCATTTCCTGAAATTGGGAGTGGTACCTTTCGACTCAGCTCGTCGAGACGAATCGAATGACATATGTCACGTCCCGAACTTTTACCTTGGTACACTACGCTGCAGCCGAAAGTAAAAAAAGGGGAAACACAAACTTAACTATTGCCAAGGATAAATTAAAAATCAAATTTTGCAAATTAAAAATGATTGCTCATCACTTAAGTTTAACATTTTTTCTTCCTTCAACAATAAGGAAAAATCTTTGTGATGGGGATTGCCTTAATGAAATGTAGGTATGTTGTTCCCCTCCATATCCTCCACAATGTTAATCAAGACTGTCGTATGTAACACTTGGAAAATCATATCCATTGCTCATCACTTAAGTTTAACATATATATTGACTCTTTCCGTTTATCCATTATCCACATATCCGTTTATCCATTATTTTTATGGACTCTGGGTTTGATTTCTCTACCTAGATTGGATCCTGGGTTTGTAGAAGGAAAATCCCAGGCCCTGGAAACCCCCAGGAAGGTCAAAAAATGCCTGGACCTGGACTCTGGGTACAGGAAAAACCCAGGCCTTTGTCCAAGCCCAGCTCGATCTCATGTAGCGACTAAGGTTAACACACTTCAAGAATGTTTGAAATTAGTTTAACCTGAGACAGATCAAGTAGATTATCCAGCGAAATATTTACTATATATTTACGAAATATTTTATTTTTTAATTTAAAAGAAGCAAAATAATTATCATTATAAATTAATCCTTAAATTGAATAAGATACACCCAACACAGGATACATCCAGGAACTGTAGGGATGGCAAATCCTGGGAAATCCACAGATATCCTGTATTCTATCAATAGATGTTCGGATATCCGGCCTTTTTCTGGTAGGATCTGCCAACATAATGGTGGGGGAACCGTCTAGACGATAGCCTCTATTTAAAATAACGTATTTCCTCTAAAATAGCCCCATGGGGTTATTTTTTTGAATCGACCCCTAGAGTGGGACTATTTTAGAGGCTGGGGTTATTTTAGAGGGAGGGGCTATTTTAGAGGAAATACGGTACCCTCGTTATCAGATAAGATTTTACAGCACTAAGGGTGTATCTTATACTGAATTAGTGGACTTCATTTAGAGAAATTTAAATTAGAGACGTCCGAGTAGTTTAGCCCTCCTCCAGTTATTGCCCTTCCTCGGTTTTTTTTCATCCTTACTCGGGCTCGAACTTGGGTTCGGTAATTGAGTACCAAGTAATTGGGAAAACCCCTGACTCGGTTTACACCGAGTCTGTCTGAGTAAGTATTAGGATCCCAAGTTCGAGCCGAGTAAGGACGAAAAAACCACGAGGTAGGGCAATAACTTTGGGGAGGGCAAGACTACTCGGACGTACTGTAATTTAGAGTTCTACTTTCTTATTTCGACTTTTTTCAATTTGAATTAAAGTTCGTGCTATTAATTCTCTCATTTCCAATAATTGCATATTATTCTTATCTATGGCATCACTAAATTCACTGATTTTTTCGATTACTCCATCGAGTGATTGGTCTACTTTTGATAATATTTTTTCAGTAAATTGTTGCATTTGCTGCACTTGTGATAGTGTAGTTTCATCTTTATTAAAGGCATTTTGTTTATCGAAAACTGAGAAGCGGTGATTGTAAAGCATGAGCAAGTTTTCAATATAACTCTTTAGCGCTTCAAAGTAGTTTCCGTTTTCGTAGTTATGTTCCTGTTAATTAATCTAGTTTAAATAATATCATGTTGAAGTGTGCTACTTATCGGTTAACGCCAAAAATGCCAACCGAATTTGATCGGCTTTAACATTTGATGCTTGATCCAATTCAAATAAATGGTATATCATCCGAAAGCCCTCGATAAGAGGAATCTTTTTTTCAACTTAATGGATCAAGTCTGATCCCTCAATAAAGAAAAACACCAAATAACTGGACTTATTGTGTTATAACTTTTAAATGAGTGATCAGACTGTATCTATCCTATAGAAAAATGGATAAACCCAAAATGTCGAGACCCTGGAGATCAAATAACCCAGAAGGTGACCCCTTATGGTGGTGACCCTTCAAATGACCCCTTCTGGGGTGGACCCGAAAAAAAATACCGCTTATCGAGGGCTTTCGAATGATATAAGATTTGTCTGAATTGTTCAAGCTCAAAAAAGTTATAGCCAATCATGTTCGAATGGCACTCAGTTTGTAGGCGTATAACTGATAAGTAACAGAAAATTCTAAATTTTTATGTTACAAATGCTTGAGTCTATTTTTACCCGTGGCTGTATACTAAACTTCATAATTTTTACCTCAGCTTTGTTAAGTCCTACATATTCATCTCTGTTAAGGATCATTATCCAGTGTGTCGAATAGCAATAACGAAAACCATCTATATTTAATTCAATTCCCTGTACAGCTGACCCACATTTTGGCTCACCCATTGACTTCCATTTATCATAAAAACCATATGGTCGAGTGTATGTACAAGTGATAGCTTATTCGAAAGAGCTCGGCGAGCTGAGTCGAATGACACCAAACTCAACGTGATTTGACATGATTTGACAAAGTTATGACATAAAGAGCAGACTCTGGTAGGTCTAAATAATGTCATAACTTTGTCAAAACTCGTCCGATTACGTTGATTTCGATTTCATTCAACTCAGCTCGACGAGTTCTTTCGAATGAGCTATCATTTGCATTAACTTTTTTTGTTCTAAGAAATCACCCCTGTGGTTTTTCATTTTCAGAGGTCTGTATCTCGGTCCAATCCGGTCGGATTTTGTTGATTTTGGTGTCAATCGACTCGGCCTGATGTGTTCTACAATTCTTGTTCAGACTGACCATTTTTAACACTTTGAGGCAGAAAAAAGAGAGGGGGGGGGGTACGAAGTTCAAAATTACCATAAAATCCCGACTCGGGATCCCGGAAGTGCGATTTTGCCGGTCTCTAGTGTATTGGCAAATAAATGGGCAATAATGAGGTGTGTCCTGCGAATGAATATCCCTAAACTAGACAAGTTCCTCGTCCATAATGCACCCTAATCTTATTAAACTGATTAGACCCAACTGAAGTCAACCGACCCCCCCCCCCTAATTTAAGTCCAGTTTCCTTATGATGTATAAACTACCGTAATTTCTCCATATCCTTCCAGTGGTTGAAAACATGTTCAAATCGGAGAATTCGATAAAATAAAAATAAAAGCGCCAAGCTAATAAGTATGGTTGCTATTTTTCCATAACTGCAATTAAATTGAAAGAAAATCTACTTTTAGATAAGTCTTTAGAAAAATTTTTATTGCTCTAATAGAGAGAATAGGACTTAATGAGAATTTAATCTCCGTGGTATAAAATGAGTGGGCCGTAACTGTGCCTAGTTTAGAGAGTTCAAGGGGCCACCCGCTGGTTTATTTATTCAGAATTCATAATGAAATCTAGAATTCTTCCTTTAGATTCTGAATATCAAAAAATTTCTTTGAATTAACAACCCTACTAATGTCTCAAGTAATCCCCACCCCTTTAATGTCCCTCTACAGAGACTGGTTTATTCCGAAATAATCAATCTGGGTACTTATTGTTTCAACTTTAGGTAATTATGTTGCCGTTTCGAGTCGGGCCGACGGTCAAGGCATTTTTTCGGGCTCGTTATCGAGTCGGGCCTCATTTTTGATCGAATCGGGCCTGTACGAGCCCTATCGGGCCTCATTTTTATCGAGTCGAACCTGTACGAGTTTTTAGGGCCAAATATCTTTGGCAAGACTCGGTCTTTCGGTCCTAGTCGGTTCATTTTGGCAACCCTAATTCTTTAAAAAAGGGTAATATTTCATCTTATACTTTTATAAAACAAGGAGTTATCTCATATATTTTCAAAAACTTAAAACTCACAAATTATTAGAAGATCGTTTAGCTTTATAGTCTCCAATAAGCTCACTCATTTCCAATAATTTTAGATTATTCTCCTCTATATCTGCACTTAATTGAGATAAAGTTTTGGTTCCTTGATTGTTTCCTTGTCTCTTTCCTTGACTCTCTTGCAAGGGTTGTTGCTTTTCTGTTCATGAAATTTTAACAGCTTCATTAGAGGCATCAGGGTTATCGAAAATTGAGAAGCGGTGAATGTAAAGCATTTGCAATTTTATAATATAATCTCTGAGCACATCAAAATGATTATTATTGTTGAGTTGTTGATTCTATATATTGTATGTCAAAAATCGAATTTCAGTCCAAATCTCATTTGGCCGGCAGGCAGAATTTTGGCAAAATTTAGAATTGAACTGCTCATTGACATTCGGCCGGTTACCAAATGACACTTGGGAATTCATTTGGTAACATAACTTAAGTTTTTCATGTTCGGGGCCTACGCTCACTTGGTTTAAGACCGTTCCTTACCCTATCCCTCGAAATTTCTGTAAGTTATACGCGTTTTTCTGAATTTAAAAATTGGCTATAGCCTTCAGAAACGGTCCCAAACTGAGTGGGCGTATGTTTCGAACATGAAGAACTTCAGTCCCAAGTTGGCTGGGCAAATGCAATCTGGACAAGAATTTATGTAATTTGCACTGCAACATATATTTGGCTGCGGCAAAATTTTTTTATTTTCTTACCCCTTCACTGTTAAGCGTTTGATATTTGTCTTTATTGAGGATCATTTCCCACTGTAACAAATGGCAATAAGAAAAGCCTTTTGAATTTAATTCAATTCCGTGTAGATCCGAATCACAATTTGAATCAAATGATGTCCATCTTATAGCACTCAAGCACAGATTCTATAAAATTAGATTGAATCCTTGTATTAAATAAGAATCTCACATATTAGTTTAAAATATAAAAAGGATCTGGGCAAAATATGCGCACTTATGTAGTCCTTCACATGGCCCGTGAATAAATTCAAGGGCTAGGTTACCCGGGGGGGGGGGTGGCTAGGTTATCCGGGGGGGGTGGCTAGGTTACCCGCGCGCCCTTGTCTGTTTCCAACCCCAAACGGTTCCTGAATGGATACCAAGTCCGTGAATTAGGCATATATTAAAAACATACAGTTATTCCTGAGGGAGTACCATCATAACCAATTTTATCTTTTGCTAAAGCCACAACAAGTCTAAGTCCTTCTCTCATACAAGGAATTGTTGAATTTGGCTACAAAATTAAAATTGGCGGGAAAATAAAATTTAAATTGTCTCCTTACTCTTTTAGTTTTTTCCTTAAAATCCTCAACCAATTGAGCAATTTCTTTGCTCTGTTTATAAGTTAACATATCATCAGGATCACAAACATATGATGGTGAAACAACTCGACATCCAAAACCAGTTTCTCTAGGTGATGGATAATCATACCATGTCCATGAATGGGTTTTGATTATTAGACAGATAATAATTAGAAATTTGAACATTTTTTTCTAAACCACTGTAAAAGTAGTGAGCAGAGTATTGTTACACATTTCAGATCCGAATATAAACAATTGTGGAGGAACTTATACTTTAACTGCCTTTAGAGATCGAGATTTTTGAAAAGCCTTGGCCTGTTTCGGGTTTGATTTATTGACTTGATTTATTGGCCTGTAGTCCAGGAGTAACCCAAGCCCAGGAAAAACCCAGGAAGGTCAAAAAATGCCTTGGCCTGGACTCTGGGTCAGGAAAAACCCAGGCCTTGGTCCAGCCAGACCCAGGTCGATCTCTACTGCCCACCCTATTTATTCGCAAGCTAAAAAATCAGAGTATTTTTACAAATCAGAATATTGTTAATATCACCCTATTAGAAGCCCAGTCGAGGAGACCCTTGTAAATAAAGACACAGCGCTCTCTAAATAAAGACGCAGCGCTCTATGAGCTCTACACAGCGCTCTACACAGCGCTCTAGACACAGCGCTCTATGGCATTTGCTATATTTTATTTGTCTCTGAAATCCACATGAAGCTTATTTAGTTATATTTAAGGAGCTTATTAAGGTTTTTTTAATAAAATTAAAGTGAAAAATATGAATGGAGGTCCATTCAAACATGCTGAAAGTAAAGTTTATGAGAAAATGGTTTAAGGGAAGAGGGTAAAGTTAAATATTGGAAAAAGGGTCATGTAGTTAGAAAAAAGCAATTTACAACAGTAAGGGAGGTCAACTCCAAGGAGGTCAACGGGTGACGGGCAAAACTCAGTCTTCCAAAATAAAGTCCAGACAGAAAGCAGTCTGAAAAAATTTCTCTAAATGCCGGCTTCACTCCTGGAGGTCAACACCCTATAGTTCCTCACCGTGGTGGTAAACTCGGCAACTAACAACCCAAATATTTGGGCGGATAAAGGACTTAAGACCAAGAATACGTTTGTGAGGGGATCAACGGGTAAACGAATATGTTCTGTTCCCCTCCTGTCCAATGTAAAACTAAACAAGTTAAAGTTTATAAGTATTTAGACAGATAAGGTAATTGAATTACGGTAAAAAGATGCTTAAACAAAATTGGCACAGTCAGACTTCACTATAAGTACATATATCCCATTACTATTAGATGCTTCACGATCTAAGAAGAGCTCAGCTAGCTGAGTCGAATGGTACCAAAACCAGCTTGATTTTGTTATTTTGAACAAAATTTCGAGCAACACCAATGCTCCTATGTTTACTTTGACTATTTTTAGCCCCTTTGTCTAAGCTCAGACTTGAGACAGCTAGCTGACTTCGATGTCATTTGATTCAGCTTGTCAAGCTCTTTCGTATGATTGTCCAATTCTAAAATATCTCGGCAAAAATTTTTGGGGTGGGTAGTTAAATAAGGTTACTTGTGGGTTATCCCTAACCAGTTTTTTTTTGTATACACAGAATGGTCAGTCTTCCTCTTTCCTCAAGTTCACTCTATTTCAATGGCATTATTCAATGAGAGGCAAACATGCTTTAAAAATCGGTCATTTATATTTAAAAATAATCCTTTCTTTATTGCCTCTCATTGAATAATGCCACAGTGAAATAGAGTGAACTTGAGGAAAGAGGAAGACTGACTATTCTGTGTATACAAAAGAGTCCGCAAAAACTGGTTAGGGATAACCCACAAGTACCAAAATAAGTTTCCTAAAGGAGTATATTACAAGGATGTTCGACTGTATTTAAAGAAATTTAAATGTTTAAAATTGTTTTGATTTGTCTACATATTCCTTCCTCTTATTTTTCTTTCTTTTCAATAACTTCAGCAGTTTCTATTGGTGTCATTACTCTAAATTATTTGAAAAAACTTTATTTTGAGTAAGTTGAAAAATAAAAATATATGATCAAATCCAGATTTTTTAAAAAGACTATGTTTTTAAAACTCGTAAAATTCCCCGTAAAACTTTATTGCCAAAAAAACTTATGGGGAGTATGAGGAGCAAAGAGGCTTATGTTGTGGTAGTCTTCTTTAGCAATCAGCCACCGATATCCCCGTTAATCCTAATAATATTAAACTGTTTGAATCTAACTGTGACACAACAAGGGGGAGGGACTCAATCGCAACTGGAGTGTACTAAAAATTTTGGGGTATTATAGGCCAGAATTGGGGTCACCCAAGAAGTCATGACCCAGGAGGTCAACTGACCCAGAAGGTCAAGTTCCTTTTGGTCAAACACGAAGGTCAATCCAAAATGTTTTATTTCTTCCTTTTGCCTTATCCAACAGTTACATGAAAATTTCCTTCTCATGTCCCTTAATCCCCTTTAATCACAGCAAATCCATCTTAATTGCTAAATTCACCAGAATACCATTTAATACCCACAAGTCCGTCTTAATCTGCACAAATCCTTCTTTATCTGTCCAAATATTTGGATTTGACCTCCTGGATCTTTGACTTCCTGGGTTCTGACCTTCAGAATTTGATTTTCTAGCCCTTCTCAAAATATTTGGAATTTATTAAATAAGTTATGATTTTACCGTTCTCTTGCCATTAATTCTTCCATATCAATATTAAAAGCCTTCCTCTGATCAAAATAATTTTCAAGTCGGCGAATACGACAAATTAAATATAAAAGCACCAGGCCAATAATCAAACAAAAGATTATTATTCCATATATGCAATATAAGGACGTAGTTATATTTTTTCCAATGAGCATTTGATCTTGTGATTGTCTTATTTCTGATATTCTTTTCGTATTCTTCTCTATAGCTGTTTGAAAACCAAATGATTTTTTGTTTTGTTGATCAAGTGATTGCTGCATTCCTGCCATTGTTTTTTTAGTATCTTGCAAGGAATTCTGTACTTCTAATATTTTTATCTTGTTATCTTTATTAGAAACATCAGGATTATCGAAAATTGAGAAGCGGTGAATGTAAAGCATTCGTAAAATTTCAATATAATATATTAGGGCTTCAAAATAATTTTTATTGTTGACATAATCTTTCTAGAATAAATAATAAAAACATTTTTTTGATATGAATTTCTTAGCCAAATTTTTTAAATTTTTACCCATGCCTTGCTGAGCTTTTCATATTCCTCTTTATTAAGGACCATAAACGACCCTGTCCAATAGCAATAGCGAAAACCATCTGCATTTAATTCAACTCCGTGTACAAATGAATCACTACTTGTTGTATCAATTGGTGTCCATCTTCTATCATTCATGCACAAATTCTACATAATTTAATCAGATTAGATTGTTTTTTAAAATTCAATCTTATCGTTCTATATGTACAGAAACAACGGTTGAATTTTACAGTAATCAGTTTTAAATTCGCA
The DNA here is from genome assembly GCA_036172955.1 of Meloidogyne arenaria. NCBI lineage: Eukaryota > Metazoa > Nematoda > Chromadorea > Rhabditida > Meloidogynidae > Meloidogyne > Meloidogyne arenaria. Next base: position 413,784 of record JARQAB010000018.1, read on the forward strand.
AACTAACTTGGCAAAAACCAAAGAAATCCGTTAAAAACATACTGTATGTCCAGCGGAAGTATCTTCAGGACGAACTTTATCTTTTGCTAAGGCCACAACAAGTCTGAGTCCTTCTCTCATACACGGAAACTTTGAATTTGGCTATAAAATTGAAATTGGCGGGAAAATAAAATTTAAATATTCTCCTTACTCTTTTAGTTTTTTCCTTAAAATCCTCAACCAATTCAACAATTTCCTTCCTCTGTTGATCAGTCAGCATCCCATCAGGATCACAAACCCAAGCTGGTTTTGTAACCCCACATTTCGAATAATTTGGTCCTCTAGGTGATGGATAATCTTCCCAAGTCCACGAACGGGACCATGAATGGGTTTTGATTATTAGACATATCAGAATTAAAAATTTGAACATTTCTCTCAACAGAATTATTTAAAAAGTTTTTTTTATTTTAAATAAAATTAAGTTAAATATAGATTGGAAGAGTGAGGAGCAACTCAAGGATTACCAAGTCAAGGGGTCGACCAAATCATGGAAATATTCTAATAATCTTATAGACAGACAAATAATGAAGAAAATATATAGGTTAAATATTGGAAAATAACATAGTTAAGCAAAAGCAATCTACGTAAGTAAATGAGGTCAACTCCAAGGAGGTCAACGAGTGAGAGGCAAAACTCAGTCTTCCAAAATAAAGTCCAGACAGAACACAGTCTGAAAACAGACTTACTAAAACACAGCAGGCTCCACCCTCTAGAGGTCAACACCCTATAGTTCAACATAAAGGTCAACGGACCCCAGCGTCAACTATCTCGAGGGCAACTGTTCTAGAGGTCAAGACACATATTTGGGCCGATAAAGGATTAAGATCAAAAATATTTGACATTAGGTATACTCGCTCTTATCTGACATAGGCCTAGAGAATTTCCGATTTTTATCCCTTGATTCTTAATTTCAACAAATCTTCTAATCCGCACAGATGCATCAATATCCTCCTTAATCTATTCAATAGCCTACTCGTGCGGGTGGGGAGCAGAGATGTTTCGAAACTGTAAAACCTTCGAAAATTGTAAACCGAAAAAAATTTTAAAGAGTGGAAATTATTTCCCCAAATTTTTGGTGAGATTACTAGCGCTGTAATCCTTTAACTGCAGGAAAAATAGTTTCAGATTTAGGGTCGGGTCTTCAAAATTTTCTTCGGATCGTGTTTTAAGGTCAAGAAAAAGTTCAGGTTTCGGGTATTGGGTCGAGTTTCCGTCGGGTCAGTTAGAGGGATTACGAAGGAAAACAGTAGTGGTATGGGTCGAAGCTTGAGAGATCCTTCGGACTGTGTTTCGGGTATCGAGTCCGGAAAGGTCCGAGATTTCGAGTATTGGGTAACCCATGACTTTACTGGTGTGTATTTTATAGTGAACTTGGACAATTTAAAAGTTTAACAAGGGTCTTGTCGCTTCATCTCTTTCCCTCCTTTCAATAATTTCAATAGATTGTATTGGTGTCATTAACTCGATTTCAGTTTTTGAAGCATTCCTCTGATTAAAATAATTTTCAAATTTGCGAATTCGGTAAAATAAGAATATAAATCCAAGGCCAATAATAAAGAAAATGAAGGTTGAAATTACTCCATATGAGTTATTCTCTTCTAAAGGTGCGTGATCAAGGGATTGCCCCATTTCTGCTAATTTTAGCTTATTCTCCTCTATAGTTTTGTTTTGTTGACCAAGCATTTTTGATAATGTTTCTTTAGTATCTTCCAAGGAATGCCGCATTTCTGATAGTGCATCTTCATTAGAAGTATTATCGAAAATTGAGAAGCGGTCAATGTAAAGCATCCGCATGTTTGTTATATAATTTTTTAGTATGGTAAAATAGTTTTCTGTGCCTAAGTGATGCTGCTATATGTATTTACATTATTAGACACCCTGCCGACCGAGCTGGGTAATAGTAGCGTTTATTTCCTCCTTTCTCGGAATATCTGACCATTTTGGGTTTTTTTGCTTGTTTTATAATTCATATCATTTGAGAAGCTCTTAAAGTTGGGTTGAATGATATCATGAAAGGTTATATTTGGCGTTTCTAGGCAAAATTATAAAGTTAAATTTTCCATTGAAAAACATATGTATCGTGAAAACGATTAAAAACCGGGCATAATTATGTTAATTTAAGTCAGCCTTCGTTGATTTAAGTGCGATTCGACTCAGATCGAAATGCTCTTTCGAATGACCTACAAATTGATAAAAAAGAGCAGATGCCGATTCAGGAAAAAGTGGGTTGAATAAACGCTACTATTACCCTGAGCTGAACGGAAATAAAGTTTCTGAATAAACAAAAACGAACAAATCAAAAATTTTCGATCAGCCGACATAAAAATAAATTCCCGATTTCTAGACTAAGTATCGGTCGGAAGGGCTCCTGGATACAGTATAATTAAATTTATATGCCGTAGATGTTCTAATAAGAATCTTGGGCGCCTATTATTTAATGGGTCCGACTTAGTGGAGTTCTAGCTTGGGTGTTTATTTCAATAGTGAGTGGGCTTCTATAAGGGCTTCTAGTGGAGACGGGCTTCTATTAGAGCATTTACGTAGAGCCGGAGCAGTTACTGTATTTTCAGTTATAAAGGATATAGTTAGCCAGTATAAAGGATCTAGTCAACCAGTTTATTAAGCTAGTTTCATAATTTTCTACCTCTTTATTGATGAGATGTTCATAATCTTTGACATGAAGGGGCATTAACCAGTTAAGAAGATAGCAATCACGTAAACTTTCTAAATTTAACTCAATTCCCTGAACAAGTGACTCGCATTTTGTTGAAGCGGGTAAAATCCATCCACCTTTTCGGCACAAATCCTTTAAAACGCTTATCAAAGTACTTCTTTATAATGTAATAAATCTTGACCAAGTTATTAGAGCAAAGCTTTTCGCCTGATCCCTAAGTCAACTGTCCGCAATTCTGTTTTAAAATCCGCAATCGAAATTTGGCAACAATCCGAAAAGAGTTACGACACTTTCGGACATAATTCTTTTAATTTAAAAAATGAGAGCCTGTTTTGAATTCAGTCATATAGATTCCGGGTATAACGGTTGCGGTCCACAATTGTGTTTTGCAATAAACGCATCCACAGTTGCGTATCCGCAATTCTCATACAGACGACCTGTTTATTATTCATTAAAAACATACTGTTGAGCCAGTAGAAGTATTTTCAGGACCAATGATATAATTTGCTAAAGCAACAATAAGTCTAAGTCCTTCTCTTATACAAGGCTCAGGTGAATTTGGCTATAAAATTAAATATTAACGAAATTAAATATTCAGTACTCTTTTAGTTTTTTCCTTAAAATCCTCGACTAAATCAACAATTTCTTCCCTCTCTTGATCAGATAACAATCCATCAGGATCACAAACCCAAGTTGGCTTTGAGACACGACATTTTGAATAATCTGGACCTCTAGGGGATGGATAATCATCCCAGGTCCATGAATGGGTTTTGATTATTAGACAGATTAGAATTAAAATTTTAAACATTTTTCTAAGGGAAAGATTATAAAAACAAGTAAAAATAATAAAAATGGATTTTATTCTTGGTTGTTAAAAATAAATTTTGCTATCCCTATGTTTATAAACAATTTAATTTTTATTTATTTCTGCAACACAAAATAAACATAGAAAATGTGATTCATTCGATAGAAGTAAAAGAGCCGTAGGCTTGAGTTACACTCATAAGGATAAATTTAAAGATCAAAAATTGAATAGATCTGAACTATATCTCTCTTTTTTGAGCTGGGGGAGAACCATGGCTGTACGCCAATATTTTCTCCTGGAACGCCAAACGTCAAAAATCGGCCAAAAATGGACGCCAAGCACCAGACGCCAAACACCTTAACGCGGAGAACCAGCATGAATACAGTTAACCGGACTGATCCGGCAATTAAGTTAGGTCATACTGCCTCCTGTATAGTGGCATGACCAATCTAATAGCAAAGTTAGACACACTGGGGGCAAATCTGTTCATATGGCATAACCTGAAAAACTCTTAGACGTGAGCTTTGTTGATCAAGTGATTGCCTGTCAAATAAAAACGGCGATGATTTGTTTTGCTCCATCTTAAATTATATCGCATTTCTTTACCACGCACATTCTTTAACCCGTAAAGGCTCGGGTTTAAATGATAATTTATGCTTTTATTTTGTTTATAAACAACCCAATTTATTTATTTATTTCGGAAAATGAAAAAATATTTTAACACAAAACACACTAATGACGATTGTTATAAAACTTTATTTTACAAAATTAAAATTTAAAAATTTTTACAAAATTTGAAAGTTATGGAAAAATGAGATGCTCATCAATTATAAATTAAGCTTTAAATTGAGAATGCTAATGATTCTTTAAAAGGATTTTAAAAATTAGTACAGTCAGACTTCACTATTAAATATATTGGTATGAACCAAGAATTTAGGGAACCGGGCCGACGTTCGAGGGGGGCCGGGCCGACGTTCGAGTCATTCTTCCGGACCTCATTTTTATCGAACCGGGCCGTCGAGTCTTTTTCGGGCCAAATTCGATGTCAGATTGGATCTATCGAACCGAACAGGGCCGGCAACCCTACCAAGGATGTCACGGGTTACATGAAACCAGAAACTGACATTTCATCGAACGGAACCCCGACTTTTTTCTCGATCCAAGACTGGAAAAATGTTCCTTGTTAAGTGTGTGACTGCTCTATGGCATTAAGTACCCAGCCATTCTTTTTAGAACCAGTGGACAGGTATTGTGCGGGAGTACAGAACTGTGGATGAGTGACACTCAAGAATTTAAGAGGTATATCATTTAATTGGTCACTGAGTATTTGTATTAAAGCCCCGTCTGTATTAGAGAAACCCTCAGTATTGCCCCATTTGGAGGGTGGTTGAAAAATACAGCCCCATGGGTCTCTATTATATAAAATACGGTATATGCCCACCATTATAAGAGATTAAATTTTGAGCTGATTCTATAAGTGAGGTCCGAATGTATTTTGAATAATTTAAGGTGTTGATAAAAAATTCTTTAATTTTTCTTAATTTTTATTCATTTTATTTTTCTTTCTTTTCAATAAATTTAGCATATTGCATTGGTGTCACTCGACTAAATTATTTGAAAAAATGTTAGTTCATAAAGATATTTGATCGAATCTAAATCTTTTAAAGAAGTTGACCACTATTAGCCCAAGTATTCCTCCAGATCCCCTTATATCCCTCTAGATCCACTTATATCTCCCAATTCCACTCATATCTCTCCAGATCCCCTTATATCCCTCCATATCACGTTATCTCCCTTCAAATCCCTTCAAACCACATACATATATCCCTCTAATTCACCTTATGTCCCTCCAAATCCCCTTATATCCTCCTTAATCAATCCTCATCTTATTAAAATGTTTAGACCAAGCTAAGGTATATACAAGTGACTCAATCATGTGTTGAACTTTTGTTTCCTTCATCAAGCGATTGCTGCATTTCTACCAGTTTTATATTACCCTCTTGCAAGGAATTGTGCACTTCTGATAATGTAATATTATCTTCATTATAAGCATCAGGGTTATCGAAAATTGAGAAGCGGTGGATGTAAAGCATGCGCAAGTTGTTAATGTAGTCCTTTAGCACATCAAAATATTCAGCATTATTGATGCGATTTGTATTCTTAATATATAATTTATATTTATGTTGCCGATCAAAAGTAATTTCAGCAATAGCCCAGCGTCCAGATCCAGGCATTTTTTGACCTTCCTGGGTTTTTCCTGGACTACAGGCCCAGGTCCAGTCCAGGTCAAGTCATCAACTCCAGAGTCCAGGGACAGGTCCAGGCTTTTCAAAAATCTCGATCTCTAGTGGCCACGCCAGGCGGCCCGTTCCAACTTTTTCTTACCTCTGCGGCAAGCCAGAAAAATTCGTCTTCTCGAATAAACATCGTCGAATATACCAAACGGCAATAAAGAAAACCATCCTTATTTAATTCAATTCCCTGTACAACTACATCACAACTTTGTTCATCAGTTGATGTCCATTTTCTATCATTATGGCATAACTTCTATAATTTTAATTAACCTATCAAATTCATTTTGTACCATATATTTTTTCTCATTTTTAATTAGGGTAGCATCGCAACCCTTCGGGGGTGGTAGTCTCGGGCATCGTTCTGGGCCCCAACCCTTCGGGGGTGGTAGTCTCGGGCATCGTTCCGGGCCCCAACCCTTCGGGGGGCGGTAGTCTCGGGCATCGTTCTGGGCCCCAACCCTTCGGGGGGCGGTAGTCTCGGGCATCGTTCCGGAGTTTTTGCCAAAAAATCAACGGGGAACTGGGTGCACCCTATTATTAATCCCCCTAGAAAAATGTATTGTTTGTCAGTCGATACAAAGTTTTCAAGCATAAATTCTATAATATTTCCGTTGTTTTTACCAAAAAATTCGTTTACTGTACTATTCTTGTTGTTAACGACTTGTAACTTTTAAATGGGTGATCAGATAGATCCATTCAATTGGAAAAAAGATAGCGTTATAGAGATAAAGACCCCGCCAGAATATTTAGATTTGTCCTCCCATATGATTTGACCAATTGACAATTCTGGGTTTTGACCTCACAATCGCCCGTAATTAGGTATTTTTAAATATTCGCAACCGAAGCTCATTAAAAACATACAGTTTGTGCACATTTAGAATCGAAACAACCAGTTCCGATTTTAACGTTTGCCAATGCCACAACAAGTCTAAGTCCTTCTCTCATACAAGGATTTGTTGAATTTGGCTTTAAAATTAGAATTGGCGGGAAAATAAAATTTAAATAGTCTCCTTACTCTTTTAGTTTTTTCCTTAAAATCCTCGACCAATGCAACAATTTCTTCCCTCTCTTGATAAGTTAACATCCCATCTGGATCACAAACCCAAGTTGGCTTTGAGACGCGACACCTTGAATAATCCGGTCCTCTAGGGGATGGATAATCTTCCCAAGTCCACCCAGCGGGCTTGTTCCAACTCCATGAATGGATTTTGATTATTAAACAAAGTATAATTAAAACTTTGAACATTTCTCAGCTATAAAATATAAAAGAGAGGTAAAATAAAAATCTTTACAAAAGCTTAGTTTACAAACAAATAACGGAGGAAATTTATGTATAGGTTAGGAATTGTCTGAGGAGAAATGCAGGTTAGGCAAAAATGAATGTTTGAATGGGGAGGTGCCAATCAAAAAAAATAATGAGAAGAAAATTGACTTAGGGAAGAAGCAAATTTAAACATTAGAAAAGGTCAAAATTGACTCTCTAAAAGGTCAATATTACCCCTTTAAATTAACATGCACATACAAGGATACACCCAAGTAGGCGCTCGCCGTGCGCTTAATTGGCCCGTACCCGTACATTCAGAGGATGACCCCAATTTGATGGGTTTTTAAGTTTTGGACAGTGCTTTTTTGAACATTGGGATGAATTCCTTGGAATAAGTAAACTTTCCTTCATTTTTCTATAGTTTGTGACGTCTGCTGATTTTTACTGTTAGGCAAAATAGTGCAAAATGATTAATTTTTATGCATAAGAATAAAATAAATGTGTAATCAAGGACAATAAATATATTTAAATTTTTTCAAATGCGAGTACGGGGTCAACCCGTAAGGCCTACATAAAGACTTATTGACCTACACCTTTTGAAAGGAATATGTATCAAAAGGGAATATCGAGGGAGTTGGAGGAATTAGGGGGATATCGATTTTGTGTGATTGAAGGGGATAAAGATCTCTACTCACCCAGAGATCTCTAGTCAGAACGAAATAGGTTCTAAAATACAGAACTGGGTACTTATCTTCATAGAGCTATGTATGTATTTGCACCCTTAATCCCTCTAAATCTAGAGTTGGCCGGTATCGTAAGTTTGACAAAAAATCGGGATCTGGATTTTGGAATAATGATCCCGTTCCCGACCAGGATCCCGATCACAGCTAACACTATCTAAATCCCTAGACATAGGGTTTCAATACACCGGAGTTGAATCGGTTTACTTATTCACAGAATTTTTTGGGAAAAGATTCGTCTCAGATTCGTCTGAGACGAATCCATTCGATTCGTCTAAGACGAATCGAATCGATTCAACTCAGCGAGGGTCGAATGGTACCACTCTCTATCTGGGGAAATATCTTCGAGCCGTATATAGTTCCTTAAAACCGAAGAACCATACGGGGATTAGGCACATTTTTGGGGTGAAAAATTTGATTTTCTAAATGAATCGATTCAATCACGCAAAATTCATCTCGCAAACACAGAATCTAATTAAAACAGACACAAAAAATATTTTTTAAATTTATAGTTAATAAAATTCTTTATTTGCTCCTTGAAAAATTTTTAAAAATTTTCTCTCTTCTAATCGTCTCTAGCATACATTTTCATCGTTATCCTCCAGTTTCTCGTTCAAATCAAAAGGGTGCTCATTTAAATTTATTTGATTCGTGCAACTCTCTGGGATTTTATTTGGCTCTTCTACCACAGTTTGAATTTGCTCCTCCACATGGGTTTCTGTCTCGCCCTTATTACCCCCTTCCTCCGCTTGTTTAAAGAGACTTCCTTCTTCAGATTGACTGCTCTCTTCGTATACGATTGGCAATTTACCCTTATTTCTAACATCATTATTCTGTGTATTAACAAGAGAAGTTCCTTCATTGTCAGAATGAATATTTCCTACTTTTGGATAAACATTGTTTAAGTTTTCTAGGCATAATTGAAGTAAGTATTAAAGACCGGCAAAATCGCACTTCCGGATCCCGAGTCGGGATTTTTTTCTTGACCGATGCCGGGACGGGATCCCGAGGGATAAATCCCGAAAAAATCCCGGATCCCGGTTGATCCCGAAAATCAAAAAAATCCGGGATTTCGGGTCCCGGAAAATCCCGTCGGGATCCCGTCCCGCGCCGGTTCTAGTAAGTATACCCCCTTTTCCGGATACACCTCGTCTGGGCTCAGTTCAGTCTGGCGCCCTGTAACTTTTGAAGGGGCTGATAACTTTTCATGTTCTTGGTGCCATTTGATGGTGCATTAAATAAGCTACAATATACCAGAAAATCAGAATTCCTGACTAACTGGTAAAAAAGTTATGTTCGAAAAAGTGCCAAAAATCACTTTTTGAAAAAGTTTGTTTTTATATCATAACTTTTTTTTATCAATCGATCAAAATTCTGATTTTTCGATATGTTGTAGAGCTTATGATTCTCTATCCAAAGATACTATATTGATAACAAGAAATATAAAAAAAGAACTAGGCCCATAACTTTATCCGAAGTCGAGATCTGATACCTCAAAAATCAACGTAAAACAGGGGTACCTCTTTTTAAAAAATATTTTCGACCCTTATAAATTATTTCGAATTCTCATTTTGGATTCATTCGAAAGCCCTTGAAATTTGCTACAAAAACAGTCCTATCCTGGAGAAAAATTCTACCTTCGAGGAGCCTAGGGTTAAATCAGATGAATAAATTCGCCCAAATCGGGTACGCGCCCCAACGTACCGCGAGGCCAACTTACCGCAGAGCTATAACTTCGTTCAAAATTGTCGAATCCAGGACGCCTTGATATGGTTCGAGCTCTGCGGTACGTTGGGCTCGCGGTACGTTGGCCTGCTCCCCCAAATCACCCCATAAAATGTCACTATTTCGAGTTTCTAAATTTAACCCTTGTCTCCTCGAAGGTAGACTTTGATGAAGGAAAAAGGAGGGGGTATACGAAATTCAATCTTACCGTTTTCCTTTTTATTTTTCATTTTTTCTCGGTATTTTCGATCAGCTTTTCGTCTCGTTTCTTTATTATTTTGCTTATATTTTAGATCATATTCTTTCAACTTTTCCCTATTATTTTCTCGGTATTTTCGAGCTGATTCTCGCCTCTTTTCCTTATTATCTTTTCGGTATTTTCGAGCTGATTCACGCCTCTTTTCCCTATTATTTTCTCGGTATTTTCGAGCTGATTCCCGCCTTTTTTCCTTATTATTTTCTCGGTATTTTCGTTTATATTCTTTCAACTTTTCTTTATTGTTTTGACTGTAAATTTTCATATATTCACTTCTATCTACAGTTGTTCTGCCTGTTTTTGAAAGGTACTTTTTCGTTATATGACCGCAAACTGAGTGTAAACCGAATTTGATCGGTAATAACTAGGGTTGCCGGCCCGGTGCGAAAGATCGAGTTGGGCATCGAATTTTTGCCCGACGAAAAATTGGTGGGCCGGCCCGTTAGAAATGAAGTCCGAAAAAAGACTCGATCGGGCCGGCCCGATAAAATGAGGCCCGAAAAAAATGACTCGAACTTCGGCCCGAGTCGAAAACGGCAACCCTAGTTTAGGTATCATTTGAAAGCCATCGATAAGAGGTACCTTTTATCTAACTTGATAGATAAGGTCTGATAGCTCATTAAAAAGTTATAACTTGATAAATGTAAAAAACATCAAATAACTGGACTTATCGGGTTATAACTTTTTAATGACAGATCATATTTGATCTATCCTATTAGAAAAAATATACAGGTTATTGAGGGCTTTCGAATGATATAAAATTCATTTGTATTGGATCAAGCATTAAAAAGTTAAAGCCGATCAAATCCGGCTGGCACTCAGTAAACGGAAAGGGTACACCTTAACGTACCGCAGGCCCAAGGTACCGCAGATATAACTTCGTTCAGAAATGTCGAATCTGGGACGCCCTGGTATGGTTCGATTCAGCCGTCGAGGCGCATCGAATCATACCAGGGCGTCCCGGATTTGACAATTCTGAACGAAGTTATAGCCCTGCGGTACCTTGGGCCTGCGGTACCTTGGGCTGCTCCCTTAAAAGGTTAAAGCCTTCAAAATCGGCTGGCACTTTGTAAACGGAAAAGTACCTTTTGAAATTGTATATTTTGGTTTTAACGTTTCACCTTTTTGAATTTGAAGATTAACCGACGATTCAGCCCCATCGTTGTCCTTTGAGGTTTCCCCAACTCTAGTTAACTCATTTTGATTTTTATTGTTTTTGACAGAATTAATTAAACTCCAAAAAATCGCGTTGAATGTTAGGATTATTAGAATACTTTCAAGTTTCATCATAAATTAAATTAAAAAATTTAGGCGCTGGTCCAGTTTATGCGTCCAATCATAAGTAATTGGATTTTTTTAGTATTGCAGACTTGGGGTATAGTTCCAAAACACTTCTTCATGTTTAGGACCTACGCTACTGGGTCTGTGACAATTCCCTACCCTATCCATCGAAATTTTTGAAAGTTATAGCCAATTTTTAAAAATTTCTAAAAAACGATTAACTCACAAAAATTTCGAGTGATGGGGTAAGGAACGGTCCCAGACCCAGTGGCCGTAGGTCCCGAACACGAAGAAATGTTTTGGAACCATACCCTAACCTAGCAATACCAGGAAAAATCCAATTTTTTGTTTATTGGACGCATAGACTAGACCAGCGCCAAAAATTTATTTACTACTAATTAACCGAAAATGATAAATTTTAACTTAATGAATTTAAATAAGCAATATAGACGATAACACATTGGGAAAATTATTTTAGATTTCATAATAAAAAATAAAAGTGCATGTCTACATTAAAGTAAAGGGCATTACGAAAGGTATAAACCAGGGCTGTGCGCCAAAATTTTTGCGTGGCAAACGCCAAACTCAAATTTTTCAAATTTTAAAAACACGCCTAACGCAAAACGCCAAAAATGTGCCAAAAATGGACGCCAAACGCCATGACGCACAGCCCTTGTTTAAACCAGGGCTGATCGAAATCTCTTTTCACTATTTCGTACCCTTTTTCCATTTCGTTTCGGAACAAGCCAAAAAATTTCTATAGAAAACTTAAAAGGTAAATGTCCAGCTCGTCGCCCCCGTGTCAGGCAGAACTTCGAACGGTACTTCTCGGTTATCTCTCACCATTTTCCTTATTACCAAATTTGATCGGCTATAACTTTTTTGTGCTAACAATCCAAATCAATCTCATACCATTCAAAAACACTCGATAAGCGCTATCTTTTACCCAACTGGATGGATCAAGTATGATCACTATTGAAAAAGTTACAGGTCGATAAGTGCGAAAATTCGTAATTTTCACAATTATCGACTTGTAACTTTTTCATGAGTGATCAAACATGATCCATCCAGTTGGTAAAAGATAGCGCTTATCGAGGGTTTTTGTTTGTATTAGATCGAAAAGTACCTTTCGAACAGACAAAACTTTGACCGACATAACTCTGTCATTCAAAATTGTCGTACCGCCCTATTTACATATATGTACACTCTGTTCCAAAAAGATACGACCACCATTATTTTTCACTGTAACTTGTTGAAAAATCAACATATCTAACTTAAATTTTAAAACAATATGTATTTCTACAATATTGTTCAATTATATCAATATCACAGTTGTCAGTTGATTGATAAAAAATTTATCGTTTAAAAACCGATATTTAGGTGTTCCATAATGATACGACCACTTGATGATTTTATACTAGCTTAGTACCTATCATTGTTTATTTATTCCATTGTTTTACTACAATAAATACTGTAAAAAAATAAACAAAAACTAGGCCGGTATTTTTACCAGAAGTCGTGTTACTGATACCTCAAAAATTAACGTAAAACAGAGGTAAGGCTATGTCTGAAAGATTTTCGACCCCTTATAGGTTATTTTAAAATTTTATTTTAGTATATCTAACCAACTTTATATATCTAACCAACTTTTTTTAATAAAAAATATATTTATAATACATAATTAAAGACTAAAATTTTACAAATAAAAACGTTTATCAATCAGTTTTATATGATTATTTCTTCCTTCAATAAGGATAATAGTTGTGATGGTGATAGTTGTTGTAATAGAATGGATGTCCTCCCCCATATCCTCCTCCATATCCGCCTCCTCCATATCCTCCAAATCTTCCACCAAATCCATATGGACTATGAAAATAGATTGGATACCCCCAAGAATAGGGGTGGTGGAAATGGTGATTGTTTCCGTACCAATAAGGAGAGTTATTAAAATTGTCATGGTACATCATTCCGTTACCCATTCCGTTACCCATTTCATAGCTATCATATCCACCATATCCACAATTGTCAGAGCAATCGTTGAAACCCTTAAAAATTTTTGGAAAATAAAGAAAATATATTCAAAGGCCGGCGAGGTTCCTATCCAAGCAGATAAGCAAGAATGAAAAATACAGATCGAGGGATGATTAAGCAGAAAATAGATTGGATACCCCCAAGAATATTAAATAGTAACAGCTAGGGTTAGATATTGCGGGGCGGGGCTGGGCTTACGGGGAACGGGGAGAGGCGGGGAATTCGAACCGCGAGGACGGGGAACGTAGAGAGAGAGACTTCCCGCCGTCCCCGGGGAATTTCCTCCCGGGAAATTTCCTTCCCCGGGGACGGGGATCGAACCCTAGTAACAACCCTGCCCACTGGGAAGCTACCAGAATCAAGTCCCATCCAGACCTGGTCATGAATACGGGTATGGATAAAGATAATATCAAAATGCCTTAGGATATCCGCCTGTATCCGCCGTAAATATCCGATACGGATACTAAAATCAGTATCCGTGACCAGGTCTGGTCCCATCCAATTCTTTTGCTATTCTCTGGGATGGGCTAGGCTTTGCTGTTGATGTCCTTCCTAACACTGCTTTCGATTTCAATATTAGTTTTAAAATTCAAAAAAAATTTCTTACGTCTGTATAAATTAAAAATATATTTAGAATGCCGATAACACTTACAAGAATAATTTTGGACATTTTTAAAAATAATTTTTTTAATTTTATTAATTATGTATGTATATTCAATTTTATTTAATTAAAATAAATATTTAAAGAGTAGTTGCGCAATAAAGTCATATTTTTTTAATTTTTCCGGCTTTTGTTTATCCATAAAAGTGCAATAAATACATACTACAAAATCTTATGAAATTAGAAAAAAATAAATAAATTTATAAATTCTTCAAAATTAAATTTATAGCAGAGACTGACTCTTACATACAGTCCTCCACATAACTATACAGCCACCCTATTTTTCGAAATTTTTCCCGTTTAAATAGGAATTTGGATCTCGATGATAGAAGTACATATGAACTTCATTTCTTTTGTATTTTCTATACATATCAATGGATATGTTTACAGGAATTTTTGTAGATTTTTCGGACCACTCCTAAGGTCGAAAATACAAGTGGCTGTATAGTTATGTGGAGGTAATTTTGTCAGGTAAAGTGAAAAATAACTGAATAAAACTTAATAATTTCTGAAAAAGCACAATAATCGGTCCATTTGCTGCTTGTCTATTATATTTAAGTGTAAAAATTTCCAAATTCATATTTAAGCGGGAAAAATTTCGAAAAATAGGGTGGCTGTATAGTTATGTGGAGGACTGTATTTTAAATCGGAATGAGGAAGCAGTAAGGCCAAAACGACTAAATTAGGTAGAAGAAGACGAAAGTAGGCGGAAGAACCCAGACAAAGTTCTTCAGATATCTCCAGCTAGCAATTTATCTCCAGATATTTACCAGCAAGAGAGTCTTTCTTGTCTTGGGTCTTGGAAAGTTTTTGGTTTTGAATAGCTTTAGTCTTGATAATTAGAGTTTATTTTTGAAATCTTTATCTTATCCCGTTCAATTTAATTTTTTTTCTTCCACAATCCGGATGCATTTTTTGAAATTCTGTTCAGATTTTCTTTAAAGTACACCCAATTCTCTTTAAAAAATAAAAGCTCATAAAACAAATAAAATCTTCAGCAAATTCGCGCCCAAAATATTCAAGGCGTGACATACTTGTTTGCTGCGCATGTAAAAGGATTTGACATGATTTGAGGAAAGGTGGGGGAGTAAAGCTCCGCAATTTCTCTTTTATTTTTGTTGATTGATCGATTTTTAATTTTAAATTATTTTAAAATATTTAAAAATTATATGGACCGTCCACAAGGAAAATCAACTACTCCAATTAATCTACTCCAAATTTTGTGCCTTATAATTATATTTTTAACCCTTAAACAAATTAATTTGAATACGGTCAATTCATCTATTCTGGAATTATTATCCGTTTTTTCACTAACAGCCAAATCCTTCACAATCATTTCATGTCTCATAGCGTTCTTGATTTACTCATTTTATGAACTATACTTGAAGAGACGCTTCCTGCCTCCGGGTCCTGTCCCCTGGCTGGTTGCTGGAAATATGCCACAGGGTCGGAAATTTTTATGAATTATTCTAAATTGTTTTCTAGTCCTTCTACACGGTGCGTCCAACATTGATTTATTATTACAAAAATGGAACAAATATTATGGTGGAATTTTTACTTTTTGGATGGGACCTATTCCTGTAGGTTTTTCTGTAGTATTTCCTCTCTCCCGTATACTTCTATTCCGAGAGGGACATGTTCCCCTCAGTTTCCTAGTCCAAAACGGACAGCTTATAACCAGTCTACTACCCCGAAAGGGCATGTTCTCCCCGGCCTACTCATAGTCTGAAAGGAGTAGGCTGAATGGACATGTTCCCTCATCTTACTTCTACATGTTCCTTACGGACTATAAACTAGGCTGAAGAGAACACGTACTGCTTGCTCTCCAGCCTACTTCCTAGTCCGAAAAGGACATATTTAGTCTGCAAGGGGCATCACTCTACTTCCTATTAGAATGGGGCATTTTTTTCCAGCTTACTTCCACATGTTCCTTGCGAACTAGAAAGTAGACTGGAGAGAACATGCCCTTATTGCTCTCCAGCCTAGCTCCTAGTCCGAAAAGGACATGTTTAGTCCGAAAGAGGCAGGTTTTCTCCCGCCTACCTTTAATCTCCCGCCTACCTTTAATTACATAGAAAGGGGTATGTTCTCTCCAGTATACTTTCTAGTACAAAAGGGGGCCATGTTCTCTCCAGCCTACAGACCAGTCTGAATGATACACGTTCTCTCCAGCCTACTTACTAGTCTAGAGGATACATGTTCTCTCCAGCCTACTTACTAGTCTAGAGGATACATGTTCTCTCCAGCCTACAGACCAGTCTGAATGATACACGTTCTCTCCAGCCTACTTACTAGTCTAGAGGATACATGTTCTCTCCAGCCTACAGACCAGTCTGAATGATACACGTTCTCTCCAGCCTACTTACTAGTCTAGAGGATACATGTTCTCTCCAGCCTACAGACCAGTCTGAATGATACACGTTCTCTCCAGCCTACTTACTAGTCTAGAGGATACATGTTCTCTCCAGCCTACAGACCAGTCTGAATGATACACGTTCTCTCCAGCCTACTTACTAGTCTGAAGGATACATGTTCTCTACAGCCTACACCCTAGTCTGTAAGATACATGTTCTCTTCAGCCTTCTTCCTAGTCTGTAAGATACATGTTCTCTTCAGCCTTCTTCCTAGTCTAGAGGGGTTATATCCTTTCAGCCTAGTTCCTAGTCCGAAACGGAACATATTCCCTCCACCCTACTTTCTACCTTTAAACTTTCAAAATTTAAGATGGTTATGGTATCCGACGTTGATCTACTCAAAAAATATTTTGTCCGCAACGGAGATGTCTTTTCTGGTCGTTGGCAGAACTTTATAACCCACATGTTCATGGACGGTCACAATGGGATTATTCAAATACAGGGGGATAAATGGAGAGAACAGAGACGTTTTTCACTTCATGTCCTCAGAGATTTTGGTTTTGGGAGGACGGCGATGGAAGAAAAAATTAAGGTTTTTGAGGGGAATTTTGGAATTTTTTGGAAGATTTTTTGAATTTTTCTAGTTTGAGGTTCGTGCATTAATAACCCATTTAAATACAAAATTTAATTCGTCCAAAAATACAACTGAAGCTTTTGATGTTTCCAAACCTGTAGCCGTCTGTATTGCTAATATTATTAACAGCATTCTGTTTAGCAGGACATATGCTCATGTGTGGTAACAAGAAAAAAATATAAAATACAAAAAACACAAAAATAAAAAATAAAAACACAAAAATACAAAAAATAAACACAAAAACACAAAAAATACAAAAAATAAAAATACAAAAATACAAAAAACACAAAAATAAAAAAATAAAAATACAAAAAACACAAAAATACAAAAAACACAAAAATACAAAAAACACAAAAATACAAAAAATAAAAATACAAAAATACAAAAAACACAAAAATACAAAAAACACAAAAATACAAAAAACACAAAAATACAAAAAATAAAAATACAAAAATACAAAAAACACAAAAATACAAAAAACACAAAAATACAAAAAACACAAAAATACAAAAAATAAAAATACAAAAATACAAAAAACACAAAAATACAAAAAACACAAAAATACAAAAAACACAAAAATACAAAAAATAAAAATACAAAAATACAAAAAACACAAAAATACAAAAAACACAAAAATACAAAAAATCAAAAATACAAAAAATACAAAAAACACAAAACACAAAAAAACAAAAATACAAAAATACAAAAACACAAAAATACAGAAACACAAATCGCATAAAACACAAAAATACATAAGACACAAAAATACAAAAAAAACTAAAAATACAGATAACACAAAAAATACATAAACAAAATCCAAAATTTTTTCTAAATTATTATCATAAACAGGATGATCCCTCATTTATTCGAGTACAACAAATGTTAGACGAACAGTCTAGTTTGGTAGTTAAACCAATTATGGGGTTGTATTTATGTCTTCCTTGGACAGTTAATTTACCCTTGGTAATTTTAGAAATTAAAAAAAATTTTTTGAAAAATTTTCAATAATTTTTCAAAAATTTTCAAAAAATTTTTAAAAAATTTTTGAAAATTTTTTGAAAAATTTTTGAAAATTTTTTGAAAAATTTTTGAAAATTTTTTTGAAAAATTTTTGAAAATTTATTTGAAAATTTTTGAAAATTTTTTGAAAAATTTTAAAAATTTTTTGAAAATTTTTCAAAAATTAAAATTTTTGAAAATTTTTTTCAAAAATTTTTTGAAAATTTTTTGAAATTTTTTTCAAGTTAGGCAATGCCTGGCGTCAACTAAAACAAATTTGGAATGATTTTTGGGCTTTCCTGGAAGGCCATATTTCCGAACATTTGAAGGAATTTAATAATAAAACTGGAGATTTAATTAATTCTTCTGATTTTATCTTTGCTTATTTAAATGAAATGGAGAAGAGAAAAATTAAAAATGAGGAAAATGGAAATGAGGGGGATTTGGGGTATTTTAGGTAAATTAAATAAATTCTGATATAAAAATACAGAAAAAATACAAAAATCAGAATTTATAATTCTGATATGTAAATTCTGATTTATAATTACTAAATTATAAATCAGAATTAAAAATTCTGATTTTTGTTTATTCTGTTTCAGAATTAAATTAAAAAATAATTCTGATATAAATATACAAAAATCAGAATTAATAATTCTGATAAGTAATTAAATCAGAATTATATGAAAACTTAACTTAGATAGGTATATAAAATAATCAGAAATATTAATTCTGATTTTTATATTTTTATTATTTCTGAATTTTATTATAATAAAAAATTCTGATTTTCGTTTATTCTATTTCAGAACTAATAAAAAAATAATTCTTATATAAATACACAAAAATCAGAATTTATTATTATTAAATAAAATCAGAATTAATAAAAATATAAGATCAGAATTAATAATTCTGATTTATAAATTAAGCAAACTATAAATAAAATTCTGATTTATTTATTTTATATCAGAATTATTAATTCTGATTTTATTTCATTAACACAATTAATTTAATTTTTAATAAAAATGAAAAACCAGAATTATTAATTCTGATGCGGTAGAATACTATAAATAAAAATTCTGAATATTTAAAAATTCTGAATTTAAAATTCTGATTTTTTATAAAAATTATTCTGATTTAAATTT
Source organism: Meloidogyne arenaria (assembly GCA_036172955.1). Classification (NCBI taxonomy): domain Eukaryota; kingdom Metazoa; phylum Nematoda; class Chromadorea; order Rhabditida; family Meloidogynidae; genus Meloidogyne; species Meloidogyne arenaria. The sequence continues at coordinate 432,680 of JARQAB010000018.1, forward strand.
GCTTCACTTTCCACTTCAAATTTCACTTCAAATTAATTTTTAAGCAAAAAACAATTAAAAATGCTTCTCCTGGATTTATTCTTTGCTGGAAGCGAAACTACCGTAACCACCACAAAATGGGGTTAAAATTAAATTTAAACAATTAAAATTAAATTTAAGGCCTAATTCTTTTGATTTTACACCCTCAAGTACAGGAAAGGTGTTATGAGAAAATAAATACAAAATTGGGGCAGAACGAGCCTGAGTTGAAGGATAGGAATAAATTGGTCTATTTGAGTGCTACGATATGTGTGAGAAGAATTCTGAAAACTTCTATAAAATTTTGAAAAATTCTGAAAAAAATTTGAAAAAATTCTGGAAAATTCTATAAAATTCTGAAAAATTCTGAAAAAAATTTGAAAAAATTCTGAAAATATTCTGAAAAATTCTGAAAAAAATTCTGAAAATTCTGAAAATATTCTGAAAAATTCTGAAAAAAATTCTGAAAATTCTGAAAATATTCTAAAAAATTCTGAAAAAAAATCTGAAAATTCTGAAAATATTCTGAAAAATTCTGAAAAAAATTCTGAAAATTCTGAAAATATTCTGAAAAATTCTGAAAAAAATTCTGAAAATTCTGAAAATATTCTGAAAAATTCTGAAAAAAATTCTGAAAATTCTGAAAATATTCTGAAAAATTCTGAAAAAAAATCTGAAAATTCTGAAAATATTCTGAAAAATTCTGAAAAAAATTCTGAAAATTCTGAAAATATTCTGAAAAATTCTGAAAGAAATCTGATTCTGGAAAAAATTTTGATAAAACTTCTGATAAAAATTCTAAAAAAATTCTGACAAAAATTCTGGAAATTTCTGAAAAATTCTGATTATGGAAAAATTATTCTGGAAAAAAATTAGAAAATTTTTGAAAAAAAAATTCTGAAAAATTACATAAAATTTTAGGAAATCCAACGTATTGCCAACATTTTACCCATAAATCTATTACGTACATGCCTCGAAGATATTCAAGTAGATAACTTCCATTTTAAAGCTGGCACTATGGTTTTGCCCCAAATTTCCAGTAAATTTCAGAAAAATATTCTGATTTTTATTTAAATTAATTTAAAGTCACAATGAATGACTCTACTTATTTTTATCAACCAGAAAAATTTAATCCAGAACGTTTTATTGAAATTAATAAATTTGGAGAATTAATGCTTAAGAAAGTTGATGCGTTTCTGCCATTTTCTATTGGGAAACGGTAATTCTGATTTTAATATTGCTGTTTTCTGAAAATATTCTGTTCTCTAATAATTCTGATTATTATAAATTCTGATTTTTTAATTTTTGAAATTCTGATTTTTAAATATTCTGATTTTTAATATTCTGATTTTTTTAAAAAATTCTGATTTTTATTTTTAGAAATTTTTATTTTTGAAAATTCTGATTTTTAATAATTCTGGTTTTTAAGAAAAACTCTGATTTTTAATTATTCTGATTTTCAATATTTATGCTTTTTGAATTCCGACTTTGATTTTTTAGAAATTCTGATTTTTAAAATTCTGGCTTATAAGAAAAATTCTGATTGTTTGATAATTCAATTTTTGATACTTCTGATTTTTTAAATTCAATTTTTGATAATTCTGATTTTTTAAATTCTTATTAAAAAAATTCTGATTCACAAAATTCTGATTTTAAGAAATTCTGATTTTTTATAATTCATTTTTAATAATTCTGATTTACAAAATTCTGATTTTATTTATTTCCCTTTCAGAATTAATTTTTTAATTTAACAGGCAATGCCTCGGAGAGAGTTTGGCACGTGCAGAGCTCTTCTTTATCTTTGCCTATTTAATAAAAAATTTTAAATTTCTCCCTGAAAGTGGTGACACCCTTCCTTCTACAAAAAGAATATATGGATTAACAGTAATTTTATTTTTAAAATTAATTCTGATTTTTTTCTGATTTTTCAGTGTGCTCCACAGCCATTTAAATGCAGATTAATTGCTCGTAGTTGAAAAATTCTGATGTTTAATTATGATTTTCTGAAAATTCTGATGTATAGAAAAATTCTGATTTTTTTAAATTCTGATTTTCAGAAAAATTCTGATTTCAAAAAATTCTGATTTTTAGAAAATTCTGATTTTTAAAATAAATTCTGATTTCCAAAAAAATCAGATTTTTTGAAAAATTCTGATTTTTAAAATTCCTTTATTTTTTATTCTCCATTTCTTCTATTTAATTAAAGCGGTCTTTCTTTTTATCATTTTTCCACTTCTGGCAATATTTATTGTAGATTTTATTTTTAAATAATTAGTACAACAAAAAAAATAAAAAAATTTTTGATGAGATTACATACTTAACCAAATAAGCCTAAACAAAAAAATATTGCGGACAACTTTTGCGGATATTAAATTACAGTACTCGACAATTTAAGTACAAACGACAAAGGGTTCATACGACAAAAGGGTTCAATGGGTTCTAATAAAAGCATTTAAGGGGGTCTTGTAATCAGGCCTTGTTGTATTTTTATTAGTATAAATTAGGGTAGCACCCCGCGCCTGCGGGATTGTCGGGGTCAGTGTTTTTCGAGATAGAGCCTTAGGGGTCGGGGTTTTGGGGGTCGGGTCATGGGTTTGCCCGCATGGGAGTGGGCGTCGTGGATCGGGGTTTGCCGGGATAGAGTCTTCGGGGTTCGAGTCGGGGTATTTGAATAAAAATTCGTCGGAGGTCGAGGTTTCGGGGGATAGGGTGCGACCCTAGTATAAAATAAATGAAAAAATGTCCGCAAATATTTGCGGACAATTATTGCGGATTTTTAATAAAACTTTTATTAAAAATAAAAAAAAACTTTTCTAAAAAATCTTGTTGTAATCCTTAACAAAAATAAAACAAAAATAAATCCATCAATTAAAAATAGTGGAAAACCACAACTACTATTCCGCTAATAGAGTGATTGATATTCCCGTGGATTTCGGTGCCTGCCTAATTTTTTAGTGTAGATTTTGTTGTAAAGAGAGGAGTAATATTTATTTGGATTTGTGTAATGATCCTGAAAAAAATATTTAAAAATTATTTTAGGACAAAATTCCAAATTTCAAAATGGTAATATTCGATCTCGAAAGCCTAAAAGTCGAAAAATTTTCTGAAGGTTATAGAATATTTTTGCTCAAAATTAGGGTTGCCGACCCGGTACGGTCCGAAGGATCGAGTCGGGCCTCGAATTCTGGCCCGAAAAAGACTTGGTCGGTCGGCCAAACTCGAAAACGGCAACCCTACTAAAAATGCCCATATGTCAAAATGTCCAATTTTCAAAATGTTAATACTTCAAAACGTTTATATAGCGAAACGTCCAAAAATCGAAAAAAATTTTTCAATAAAAATTCCAACTTAAAAATTCAAAAAAATATTTTAAATTTAGTGAAAATTTTGCTAAAATTGTAAAAATTTTTTTACAAAATATATAAACATTCATTGTTTATTTGAAGCGAAAGACAAAACTTTTTAAAAAGGATTTATTATTTGACTTAGTAAATTTGTTGTTTATAATTTTGCAAATACGATTTTTGGAATGCTATCTTAAATTTATTATAACAAACTCGAAAAGTCCGCAAAAAACTTGCTGACTTTTTTTGCGGACGAAAAGCCGCAAAAATATTTTTTGTCCGCAAAAAACTTGCGGACAGGTTTTGCGGACGAAAAGCCGCAAAAATATTTTTTGTCCGCAAGAAATTTGCGGACAGGTTTTGCGGACGAAAAGCCGCAAAAAGATTTTTGTCCGCAAAAAATTGAGGACATTTTCGTGGGCAAAAAATCTTTTTAAAAATTATCCGCAAAAATTGTCGATTTTTGATAATCTGTAAAAAATTTAGTTCCTCAATTATTTTTAAAAATTATGCTCAGAAATGAGTGATTATTCACTGGAAATTTTTTTGTTTTTAAAATTAGGTGGTAGTGTGAAGGGAACTTAAAGGGTAGTGTGAAGGGAACACGAGTTATATGTGAATGAAGGGTATTAAAAGAGAAAAGGGGTAATTTTTTAAAAATTATTTGAAGGAAGAAAAGGAAGAAAAAAGAGAAGTTCAAGGAAGAGGAAGAAAAACTAGTACATTTAGCTTCTGCTCAATAACGGTGTTGTTGTAAAGTGTTGCCAGAGGGATCGAAGGAGAGGGAAGGAGAGTGGAAGGAGGAGAAAGTATTTCAAAAAGAAAAAATTTTTGTAGTAAAGTAAAATTGGATGAAAGAGGGGAAATGAAGGATGTGGATTGAACATTATTTTTTATTTTGTTGTTGATTTGCGGCCAAAATGGAAGGAAAAAAATTTTTAAGTAAAAGAGACAGGCCTAGCAAATAATGAAATTAAACGGAGTAATAGGAGAGGAGGGGCCACAGTAGAAAAATAAAAATAATATGGACTTGAAGGCTCACATTCTCTAGTTTTTGCAAATATTATAACAGTTGTTCTTTAATTTTTATTTTTGTTCCCTACGCACTAGGGGTAGGGTGAAGGGAACACGAGGTGCGTAAGGAACTGGGGTAATGCGTAGGGAAAACGTGTTGTTTTTGTCTCTCTACTCTTCCTGAACTATTTTATTAAAATTTTCTTTAACTGCTCTTTAATCCCTTCAATATTCTTTCAGTAGAGTGAAGGGAACATGAGGGTATGCGTATGGAACACGAGTTATTTTTGTTTCCCTTTTTAATTTTCTTCAGATTTCTTCAAAGTTTCTCGTCTTCCTCATGAATCTTCTTATCTTCTTTTCCTCTTCCTCTTCTTCTTCCTTCCTTCTTCATCCTCCTCTTCCCTCCTTCTTCTTCCTTCCCTTATATGTAGCTCTAGATCAACTTACTAATCCGTTTTTTCCTCTTCCCTCATCCTCCTCTCTTCCTCAAATTCCTTTTGTTTAGCTTATTTGTTAGTTAAACTGCCCCTCCTAGCCTTTTAAGCCTCCTCAAGTTGCAGCCCACTCTTTAATAATAACTTTACTGCCCACGTTCCTCCCTTAACTCTTTCCTTCTCAACGTCTTTTGGTCAAAAAATCCTCAAAAATGCTTACATCAAAGAGAAAAAATTTCTTCTCATCCTCTTTTATTTTTAACTAATCAGGTGTAGGAGGAAGGCCAATTGTCGGCTCATCAAAAATTTATTGAGAGAGAAAGTATCCAATGTCTTTAAAAGAAGGGTAGGAGGAAGAAGCTTTAGGCTATTAAAAATAGAGAGGGATTGAGAGGGGCACTTAAATTAATAGAAAGAATAAAGCTTAACTCTTGATTTTTTGCTTCTTTTCCCTAACTAAGCTTATTAATTGAATAGCTAAACGAGAAGTAAATGATCAGGGCCAACTGTCGTTTTTGTGGGGGAAGAGGGGGCAGACGGTTAAGAAATATTTGTTCTTTCTCTTTCAGGTATGCCTGTGCCTTTCTGTGTCTTCCCTCTCTCTGGATCACCTTACTAATCCCTTCAAAAATACATCCCCTCAGGCAATCTAATATTCAATCACCCACTAGGCCCTACCTCTTGTTCCTTTCACACTACTTACTAGTGTGTAGAGAACAACTGCATTTCTCTGTCCTTTTCCCCTCTCTCTGGATCACCTTATTAAACTCTATAATCCCTTCAAAAATACATCCCCTCAGGCAATCCAATATTCAATCACCCACTAGGCCAAACCTCTTGTTCCTTACACACTACCTACTAGTGTGTAGGGAACATAGGTATTTCTCTGTCCTTTCACTCTCTCTGGATCACCTTATTAAACTCTATAATCCCTTCAAAAATACATCCCCTCAGGCAATCTAATATTCAATCACCCACTAGGCCTTACCTCTTGTTCCCTACACACTACCTACTAGTGTGTAGGGAACATAGGTATTTCTCTGTCCTTTCACTCTCTCTGGATCACCTTATTAAACTCTATAATCCCTTCAAAAATACATCCCCTCAGGCAATCTAATATTCAATCACCCACTTGGCCCTACCTCTTGTTCCTTACACACTACCTACTAGTGTTTAGGGAACTTATGGCCATTTGCTTCCTTCCCATCCTTTTTCCTTTGGCATTTGTGATTATTTTATTTCATTCTGTTCTTATTTACCTTCATTTACGTCCTTCCCCTTTGTTTATTACTCCTAATAAAATTTAAGAAAATTGCCCCTTGTTTACCTGACGGGGCACAATTGTTGTCCACAAAGTTTGGATTCCCAAAAAATTTTTTTATCCCCTCTCATTTAAAGATTTTCACCTTTTGCTGTTTCATTTCCTCACTTTTGTCCCCTCAAATCCCCTAAAATCTCATTTTTATATTAAAAGACAATTGGCCATAAACGGTCACGCAGCTGTGCGACGAAACAATTGTGAATTGTGCCGCCTTTGCTAAAAACGACAAAAATCCTATTTTTTGAGAAGGAAGAAGGTGTCTGTGGCAGCTGCCAAAAATACATATAATTTTATAAAATTTGCAGCAAAAAAAATATTTTTGGTCAGAGACCACACTTGGCAATTGGCCTTGGAATAATGGCAATTGGCTATTTTTGATAAGGAACGGGGCTTAGTTAAATATATCAGCTGTTGAACTTGAAAAAACAACACAAAAATTAATTTTTTGGACGAGGGAAAATCAGGTGGTCATTTAGGAAAATTTTATTAAATTTTGGGGGTGGCCAACTGGCAGAAAAAAATTTTGGAAAAATTAGAGGATAAAAATGTTGCGGATTAAAAAAAGAGAGAAGGGGGAGTTGGACCTTGGTTTTTAATACCCCCAAATTTGGATACCCCTCGCTTTTAGCCTATGATTTTTGAAACTTGTTTGGCTACTGGGCCAAGGATAGGGTTGGGGCCGACGTTTGAGTCATTTTTTCAGGCTTCATTTTCATCGGGCCAACCCGGCCGGGTCCTTTTTCTTGCCAAAATTCAATGCCCTAATTGATCTTTCGGACCGGACCGGAGCTCCAACCCTAGTTAAGGGGGATTCTAAGTAACAAGGTTTTATGTTCAGAGACCCCAAGATACCGTTCGTTTAAAATAGACCCTTAGAAGTATCAAAACCAAATTTAAGACTGTGTTTACTTTTAAAATTTCATAAGTTGGATATGAAAGAAGATTCAGGATTGTTTAAGTATAGTTAAGTGGATTATAAACGATAGAAATTTTGGAAATCACTAGTTTAGCCATGATTTTTAAATTTGTTTGCCTATTGGTTAGGGAAGCTGCCTTATAGGGGAGTTTTATTCAGCTATATTTTGAGTGACCTAGAGCGAAACTAAAAATCATCCAACTTCGAAAAAAAAATTGAGAGAGATCTGAAATGTCCTGAAAATTTCCGAGAATAGAAAATCGAAACTTCGACATAGCTCTGATTTTTAGGTGAAGCTTTAGATTAGATGTGGAAAGGGGACGATGATTTAACCTGACATTGAAAATAAATGCTTGGTTTAGAAAAGAGACCGGGTAGACCCCTTGAAGGGATATATAATTAAGCAGTGCTGTTAAAGCGTTCTGTTCGGTCAGTAAATTGTGTCGAATTTAATTTTTGGAAATTCTATGAAAAGTCTTTTTAGACTTACTATCTTTATATTAGTAAAGATAAAGGGTACAGCCCAAGTAGGCACGCGGCCAAGTAGGCGCAAAGTCATAACTTGCTTCAAGATTTCCGAATCTTTCAAAATTTAGTATTAAACGATTCGTCTCATCGAGCTAAAGAGATTAATACCAAAATTGTTAAGGTCCAGAAATTTTTCAGGTAGTTATGGCTCTTTACATTCATCGGTTCAATCTCTAAACTTGAAACGAGTGAAACAGCCTAGGAGCAAAAATTTTGGGATTTTTAGAATTTGGAAAAGTTAGAATGACTTTAAAGAGGGGGGGGGGGGTAAATGAATAGAGAGTTGGTCAGGATGAAGGGGTAAAAATTTGATTGAAAATTAAATTCCCAAAAATCCCCAAACAATATTTAAATATAATTTAAATATTTTAATTAAATAGACCCAACAATTTATCCAATGAATGGCCAACACCATCACGCCCATTCCAACCTTTTAGAGTACGACCCTGTTTTCGGTCTTTCAACACAGCAACAATTGACAGCTGCTTCTTTGGATGTTGGGGGGACTTTGGCAACACTGACGGCTTTTTCAGCGTCATCTGTGGCTAATTCTCCAATGGATTATACTGTTATTGCTGGTGAGTGTGCATGGAAGGGGGAAGGGGAAGATTTTTTGTTTTTGATGGCTCTAACGAATGGGAAGCATGGAGGAGGGTTAGAAGAGTATGGAAGGAAGTTGGAAAGGGAGAGGATGGGAGGGAAATGGAATACTTGTAAAAGACTGGGACCGAAACTCTAACTTATACTGTAGAGAGGGGAAGACACGGAATCTCTCTCTTCCATAAAGGTCTTTGATAACGACTCCCGTTTCCCGCGAGGTTAGGAAACGGGAAATTGGAAAACTTGTAGAAAACAGGGACCGGGCCCTATTTCTAACCTATACTTGAGAGGGAGGAGGACTGACACCTCTCATTCTTAACATAAATGTCTTTTGTGAAGGTCTCCGATCCTCTAAAGTTCGGAAATGAGAAATGGAGCTTGTAGGAAACATTGACCGGGAAAACAGGGAATTCCCGATTTCGATTTGATTTTCAGGGGCTATTTTTTGGGCTCTTTCTAATTTCGACAGAGGAGGACCTCTCACTTTTATAAATGTCTTCACAAAGGTTCCCGTTTCCCCCGAGGTTGGACTTGCATTCCTTGGGAGAGATAAGGACTCTCATACTTATCTCATACACAATGGAACAAAGTCTAAGTCTCCCTTTCAATCAGTTATATGGTAACTCAAAGAGGCTTCCAAGCAGAAATCTTCCCCTAATTACCCCTAAGTCTAAATTATCTTCTTCAGGAGGTCCCCCAGCCTTGCAAAAAACCGCAACCGGGACTCTTTCTAATTTTCCTTGGGAGAGATAAGGACTCTCATACTTCTCTCATACACAATGGAACAAAGTCTAAGTCTCCCTTTCAATCAGTTATATGGTAACTCAAAGAGGCTTCCAAGCAGAAATCTTCCCCTAATTACCCCTAAGTCTAAATTATCTTCTTCAGGAGGTCCCCCAGCCTTGCAAAAAACCGCAACCGGGACTCTTTCTAATTTTCCTTGGGAGAGATAAGGACTCTCATACTTCTCTCATACACAATGGAACAAAGTCTAAGTCTCCCTTTCAATCAGTTATATGGTAACTCAAAGAGGCTTCCAAGCAGAAATCTTCCCCTAATTACCCCTAAGTCTAAATTATCTTCTTCAGGAGGTCCCCCAGCTTATGACCAACTCTATCGTTACCAGGCAACCGGTGGTTATTATGAAGGCCTTGGAACAGCGCAATCCGCCACACCTGCATATGCTACAATGGGACCTACAGGCTATTTGGGTGACTAAGACGATTATTTTAAAAAATCTTCTTAACTCCCTCAGATTTTGGAGGAGGTGGCTCCTCTCTAAGCTCATTCTCTGCAGCTCCAACAATGCTGTTAAGCAGTGCTCTGCAGCAACAAACTGGGGGAGGGATAAATGGGGTTGGAACTTCTATCCTTCATCAGCATTTAATGCAACAGAGAAGGCAAATTTTTATTAGAAATTTATTTAGCTAAAATTTTTCGTTTGAAAATTTTCAAAAATCTCAAAAATATTTTTGAAAAAAAATTTCAAAATTTTTCCAAAAAATTTCAAAAATTTTCCAATAAAAAATTTCAAAAAATTTTCACAATTTCAAAAATTTTCAAAAAAATTTCAATAATTTTTTCAAAAATTTTCAAAAAATTTCAATAATTTTTTCAAAAAATTTTCAAAAAAATTTCAAAAAAATTTCAAAAATTTTTCAAAAATTTTTAAAAATTTCAAAAATTAACAAAAAAATTTTACAAAAATTTCCAAAAATTTTCAGAATTTTTTCAAAAAAAATTCCAAAAATTCAAAAAATTTTTCAGCTCCCCCTCACCCACGGCCGACTTTGTCCACCAAATTCACCAACAAAATGGACGCCTAACCGAATTAATCCCAGCCATTGTCCAACCCCATCAAAATTCTAATAATAATTCTAATTTGATTCAAAGACCTCCCCCTCCCCAATCCTCACATCCCCAACAAGAACAACAACAAACAAATAATATTAATAATACTGCTCATTTAAGACGTCAAAACACGCCTGGAGGGAACTCTAGGAACTCGAACAACTCGAATACGACTACAACTATTAGACCTGTTAAAGGTAGAACATGTTAAAGTGTCTCTCTTCTTATAAGAATGGCACTCTCCCCAAAGACCCTCTGCTATGTAGAAAGGAAGGGTCTTCTCCAATGGTTCTTTCCTCTGCCCAATGTGCCGTCGCTTATATGTAGGACCCAGGGTGGCCCTTTTACCCTATTTATAGAGGATTTTCCCTATTTTTGACCTTTTCGCCCTATTTTTTCCCTATTTTCTCATTTGCCATATTTTTGCCCTATTTTTACCATCTTGTAAAATTTTAAATATTCTTCGGATTTTGTAAGAAAAATGGTAAAAATGAAGGATTTCTGACTACCTGGCCTTCCAAAATCCTTAAAATTTTTGCCTGCGGCGCAAAAAATGGAAGAAATCTGGCTTAAGAACCTCCAAAATTCTCAAAATTTTCGCCTCCGGCGGTGAAAAAGCTAGAAAGCTGGCTTAAAGATCGTCAAAATTATCAAAATTTTCGCCTGCGGCGCAAAAAAGGGAAGAAATTCACTTCTCGGTCTTCCAAAATCCTCGAAATTTTCGCCGCGGCGCTAAAAATGGAAGAAATTAAGCTTTTTGGCCTTCCAAAATTCTCAAAATCTTCGCCTTATTTGAAATTACAATTATGTTTAAGCTTTTAAAGCTATGCCCTAGTTTTTGCCCTATTTTTGGCCGATTTCGCCCTATTTTTGCCCTATTTTTTAGTGGCTGCGCCCTATTTTAGTGTTTTGGAAGGGGCCACCCTGGTAGGACCCTTTCCGATGTAGAAAGGAGAGGGTCTCCTCCAATGAGGCTCTACCCCTGCCCAATGAGCCGTCGCTTATAGGACACTCGCCTATGTAGAAAGGAGAGGATCTCCTCTAACAAGGCCCTCTCCTCTCCTTAATGAACTGTCCTTTATAGAAAGGCCCACCAAAATTTGCGGGCAGAACTAAGACTTATTGAATTTGGAACTAACGGCCACTCTTTGTTGGTATAGTACTTATCAGGGAACTTCCATCCCGATAAAAATCGAGAAGTTCCGACATTTTCTGGGTCACGAATCATATGCCCGAGATCGGGAATTTATTCTTTATTTCGGTATGTTCCCTTGTACTTATCACAGTTCTCTATAAAACATCAAAAAATAGGCACCTGGTGGGTATACGCAAGTGTCGGTTCGCAGATGTCGCTATCTATACTGTTTTTGTTTGAGAGAATACAGTATCCCATCATTTCTTATACAATTGCGACGGATGCTCAAATCAAGGTTCCTGCCGTCTCGTTTTCCGAAAATCTGGAAATCCCGACTTTCGTTGGGCCGGGAATCCCGAGTCTCGAACATCGAGAATTTTTTGAATTCTCAATTTTAGGTGAGCCAAAAAGACGAGTCCCGAATGCTTCCAAAGCGGCTAATTTAGCAAATAAATCCACAACATTACAACAACAACAACCTTCCTCATCTGCTTATGACCCTAATACCTCCAATATCCCTAATAATGAAGGAGTAATCGTGGGAGGAGGAAATACTTCAATAAATATAATACATGGACATGGAACTAAAAAGAGTAGGGAAATTTTTGAGAAATTCGAAAAATAAATTTTTCTAGGCCTAAAAATTTTCAAAAAATTTTTTAAAATTTTCTTGTCCTAGGAAGTTTTCGAGTAAAAATTAAAAAAATTTTCTAGGCTTAGAAAATTTCCAAGATTTCTCAAAAAATTTTTCCAGGCCTGAAAAATTTTCGAAAAAAATTTCCAAAAAATTTTTCTTGGCCTAAAGAATTTCGAAAAATTTAAATTTTACTAGGCCTGAAAATTAAAAAAAATTTCTAGGAAAATTTAAAAAATTTTCTAGGCCTAAAAAATTTCTAAAAAAATTTTAAAAAATTTCTAAAAAAATTTTTAAAATTTTCGAAAATTTTAAAAATTCTTAAACACCCTAGAAAACTTATTTTCAGCTAAATATTCGGTAGAAAGACGTAAGGCTGCAACAATGCGTGAGCGACGTCGCCTACGCAAAGTTAATGTAAGAAGAAATTTTTTCGAAAAAAAATAATTTTCCTAGGATGCCTTTGAGGTAGTAAAGGCGCGTACATGTCCAAATCCACACCAGCGGTTGCCGAAGGTATCAAAAGTAAACACAATTTATTTTATTAATTAAAAAATGTCCCCTAAACTTTAACTTAATGTGAGGGCAGAGGTAGGTCGCAATTCCGATTTCCGACGTTTTTTCCCTCCAATTTCCGAAAAAAATTTTGATTTCCGAGTTCTAACTTTTGAGCCAGTTCAGATTTACGGCTCATTTCCAACGCCTCTGACCGTTCCGACCCAACTCTGTGTGAGGGGAACCTCTTTAGTAGTGTTGATAGAGCATTGGTAGGGTTAAGGGAACTTCTATATAGGGTGAATGGAACCTTGGTAAGGTTAAGGGAGCTTCTATATAGGTGAAGGGAACATTAGTAGGCTGAACGTCCGTTCAATATTAGTAGGGTGAAAGGGACATTAGTAGGTGAATCTTTGGTGTATGAGGTGAAGCATTGCTTATGTGAAGGAAAATTACACTTAATGTTCCTTTACATTACTCATACATATTTTCCCCTTCACTGTCCCTGGATATAGCCGTTCGAAAAAAATTTTTACGACACCTAAAAAATTCAAAAAAAAATCAAACAAATCCTTAAAAAATTTTTTAATTAAAAATTTTCTTAAGGTAGAGATACTTAGAGGAGCTATAGAATATATAAATATGCTCGAACACTTATTACAAACACACGCTAAAATGGAACCTATACTTGCTACAGCTTTACAACACAATTCAACAGAAATAAATAGAGAGGATAGCAATGGTGGGGGTGTGGGGGATGTTCAGGCCTCTTCTTCTGGGCAAAATCAGATGCTGGAAGCTTGTGGAAATGGGGAATTTTGCTTGGTGATTAAAAAATTCTGGGATTTTTTAAATAGCCGACATTTGCGGACAAAGACATTTGCGGACACCGACATTTATGCACTACATATGCGAAACGACATTTGCGGACAAAGACATTTGGGGGCAAACGTGACCCAATTAAAATGTAACAAATGACCATATGGGCTTGCCCAGTATCATGGTGCTAGTAGTAAATATGAGTAGTCTAATGGCTGGTGTGGGTGCACCACCAACCAAGCCTACTGTATGTCAGCAAATGTCGTCTCTATTTAGATTTTTCCTTTAAATGAGCTGCTAGACCATGTTTCATTAATTTCTCTATTATGTCTTAAATCCTCATTAATTTTTTCAGAATAACTTCCCATCAATAGTCCATAGCTACTACAAAAATAGAGGATTATACGAAGCTGTGTGTATGGATGCACCACCAACCCCTTCAATACAACACACACCCGGCTGTTGCCATTTGGAACATTCTGAGCATCAAATGAATAGTAAAACAATTTTATATACATATGACTTACTGTGAATGGAACATTCACCTTAATGTTCCTTTCACTCTACCTTAGTGTGAAGGGAACACTACTCTTGATGTTCCCTTCACTCTACATGAGTGTGAAGGGAACATACTTAATGTTCCCTTCACTCTACATGAGTGTGAAGGGAACACTCTTGATGTTCCCTTCACTCTACTTGAGTTCGAAGGGAACCTTTAATGTTCTATTCACCTTACCTTAATGTGAAGGGAACACTACACTTGATGTTCCCTTCACTCTACTTGAGTGTGAAGGGGACACTACCCTTAATGTTCCCTTCACTCTACTTGAGTGTGAAGGGAACCTTTAATGTTCCTTTCACAGTACCTTAATGTGAAGGGAACCCTACACTTGATGTTCCCTTCACTCTACTTCAGTGTGAAGGGAACCTTTAATGTTCTTTTCACTCTACCCAAGTGTGAAGGAAACACTACCATTGATGTTCCCTTGACTCTACTTGAGTGTGAAGGGAATCTTTAATGTTCCTTTCACCTTACCTCAGTGTGAAGGGCTCATAATCCTTAATGCTCCTCTCAGTTTGAAATCTAGGTGACCTTATAGTAGAAATAATCAAGCTTAATCAATTCCCTTTAAGGCATGGCCTATTTCGAACAACAACACCAAATGTTAACAAACAACAACAACATGTTCGGAAATACCAATTGTATTCATCACAATCACCATCATCACCACCCCCATCACAATTTGAACAACAATTTTCCATCTCCAATGCATGGAGATATGTTGCCTATGGCAAGTACTCCTCCAGCAATCAGGCGAACAACAACAAAGGGACGGGGAGGTCAACGGGGTGGTGGAAAGATTGGAGGACGGGGAAGAGGACGTGAGAAAATTTTTTTTGAAATTTTCAAAAAAAATTTTCCAGGTGGTGCCTCAGCTTCTTCAAGAGCCATCGCAACAGCGTTAGCTACAGCAGAGCGCCAACAACAACAACAAAACTTGGTCGCTATAATAAACGAACAACAACAAAAACATGAGAGTTTGCAAAAACATCAAATAAACCAACAAAAACATCAACAAAAAGAAGAGGAAAACAAATCAGAATATCAACAAAAACATTCACAACAACAACAAAAACAATCAAAACAACATGAAGAAAACATTTCAGAATTTCAACAAAAACAAAATCAGAATTTAAAACAAACATCATGTTTTGATAAAAACAATGTTTCTGTTGTTCTGACAACAAATTCTGAAAATGTTTATCAGAATTTAAAACAAACATCGTGTTTTGACAAAAACAATGTTGTGACAACAAATTCTGGAAATGTTTATCAGAATTTAGAACAAACATCTTGTTTTAACAAAAACAATGTTTCTGTTGTTCTGACAACTACCAATTCTGAAAATGTTTGTGTGCCTTCTGTTTCTAGTGAAAATGGGAAAACAACACAACAATTTAATTTTTCGTCAGAACAACAACAACAAAATTATGACGAACAAGAAACATCTTTTCTGGTCCCCATTGAAGAAAACCAGAATTTAAAACAAACATCAGAATTAATTTCAACTCCCCCAGCAATAACAGAGGAAACAGAAAAATTACTGGAGAGTGTAAATATGGACGTTTCGGCGCCGGAAAAGAAAATGAAAATAGACGATACTGTAGAAAATTTTAATTAAATTTAATAAATTTATTTTTTAACAAAGAAAGTGACAAATTAAAGAATTTATTTTCTTGACAAAAAAAAATTTTTTTTTTTGAAAAAATTTTTGAAAAATTTTCTTCCCTGACAATTTTTTTCAGAGAATTTTTGAAATTTTTTTCAAAATTTTTTAAAAAAATTTTTTTCAAATTTTTTTAAATCTTTTTTCGAAATTTTTCGAAAATTTTTTTTTCAAAAAAAAATTTTTTTTTAATTCAAAATTATTTTTACTTTTTAAACTCAGCCAAAAACTTGCCATTGTGTATTATATAAAATAAAAAATTAATTGTTTATTTACACTTATAAGGTCAAAACAAAATTTAATTAAAAACAAAAAGACACTCGTGATTTACTCTTAAATTGATAATAATAAACACTAAAGTTTATTTTCAAGTTTACAAATTGAAAAAAAAATTTTTTTTATTAAATAATAGGAACACCTAATTAATTTAATAATAAGTACCTTCAAAGGGAAGACCCTACCCAATTAAATTTTAATTTAAAAAGGTCAAGTTAAGTTTGATTTGATGAACTTAATGTATAAGAAATATGCGTTTAATTCTCTCATTTTGAATCCCCCAACACCATTTTCCCATTAATCAGGGTTATCCGAAGTTATACTCCGTAAAATTCCCAATAGGAACACACCAAATCCTTATAAATCCTCTAAATTCATATATAATCAGGATTCAGGTATATATGTAATTAGTGTTGTCTAATTACACCCCCCCCCCCCGTGCCTCACAGGAATTTTCTCCATTTTGCTCCCCCCCCCCCCCCCCCACGCTGGCTTCCAGAAATTTTCGCCTGGGTCCCCCCCCCCCCCCCCCCGTCGGGGAACAACCCTAGTGTTAATACTTACCCGCTACCCCCCCCCTACCTCCTCATCCGAACCTTTTTCTGAACCTGATCCGTCCCTGGGGTAGATGGGATCCCTAAGACAACTCTCCCCATCCAGTGGTTAAATAACCTTTTTTAAAAGGTGTATGTATAATATTGAGGAGAATAAGGACGTTTTCCGTCTGAAAATATATTTTAAACTCTTTTTTTTTTGGCATTAAAAATGAATTATCCAATTATTACTTTATTTTTCTTAACTATACTTTTATTAATTAATGCAGCACCACAATTTGACCTTTTCTCTGGTTAAACAATTTTTAAAAAATTTTTAAAAATTAAAAAAAAATTTAGGACAACATATAGGTGCTCATGGAACAGGAATGGGGCAGAAATCTACCTATTCTTGGAATTTTCCATTTTGGAGAATATTCAAAAGTTGAAGACTGAAAGAGACTAAATTTATTATTTAATCGAATTTAATATTATTTTTAAAAACTGGATTTATAAATCTTTAAAATTTGTGCTGGAATCGGAACTGTAGGAAATTGGAGAAAAAAGTCGGAGGGAAAAGTCAATAAAATTTGGCATGTGCCCCTGCTTCAAATAGCCCTAGCTTCAAAACCGAAGTAATCTCAGACTAGTGTTGTCGGTTCCTGAAAATTCTTCGGATATCCGAAATCGAACTGAAGAACCGAACCGAAAAATCCTTGGTTCTTCGATTCGATTCGGTCCAGAACCGACAACCCTATCTCAAACAGAACACGGATACTGACTGTTATGTTTTGGTCTGGTCGAGATTGACCATGATCGACGAGCGGAATAATAAAAGTAACCCCATTCCTTTGTCCTTTTCCTTAGCTTTTTAAGAGTTGCTACTAATTCAAAGTGGAAATTAACAAGGTAAAATTGGGGTTGTGTCAGAAAAATAAGATCAGTGAGCTGTTTTCTACAGGAGAGTCATATTATCATTTTCTTAGGGATCTCCCTCTTGAGAATCTCCCTTGTTGAGAATCTCATGGGAGCAGGCCAACTTACCGCGAGCCCAACTTACCGCAGAGCTATAACTTTGTTCAGAATTGTCGAATCCGGTACGCCTTGGTATGTTTCGATGCGCCTCGACGAGCTGAATCGAACTATACCAGAGCGCCCCGGATTCGACAATTCTGAACGAAGTTATCGATCTGCGACGAGTTGGGCTCGCGGTAAGTTGGGGTGTACCCGAATCTCATTCTTCAACTCAATATCTACCCAATAACATACTACATAACATACTACAAATTACACATGTTTAAAAATTTACAAACTATAACATTTTTGAAATAATTACATAATTACGTCTATTTTTTGCCTTCCTTTGCCCTTTCCTTAGCTTTATAAGAAAAAATAATTTAAAAATTGAAAGACTTAAAGGGCAAAATCAGTGCAAAATGATGTAAGCTGTACAAAATATTTATAAAATAAACGGAGTTATCAGAGCCCTACTTAAAAATGCCCTTCAAAAAATATTTTCTATTAATTTTGTTTATTATTTTACTCAATTATTCTGTTGAAGGAGGAAGGATAAAATCGGGCAATTGTTTAAAAAATTTGTTTGTTGCCTCGTTGTTAGCCTCGTCTAGTGGAATTTCAAAATTGGGGGCTAGAGAGTTGAATAAAAAGGATAATAAAGTAGTTGGACTTTGGGAGAATAGAGAGTTCAATTTACCTCCTCCATTGACAGATTATTCAATTAAAGGCAAGTAGAGTTGTGGAAAAGGTTGGAGCCTCAGAAATATCAGTGGGTATTGAATAGGGTTGTTCCCCCCGTCCCCGAAAGTCGGGGGAATTTGAGACATCTTTTGAAAATTCCCTGTCACCTGCCCCCTCCCCGTGACGAAAGAAAAAATTTTTCCCCCCTTTTCCCCATGCCCCCCCCTCCGTCAGGGAACAACCCTAGTATTGAAGTTGCCTACGCCGTAGATTTCGAATATTTTGAACAGCAACCTTCCTAGATAGCACAAAATATTTTAGTACATAGTAAAAGCTCCTGGCAGACAAAAGGCATAAAATTCCATAATCCAATTTAAAAAAATTTTCTGGCGACCTCATGGCAGGTATTGCTATTCGTTTTCACTCGCCACGTAGCCATCTTTTCCTTTCTATTTTTTCGTCGCAAGCATTTCTCTCCTTTTTTGATTTATGGGGGGAAATGAGTTAAATAACCCTTACCCCTTGAATTTATTGTACGGGCCCGTAGCGCTGCTTCACCTTCTCTTTTAATAGATCTTAAACCACAACCATTAAGTTTTAAATGCAAACAAGCTGTATCTCCCTTCTTTCTTACATTATGTAAGAGAGAAACTCCTAGACCAGTGTTTGGTAGTTCGTACCAAAATAAATACGAATAGGGTTGTCGGTTCCTGGAAATTCTTAGGATATCCAAAACCGAACCGAAAAATCATCGGTTCTTAGGTTCGGTGCAGAACCGACAACCCTACATATGAGGGGGAAAAGACTAGGCATAACCGACGTATAAGTATCACAACCCCTATCCATAAACCAACCTAAAAAAATTTTTTAATACACAGCCCAAACCCACAAAATTAGTGGAAATATAACTTTACACGACCCCTGCATTGCCCAACTCAAAAACGGCAATTTTATTATTTATTCAACTCATAATGGCTTGGAAGCTAGAATATCCTCAGATTTGTTTGAATGGGAAGGTGCTGGATTTGCTTTTTCTCAAGGCGTTCCTTGGGCTAGAGGTTTAACGAAGGATTGGAATGAATTGTGGGCTCCGGATGTTTCACTGCATGGAGGTGTTTATTGGCTTTACTATGCGGTGGGAAATCTAATTTGGAATTTTTAACTGCCTGGTTTAAGGTCCCCGTTAAGACTGGAAAAAGGACTTCAATTATTGGCTTGGCAACAAGTACAACTGGGATGCCAGACTCTTGGAAGGATCAAGGCCAAGTAAAAAATTTTATAATGGGACTGAATTTAGACACCTCAGACCATTAATTTGCCCAAATCTAGTAGTAGAATAGAGGGCAGTGCCAAGGAGTGTTAAAAACGAAAAACGATTATGAATGGGACAATGAATTTCTTTCTCTCCAGTTTATCAGAACTGAGAAAGAAATCAGGAGATGGTATCGTGTTTGTTTACTGACTATGTATCTTAATCAGATCCATAATCACTGATATTCGCTTAACTCTATAATGATGTTCCCCTCACTCTACAAAGATGTTCCCTTATCCGTTGTCTTTAGGAGAGCTAACTTTGATAAGCTTGTTAGCAAGATACTGATAATTTCGTTCAGGTGCTTCGTTCAACAGAAGAGAGTCAATTTAATGCAATAGATCCTAATCTATTGGTGGATGGTGAAAATCGTTGGTGGCTGACTTTTGGCTCGTATGACTTAAATTAAAATTTCAGAAAAAACTTTTCACATTTTAGATGGTCTAATGGAATTTATCAACTAGAGCTTATTCCAAATAACGGCAAAATTAAATTAGGAACAAAAAGGAATCATCTAGCTTCGAGGGATGGTGGAATTGAAGCTCTTTTTATTATTCATAGAGGTCAGAATTTAATTATATGCCAAGGATGTTTCTCTCACTCTACAAAAGATGTTCCATGTTCCGTACACCCTATGTTCCCCACATACTATCAAAGATGTTCCCCTCACTCTACCAAGGATGTTCCCTTCACCCTAACAAAGATGTTCCTTTCACACTATCAAGGATGTTCCCTTCGCCCTAACAAAGGATATTCCTCTCACTCTACCCTAGATGTTCCCTTCACCCTACCTAAAGGTTCCGTTCACCCTATTTTCCCCTCACTCGACCAAGGATGTTCCCTTCATACCATCAAAGATGTTCCTTTCACTCTACCAAGGATGCCCCTTCGCCATAACAACGATGTTACTTTCACACTATCAACAAGGTTCCCTTAGCCCTACCAAAGATGTTCACACCAAAGAAGAGCCCGGATCTCGATATCGATAACGATATGCACTTACACATATATCCCTATGACAGAATAATCTTAATTTCCCCTCAAGGCAATTTCTACTATTTATTCGTTTCCTTCGGCAAATGTTGCGCTGGTCTTCAAAGCACCTACAGTATTCATGTCGGTCGTTCCCTTCGTCCATCAGGACCCTATCTAGACGACAAAAATGTTCCGATGCTTCAAGGAGGTGGAATGCCTTTACTTTCATCTAATAACCAGAAAATAGGCCCTGGAGGGCAAAGCCTTTTAAAAATAAAAAGGAAGGGAATGAAAAATATGATAATTCTTGTTTATCATTATTATGATGGGTTGGATAATGGGATGCCCAAATTGGGGATAAAAAGATTAGGATGGACAGCGGATGGATGGCCGTTTGTTAAGGATTTGGAATGAGAAAAAGTAATAATAGCTTTGATTTTAAATTATTATTGTAAATATTTCATAATGTATAAAATGACAAGCAAATCTTACAAATACCATATTTCATAATGGTTAACTTAAAACGAGGGGTCTCATTATTGAGTGTACGTAAAATAGAGATCCGTTCATAGTAGTACATTTATTTTCACTATTTCCCAAATTGCGCCCCTCGTTGCAACGCAACAATTAAATCCTTTTCACAATTTGTGTAGTAAAAGCAGCTTCCCTAAGGCATTCTCGTCATTTCTATTATTTTTTAGCTTTTTTGGATTATAATCCATGAAATCGAATTAAATATCTCCTTTTTTAGCTTGTTTTTTCCTTCCAGATTTAATTAGAAAAAAGTTTCCCGCGAATTTTGGGGGAGTTTTGTGTTTTTGGGGAGTTTTGATATATCCGTTAAATTTACTTTAATTTCCCTTTATTTTTTAATTAAAAATTGATTAAAAAAACTCCTAAATAAGGTCAGATATTTTAGGTAAACCTTTCATTTTTCCGCGCACTCTGCGGATCTGGGTCAGAGAAAGAAAATGAGCATACATTTATTTTTAAGTATGATATTGAATTCACATTAATTCACAATTCGCAACCGGAAAAGTTTTTCCGGAACATTTGCAGAGACATAAGTAAGAGAGAACGTTCCTTTCGAATTATATGAAGAGAGACAATTCTAGGCAGCTATTGTAATTTAATTAAATTCTGATTTTTACAATTTGTAAATTCTGATTTTTAGCATATTACAAATTCTGATTCCGACTTTTACAAATTATAAATTCTGATTTTCAGAATTTGTAAATTCTGATTTTCTACAATTTCAAATTCTGATTCTGTTTTTCGCATATTGATAATTCTGATTTTTGTAATTGCAAATTCTGATTTTTGTAATTGTAAATTCTGATTTTTGTAATTTGTAAATTCTGTTTTTTAACAAATTGTAAACTTTGATTTTACTATTTGTACTTTCTGGTTTTTACAAATTGTAATTCTGATTTTGAGCTTAAAATTCCTTTCAGAATGTATTTGCAACCGGAAAGTTTATTTTCCGGAAAAGGTTGCAGAGACATAAGGGAGAACGTTCTCATACACTCAAAAGCGAGAGAGGCAGTTCTGAACAAATATTAAACCTAAATTCTGATTTTACAATTGTAAATCTTTAATAATATTTTTAGCAACTTTTATTTAACAAATTACAAATGTTTAATACAATTATACTTTTCCCTTTAATTAATTTCCTTATTATTTTTACACATTTCTCCATTGCTGAACAAGACGATATTCAACCAAACAATGCTCCCTCTAGCTTAAGGGATTTAAGACGTGCCCCACAAAGAACAGAGGAGGTCTTTGGCTTAAAAATTTTTTTCTATTTTCAATTTTTAGCCAAAATGTGGCACAGCAGATTTAAGTTATCAACCCTGTACAAGCAAAACGGTGGCGAATAAATTGTTTCTTGCCTGTTGCGAACAATTTGTGGCACCCGAATGCCACTTTCTTTGTCAATATGAAACTGACCATGCTGCAGCTAAGAAACTGGTAAATTTATGAGTGTACTTAAAATAACAATTAATTGTTCGATTATCAATTAATTCGTCGGCTAAAACAATTAATCGGTCATTACTATCAGAAGTGGGTCAAAATTCCGAGTTCCGACTTTTTCTCCTTCCGATTTCCGAAAAAAATTTTGATTTCCGAGTTCCGACTTTTAAGCCAGTTCCGATTTCCGGCTCTTCCGATTTCCGACACCTCGGAATGTTCCGACCCACCTCTGATTACTATCAATGAACAATTAATTGTTCGTCAGACCAATTATCAATTGATTGTTCACTTGAAACAATGAACAATAATTGGCATTTGGAACAATTAATTGGTCAGGTATAAATATTAATTGTTCATAGAACAATGAACCTTTAAATATTCCCCCCTTAAACTCTTCACAGATCCTCCAATCATTGAATTCTCGTTGTGGCCTAAAATCCCTCTCCGGAGTGCTCTACTGTGCATCTCAAAATAGAAATAATCAACAATGCTGTCAAGATTTGGATTTAAATTCTCCACAACTTTTGGTTCCTTGTTTAAAATTTCAAAAAAAATTAATTTAAAAAGGTCGGAAGTCGTTGTCTTCGAATGTGTGATCCAGGAGGGACGCAACTTGGCCGTTTAACCAAAGATGACGCTACTTGTCTGTACAACTGGAACGTGATTATGTACTGCCATCATTCTGGAATTCGGGAAATGTAGACTAGATTGAATTGGGAAAAAAAGAAACTTTGGTACTTCGCATTAACTCCCATCAAAGTCCGCAAATGTTTGTCCGCAACTTTATCTTCCTTTCAAGATAAATCGACCGAGACGAGAACTCGAAAAAAATCTCGGTTATCGAAATCGATATTCTTCGAGATCACGATTCTCGTACAACCCTCCTAGTCCGGTCTCTAGTCAATATGTGAGAAGGGTCATTTTAAATTTGTTTCTAAAATTGTTTTTAGAGCAATGAATATTTTTTCGCTTCCCCAACTTCATATTAGTTTGATTAGCCGAATTTATGTATTGACAGGAAGCTAAAGGAGATTTCTTCGAAAATAGTTTTCTTGACCCTTTTAATTTAATCGTTATCAGAAGGAAAAGTAAGGAAAAATAAAGAAAAGGAGTAAGGAGCGAGAAGGTAAATTTGCGGTCAAACATTTGCTGACGTTGTGTGAAGTTAATGTGAAAGTACCGAAATTTTTATGAGTGGTACTATAAACATGGGAACAAAGAAAAATTTTTATTTTTTAATTTTTTTATCAATTGTCAATATATATTTTTTAATAAAATGGAAATATTATTATCTAAATCGGAGGTCTAAAAATCGAGGAAAAATATACCAATATTTAATTGAAAAAATTCTTAATAAATGTCTCAGGTTTTTTGAGATTTCTCTATCTAGTAATTTATTTCATAAGCAAAGCAAATTTAAAATTGTAACGAAAACCTTTTATGTTTAATAAATAATATTTCATAATAAAATAATCGACAGAATTAAAAATAAAATAAATAATCTAAATCGTTGAAAATAATTTTCTATTCACATGCATATATTTGAGGAAATTAGGCCTCGACCTCGTGCAAGATTGTTGTTTTAATCGGCCAACCATATTTTATTGTTCTATTTACTTGGATTGTATTAAATTCAATTGACTTTATAATAAAAGGGTGAATCACTTCTGACGTTGGTTTATTTCTCTTAATTTAAAATATTTAATTTATGCATATACCTAAATTGAGTCCCTATAGTTTTATTTTATTTTTTAATATATTCCCTATTATATTTACCTTCTGTAATCTTTGTTCTAAAGCAGTTCGTGTTGAGTATATGTTAATATCCAAAGAGCCATATAAAAATGATGCTTTTTCATTGCGCCTGCCACATAAGAATGCAAATTTTCCTCCAAAGTCTCCGAAAATTCTTTGTTCCTTTATCCATAAAAGAATGAAGGTAATTCATATTAAAAGATTCACTTTCAGATATACGAGATATTGATTAAAAAAGCCTTTATAAATTATAAATATTATTATAAAATTCTTTATTTACTGACCTTTTCCTTATTTCACTGGTCTGATCATGTTCTGGGTTTTTCAGTTGACCATAAATAGTCGATCCTGTCATAGTATATTCAATTTCTTGAGCAGGTTAAACATTCTTTTCTTACCGCAAATGTTAATTCCAAGCTGGCACAGAATGGGTATTTTGCATCAACTAAATCTTGAACAAGATAAAATTTCATATATTTGATCAAAATTCGTAAAGCTCGTTGAATGTAAACAGCAGTGCCATCTGGACCTCTCCAGCAAATTTGACACATTCCTATAAAATTCATATTTTATACAGTATTTTTTAAATTTATTATTGTTTATCCAAATAATTAATAATAAAACGGAAACAAGTCCGTTGTCAAAGGATTGCCCAAGGATCAAAATAAACCCTCCAAGTCCGGTCTCTATTCTTAATGTCAAGTAGAATAATTTATTACCTCTCTTTGATCATGTTCTGGGTGTTTCAGTTGACAATAAACAGTCGATCCTCTCATAGTATATTCAAATTCTTGAGCAGGCACATCATTAAGGAAAACACAGATTAAACATTCTGATCTCACCGCAAAAGTTAGTTCTAACAGAGCAGAATGGGTATTTTACATCAATTAAATTTTGCACAAGGTAACGTTTCATATATTGGATCGGTAGACGCAAAGCTCCTTGAATGTAAACTGCAGAGCCAGCTGGACCTCTCCAGCAAATTTGGCACGTTCCTATGAAATTCATATTTTTATATAGTTTTCTTTAAATTATTATTGTCTACGGTCGCTGGGTTATGCGCTCCTAACAATTGTCATAAAAATAATAAATTTATGACAATTTCACATCGACTGTCGTATTATTTATAATTAATTTAACAATAAATGTACCAACCTAATTTATCTTCATCGTAAGGAATACGTTCTTCCCGTGTTTGGGCTATAAGTGGAGCAAGCTCTGGTTGAAAGGGCCTCGTAAAATTGTCGGGAATTTTGTTAGAATAAAGACTTTCCAGTGATAAAATCTTATTAATTAATTCTTCCTCATTAACCATTCCAGTCTCCATCACCATTTACATAATGCACTTCAGTTAAATAGTACGAATTCTTTAAAGAAAAAATTTAAATTAATATCCTTCCCAATATATAAGATTTAATTTGAAGGAATTTAAATTTAATCCCTTCAGATTCCCTGATATCCACAATAATCATACAAATTTGCCGATAAAAAATTAGTGGAGCTGGAGGATTTTTCAAAGGGAATTTTCAAAATAATGTCTCAAATTCAGCGACTTTCGGGGAAGGGGAACAACCCTAGTATGTACCATAAAAAGCATAATATTAAATAGAGAGGTGTAGTATTCTAGAAAATTTATTTGAGATATTTTGAAAAGGAATTGGTGATTTAATTTATTAAATTTAAATAATGCTTCAGCTTTAATTTACTTACCATATTATTCAGATGGAAATATTTTCGCCGATATTCTGTCAATTCACTTAAGTTACCAGAATCCTTGATAATTTCACTTGCTAATCCGCCAGCTTCAAAGGAATATGGATGGCCTTCAGGATATAAATATTTACGCATCAATCGATTAACAAGCAAATCCATATTGTGTTCCTTTGACATCTGTTCTGAGAACACAACACCCGCATCTTCGCCTTTGGAATTAACATAATGCACCTCAGTCAAATATTGGTGAAGCTATTAATAAAAACAATTTTAAATAATATCCTTCCCTAATATAAAATTTAATTTGAGTGGATTAAAATTTAATCCTTTCAGATGCCTTAATATCCCCGATATTCAACCAAATTTGTTGGTAAAAATTTTTTATGTCGGTAAGAAATTTGCGGTAAAAAATTAGTAAAAACCTTTTTCCTTCTTAAAAGTATTGAAAAATGGCAGTCTTAGGTTATAGAACACACGAGCTGTATCAAATGACACCAAAATCATTTAATCTAAACATTAGGCCGAGATACAGACCCACGAAAAATGAAAAACTACACGGGAGTCAAGATTATTTTGGGTTGAAAATTCGATTAATCAAATAATTGCTCTTTCGAAAGAGCTTGTCGAGCTCATTCAATTACATCAAAATCAACGTGATTGAAAAAGATCTGATGACATAAAGTAATTCTATTGTCGTCGGTGAGAAGCTTTTGCAAAACCTTTGGCTTTGCGCAGGGTTTTTGTCTGTATCTCGGCCCTAAGTTAAGACCGTGGGTTGATTTTGGTCATTTGATACAGCTCAATGAATTATATAACCTAAGACTGACTGACCATTATTTAATACTTTTAGAAAGAAAAAAGAAGGGGTATACGAACCAAAATGTTATCAAATTTTGAAATATTAAATAATCGTTAAATTTACCGCAGCATGTTGTCACGAAGCTGCAGCACTGTTTCCAGGTTGATTATCAAATCAAGATAGTCAACAGCAGCATTAATCATAAATTGTTTACCAAAAGAAATTTGCCCTTTAATAACTGGGCTCTTGTTGTTTGTTACGGCCACCATTAGATTCGTTGTTTGAGAACGGTAAATAGTTGTAGAAACATTTTTATGTAAATTAATTGAAATCTTATCCATTTTAAAAATTGAATTAAAAATTTAATTTAATATCTTGAAATATCTAAAAAATATTTTTTTAATTTTTAAATAGTAAAGCAGCTGGGCTATAGCTATTTCTCTCCTTCAGCCAATGCAAAGCCTATTCGGCGGCTGGGAGCGAACCAGAATCTTCATTAGACCGGACTGATTTGTTATCCATTACACCACGCCGCCTACTGCACAGCCTTAGGAATTAAATTGCTATATGCTTTACAGAATCTTTTTTAATTCGATAATTTTAAATCAGAAAAAATATCAATAAGCAAAAAATATAAATTAACAATTTTAACAAAAAAGTAATATATAAATTTAACAAATAAAAAGAAGAAAGAATTTAGAAAGATTAGGAGGATATGGAGCGATTAATGCTCATTCGATGACTCCACCAATTCCCGATGTTCTTTTAGGCCGCAAATCTTATAAATACTTTAATCCCCCTAATCCCTCAAATCTCAATCCCTCAAATTCAAATAGTTTTAACAAAATTTAACAAGACTCAAGACAATTTTTTGATACAATAAATCCCTCCAAATTCAATAATACATAAGTCCCTCCAATCCTATAATCCCTCCAAATTCAATGGGTAATTCTTCGGATTACGCCCCCTCCCCTTAGTTATGCTTTATTTTTTTCTATTTCTATGAAATTTCTATTAATTTTTTATATACATTCGAAAGAGCTCTTAATGCTGAGTAGAACGGTACTAGAATTTTCAAAATCTGACTTATATTAACATAGTTATGAGCATTTGTTTTAATCCTTTTCAACATCACAAAAAGCATGTCAACCACCCATCCACACTTAATCTCCTAAATACTTTAATCTCACTTTTATTACCCAGAATTTTGAACGGTGAGAGTTTGGTCTGAGTATGTTGGCCTGCTCCCGAAAACCAGGAAGCCTAAAAGCTTTTTCAACGCCGTATCTCTTCCATTTTCAGCGCCGCAGGCAAAAATTTTGAGAAAATTATGAAAAAATTTTTGAGGCTGTGTTGACAAACTCGCCCATTTTTAGTGTATAAAGTCAAACAAAAATTAAAAAATGAGCAAAACTCTAGACCATGAGTCATTCTATTACTGATAAACTGTGAAATTTGTTTTATTTTTGCCCGATTAAAATATTTCTGAGAGGGAATTGTATATTTGGATTAATAAAATTTTAGTACAGTAACCCTCCTAGATTTATTCCCCATCCTATTTAAAAATAAAAAAGAATGAACAATAACGATAATGAACAAGAACCTATTAAACTTAAGACTCACGGACAATGCCTCAAATGAACACTTTTAAGATATTTTGTAAAGATCAAAATAAAAAATTCTTTTATCTATGAAAATGTCCGAAGGAATATTTTTAGGAGGTCATTAGATATATTGTTTGTTTGGATCAGTAGAAATAATATCTCCCCCTTCTTTCTTCCGAATTTTGTCGGCTATTATTTTTTTGTGCTTGATCCCATTCGAATATCTATATCAGATGAAAACTCTCGATAAGCGTCAGCTTTGTGCACGTGGATGGATCGGATATGATCACACATTAAAAAAAATTTTGTAACGTTTTACCTGCAAGGAAAGAAGATGGACCAGCCCTTATGATCAGACTCGATCCAACCACATAAAAAAAGATACCACTTATCGAGAGCCTCCGACTGATATAAGTTCCATTTGAATTGGATTAAGCACAAAAGAGTAATAGCCGATCAAATTCCTAAAAAGGAAAATGGGGGGGGGGTGTTGGGGAAGGGGGAGATAACAGAAAAGTATGTACTAATAAAAGAATAGTATAATCTAGTCAAAATAGATAAATCCAGAAATAAGCAAATCAAAGAAATTATAAAGTAAAGTAGGTAAAATATATTTATTTATGTGAATAATTCTGATTATTAGTGTGTCCATTTATATGGAAATAAAATCGAAAAATATGGACATAAGATATGGATATACTGAAATATGGATATGTATAAATATGGAAAGTTATGAGAGAAAACAAGTGTCCGGTTACTTATGCCGCACCCTGTAAATATTTTAATAAAATTGAAATAAATTTTAATAAAAAAAATTTTCAAAATTTTGGAAATTTTTGGTTAAAAAATTTTTTACAAATATGGATATACATATCCATATTTGTAAAAAATTGTAAATAAAATTCGCTTCAGTTAAATTTGTAAATGAAATAGGAATAGAGTTTTTGTTTTAGAACAAATGTAAAATTATTTTTATCCCCCCAATCCCGATATGTCCGCACACCGGATAAATATGGAAAAATATGAAAATATGGATTACCATTCTAGAAACCCTATAAATAATCGGGTAATTCTTCGGTTTTCGCCCCCCCCCCTCCTTTTTCGTTCCTCAAAGTATTAAAAAATGGTCAGTTAATCTTAAGTTATAGAACTCGTCGAGCTGTGTCGAATGACACCAAAATCAAAAAAATCCGACTTGATTTGACCCAGATACAGACCCCTGAAAATTGAAAAACCATAGGGGCGAAAAACCATAAGGACGAAAATGTGTACAAATGATAGCTCATTCAAAAGAGCTCGTCGAGCTGAGTCGAATGACACCAAAATCGACGTGATTGGACAAGATTTGACAAAGCTATGACATTAATTATACCTATCGAAGTCGGCAACTTATGTCATAACTTTGTACAATCTTGTCCAATCACGTCGATTTTGATGTCATTCGACTCAGCTCGACGAGCTCTTTCGAATGAGCTATCATTTATATAAGCTTTTTTTATTTCAAAAAATCACCCCTGTGGTTTTTCAATTTTCAGGGGTCTGTATTTCGGTCAAATCAAATCGGATTCTGTTGATTTTGGTGTCATTCGACTCAGCTCGATTTGTTCTATAACTTAAGATTGACTGACCATTTTTTAATACTTTGAGGAAAGAAAAAGGAGGGGGGGGGGCGAAAACCGAAGAATTACCAATAATCGAAATATGTTTTTCGTAAATTTCAAAGTCAAGGAATTGAGGAAAAATTATGGATTTTCATATAAATGGACACCCATTTTATTAATTTCTTCCCTAAAAACATTTTCTCATAAACTTTACTTCCAGTATATTTGAATGGCACTTTTCTCAATCATATTCAAAAATTTCCTTTTTGCCTAACCGACATTTCCCTTAATATATTCAAATAAATTTCTCAATCACATTTATATTTCCAATATTTTCCAGAATTATTTGCCTGTCTATAAGGGATCTGACAGCTTACCCATTCATATTTTGCGCCTTTAATTTTAATATTTTTCGCTATTAAATCAAATACAAAATACAGTAAATGTTCTAATAGAGCCCTGTGCCTTTATTTTTCAATGGGTCTCCTTTAGGGTTGGGACCCGGTTTCCACATATATGATTTAAATTTTAATTGGAAAAAATAAAAACCGAAATTTTGACCGGAACCGGATCCAATTTGAGTTCCAGATCCCGGAACCAGAACTTTTCTTGGTTCCGGCCGGAACAGAAACGAAACTTAAAAATATATTAAGTGATTTTCGGGTTTTCAGTCTTCGGCGAAATGACCCGATCGGCCCCTCGCTAGGCAAATCTAAATTATTAGGTATAATTTAAATAAAGAAACTCGAAATTATAAAAGCGCCTGATTAAAGCGGGGTTTTCGGTTTAGCCCGAAAAAAGCTCGGAACGGCCCGATAACCAGGCCCCAATCCTATTCTCTTTGACCTAGCTCTTAATAGGACTTCTATTTTAGGAGGCTTCTATTAGGACATTTACGGTATATAAAAATCCTGGACGGCGTACATTATTGCTGAGGTCACTACTATTGCGGATATGGCAATTTAAGTTTATAATTGCCAATTTCGGATATAAAATTTAAAAAATATAAAAAACCTTGTCAAGTTTTAGGCGCCGTATCAATCCAGAATAAATTCAGAAACCGTTTGGGGTTTGGAAACCGACAGCAGGCACTTCAAAACAAGAAACACAATAATTTACCTTTTAGATTAAGTATCCACAATTGTCATATCCGGATTTGAAATGTGTAACAATACTCCTGACACGATTTTTACAGTGATTTTTTTTATTATTTTACCTTATTTTTATATTTTATATTAGGGTGACGATTAAGATTTGTCATAGTGGGGGTATTTATGTATGTCGCTTTATGGATATACATGTTCAATATACTAATCGAAAGCATGATTCGTATTCCTTTTTTACATGTTTGAGCGCTTTTAAAAACTAAAATGCACTGGGATATACACGGATAATAAATTTGCCAATAAAATTAATTTTCACGGAATAATAACTAAAGAGTTAACCTGATAGACTTATTGACCCTATCCTAAAAAGAGGGCGCCTTGATTTTTTTTCATCATTTTTTTCCAACCTTAATATATAAATAATGGTCAGTCTTTTCTTCTTCGTGCAATTCCACTCTTTTTACCTGTGGCATATTCAAATAAGAGGACAGAAAAATACACTCACGGACAAACAATCACGGACAGACAAAACACGGACGAGTACAGACAGACAAAACACGGACGAACAGGATGAGCACGGACGAAACGGACGAAGTCGGACAAACAAAACACGGACGAACACGGACAGACAAAACACGGACGATGTCGGACAGACAAAACACGTACGAACACGGACAGACAAAACACGGACGAACACGGACTAGCACGGACAGACAAAACAAGTTTGTGTGTGTCCGTCCGTGTTTTGTCTGTAGTGTATGTGCTTTTCTGTCCTCTCAATTGAATATGCCAAAGGTAAAAAGAGTGGAATTGAACGAGGAAGAAAAGACTGACCATTATTTTATATTAAGGTAGGAAAAAATGATGAAAAAAATCAAGGCGCCTTCTTTTTAAGATAGGGCCGACTTATTCATGACGTTTCCGACCTTATACTTGTATATCCCAGAACAGTTTAATTTTTAAAAAACGCTGAACATGTCAAAAGAGATTCGAAACAAGATTTCGATTGGTATAACAACATGAATATCCATAAGGCGACATACATAAAAACTTCAACTATGACAGAACTTAATCACCTAGTAGTTACAAGCCCATCGTATCCCTCGATATTCTTCATAATCTCTCTAATTGCTTCCCTCAATCCTTAAATCCTTCAATATCTCTTTTTACCAAATATAGGATCACTTATAGGCTTGTGAGGGGCAAAACGAGGTTGATAATATTTAAAATAAATACATGATAAAGTCATAAAGTATTATTATTTCTCTGGTCCGTGTGTTCTCAGGACCGTTCCGTGTTTTGGTAAGACATCGTTTAGTCCGAACGCTTTTTGTCGCTCCGTGTCGTATCCGTTCCTCGTTTTAGCCCGACACGCTTATAGTCCATAATTGGCCAATTAACTTTTTAAAATCACATAATTGTTTATTAAATCTGTCTTTTAAAAATTTTTTTTAAATTAAATTGGGTAATTCCAAGCTTCGTGCCCCCCTTTTCCTTCTATTTTTCTCCTTCATATTTTTTAATATAAATAAGAATGTAGAATGAATATACATACTAGAGTTCGACCCCGAGCCTGCCTCTGCACCGGATTTTCCGGGCCCCATAGCCCGGAAACCGGGTATTTTGATTAAATTCGGTTTTTCGGGGTTTCTGGGATTTCGGTGTTTTTTAGACCGGAAGCCCGGCCCGGTTGCCTCTGAAAACTCCGGACCCGTCCAGGGTCCAATTTCTAGTAAATTTTATCTAATATTCTGATTTTTGGGCCAATTTTGTCCACTCAAAAATAGAAAAAATTTCGCCTGCAACGCTAATTAAGTTAATTTACTGCTCAATATTACTTATCAATTAAAACGTTTGCCCAGCGAGAACAGTATTCTGTTATATCTAGAATTTTCGATTGAAATTCCATCCAAACCCTCCGATATCCTTCCTAATTTTAAAAATTTTCGATATAATTTTTAAAAATTTTCGATTGAACTTCCTTTTTACAGTCAACAGAATTTTTTATTTTTACTTGTTTAATAAGTGATCTAGTTTTACACGGTACTTTTCGGTCTATTTTTTGATATAATTTTTAAAAATTTTCGTTAAAAATAAATTTACTATAAGCTCTCGCGTAAGGAACTTGAGGGAATATAAACTCGGGAATATGTCGTTCTCAAGTTGGGGATATCCTTTTTATTTCCAACAGATCCTCAGGCATCTCCTTGCCCATGAATCATCTCTCTTAATTCCCTACATCACTTGGGATGGAATTATTCCTTGATATTCCATCCAAACCCTCCGATATCCTTCCTAATCCTATTAAGCTATTGGGAACGAACTGGCTTTTTCTTTCATAATATCACGATGTTATGCTACGGTTACATAAAAACACGCGCGATTTGCGACAGAAAAGATAACGAAAAGAGGAGACAAAATTGCGCGCGATTTTGTCACTCCATATTTCGCATGTTATTTTCTGTCGCAAAACGCAAAGCAATTTTTATGTAAGCGTAGCATTATGAGGAAAAAAATTCAATAAATTTCAGAATTATTAAAAAACCCCTCTAAAATACTTCCCTTCCAGAATAATCCCCATCTATTATTATTTTTTTCGATCGAAAAAAATAAGCTCCGCCCTCTAAAATAAGCCCCCCGCCCCATAAATTTTTAATTGTTGTGCCTCTCAGTTGAGTCTCAATGGAGGGATATAGAAGGATTAAAAGTCATTGGATTAATAGTGAGTTCATTGGATTAAAATGGTTTGAACGGATATCCGATGATTTTGTTGGATATAAGAGATATTCGAACATTTATATGAATATCGTAGAATTATGTGGAAAGTCAGGAATATCAGGGAAATTCTTCGCTATATCCTCTAAATCCTATCAAATCCATTGATAACCCTTTTAATTTCTGCAAATGCCTTCATCACCCAACATCTCTTAATCCTCCAAGATCCCTTAATATCACTCCTAATCCACAAATCCACAAATACTCCCTCTAGATATCTCGATATTCATCTTAATCATCCGATATTCACTTTGATACCTTAAAATCCACTTATCTCCCTCAATACACTCCATATCTAGAGATATCCCAATTGATCCCTCATGTCACATACAAATCCTCTGATATGTGAATACAAACAATAATAAGCCCCCTCTAGAGGTCGATCGAAAAAAAAGCTCCGGTGCGTATTTTAGTAGCTTATTTATTATTTTATTTATATTTTTTCATTTAATGCTTTGAACTCCACATATATCCCTCTTAATCCTTTTTAATCGTAATAGACATAGTGATTCAAAGGGATATATACTATGAAAAACTCCTCCGACCCCTCCGAAATAAGCCTAACTCCAAAATAAGCATCCCCCCCCCCAAAATAAGCCCCCCCCCCCTCTAAAATAAACCCCCTCTAGAGGTCGATCGAAAAAAGCTCCGGTGCTTATTCTAGGATCTTATTTATTATTTTATTTATATTTTTTATTCATAAATTAATTTTTATTTAAAATATTCTCCCATTTGTTCCCTTTCTCGAGTTTGTTTCTTTTATAATGTGAAGAAATTGGAAGAACAAAACTGACCATTGTGCATATTTTTAAGGAAGGAAAAAAGAAGTAAAAAAGGGGGAGGATCAAGCTTGGAATTACCAATTACCGATCATAAAGTTGAGAAACATCTATATAATATAAAATATTTTTTGATATTCCTTCTAATTAAGATCATTTTTTACAATAATTAAGAACTCAACAATAAATATTGTCAAGTACCTAGCTGGATAATTATTTAAAGATTTAATCGATGACAACAAATCCCTCACAGCAATATCAACAAATAATGAATCTATTGTTACATCTTTATTTACGAATGAGATATAATGAGATATATATTTATAGGAATGTGTCAAATTTCTTGGAGAGGACCACCTGGCTCTTCAGTTTACCATCAAAGAGCTTTGTGTATATTATTCCAATATATGCATTACTACCTTGTTCAGCATTTAATTGATGTTAAAAATCCTTACTGCTCCAGCATAGATATAACACTCACGGTAGGGTCAGATTGTGAAATCACTGCTTCCCTTTATGATGTTCCTGCTCAACAATTTGAATATCCTATGATGGATCAACTATCCATCTTTCTTTTATGGATAAAGAAAAAAGGAATTCTCGTGAAACTTTTGAGGATAATTTGCATTCTTATGTGGCAGGTGCAATGAAAAATCATCATTTGTATGGCTCCTCTTTGGATATTAACCAATACTCAAAACTGCTTTAGAAATTTTACCATTGTGGATTGAAATTATTTTTAATTTTAATAAATTTATTGATGGAGATGTTATTCCGATTGAAAATATTGTTCAACAATCTAGTCGAGATTTGATTTCCGCAACTATATTTATGGGTGTAGAAAATTATTTTCAACGATTTGCCACATTAAAGTTGCGTGTTGTGATGGAAAATTACACTAAATTATCTGAATGGAGTAAAATTTTTGTCAAACAAATTTCATTAGATCTCAACTCTATTTTGGCTGGTGCTGGTTCTTTAGCAGACATTGCTCATGAGGATATAAAAAGTCGAGTAAAGATTGCTCGTTTTCTTATGAAAACATTATTGTATGAAAAGGTTTGTTTTTAAAATAAGAAATTTTTACCATTGTGGAATGAAATAGTTTTTAGTTCTGATTAATTTATTGATGGAGATGTTATTCCAATTGATGATATCGTCCAACAATCTAATCGGGATCTA
This sequence comes from Meloidogyne arenaria, assembly GCA_036172955.1. Taxonomy (NCBI): domain Eukaryota; kingdom Metazoa; phylum Nematoda; class Chromadorea; order Rhabditida; family Meloidogynidae; genus Meloidogyne; species Meloidogyne arenaria. Next base: position 468,105 of record JARQAB010000018.1, read on the forward strand.
ATATCCGCAAACATATTTATGGGTGTGGAAAATTATTTTCAACGATTTGCCACTTTAAAGTTGCGTGTTGTAATGGAGAATTACAATAAATTATCTGAATGGAGTTATAGTTTAACTTAACGACTCTAAGCTTAGTTATATAATATTAGTAAGATTATTTTATTTTTTGATTAATTAAATTAGTCAGAAAATCACTTATCCCTGGATTCTTCTTTTAAAATCTTTTGTGAATATTTTATTTAACATCTATTTTTCAGTGAACAAAAACAAAAAAAATTATCCCTGCATGGATAACTTATGTAGTGGCTTGGATTCGATACTTCTACTCACTTCAATAATATTTGAAGAAAATAAAATTTCGTTCTCTTTTACAACTTTTTTATACCAATAAAGAAATAAATTAATTTTTATTATGTACACTTTAAATTACCTATATTGTTCTCGTTCTTTTTATTTAAAATAAATTATTTTTATAATACATTTTCGAAATTTACTATTAGGAGGGTTTGTGTCCAGCCCTAGTTTAGCACAATTAATTGGCCGTTGGGCATTTGTAACATTAAATTGGTCTCTATATGAAGATTTAATTGTCCATAGAATAATAAACCTTTAAATATTCCCCCATTAAACTTTTCTCAGATTTTCTCCAGTGTTTGGAAGCTCGTACCAAAATTCGTACTCGTACTCAGGTACGAAATATGAGTATGCTCAAAAAAATAGGATGGTACGAAGTACGAGGCCAAAAATAGCAGGTACGAAGTACAAGTACAAGGCCAAAATTCGGACCATTATTTTTACCATTTTGACATAGACCTTTTTGTCGATTACTCTTTTGTCAATTACTACAGCCCCCTTTTCCTGAGAGAATTTCCGTCTTAAGTACCTTAATTCCCATTAATCCAACCAAACCATAATCCGACCACATCCATCGATTCAAACTCCTTCATTATCCGCACAAATCCTTCTTTAGAGTTGACATTTTGGAAGTCGACCTTTTAGGGTTTTGATCGATATGGAGTTGATCTTCCGGTTGTTGACCTTCTGGGCTGATCCCACATAACTAATAGGCCAATAAATATTTAAATAGAGCTTTTCTCAACTGCTCATTTGTTTATCTGTTATTCATATCTTAGACATTTTTACTTTTGTTACAAATAAAAACATTTCATTATTTACAAAAAGGAATATTTTTTAATTTTATAAATAACAATTTTTTGTGAAATAAGCATTTCTAATATTTTTTTAAATAATTATTCAGAAAGTTGACATGAGTTTGTCTTGATTTTTGACATTTTTGACATTCTGTCTAATATACTATTGTTAGGGTTGTCGGTTCGTACCGGTATAGTTCGGTTTAGACCCCTCCCTCTCTTTTTTATTACCAAAAAATGGTCAGAATAAAGGGGGGTCTAAACCGAATACCTATTACCCCCCCCCCCTCCCCCCAAAAAAAGGTCTTAAACACTGCATAGATCCTTCTTTATCCCCAAATATTCGGAGGGTCATTTGACTTCCTTCGTCTTGACCTCCTGGGTTTTGACCTCCTGGGTTTTGACGGTAATTCTTGCGTTCGTACCCCCCCCCCTTTTTCCTTCCTCAAAGTATTAAAAAATGGTCAGTCAGTCTTAGGTTATAGAACTCGTCGAGCTGTGTCGAATGACATCAAAATCAACCCCAGGTCTTAACTTTGGGCCGAGATAAAGACCCACGAAAATTGAAAAATAAAAGGGTGGACCAAGCTCATTTTTGGGCTAAAAATTCGATTAAACAAATAATAGCTCATTCGAACGAGCTGATTTAAATGACATCAAAATTAATTTAATTGAACAAGATTTGACAAAGTTATGACATAAAGACACAGCTCGACGAGTTCTATAATCTAAGACTGACTGACCATTTTTTAATACTTTGAGGAAGGAAAAGGGGGGGGGGGGGGGTACGAACGCAAGAATTACCGTTTTGACCTCCTGGGTTGATCCCGTCAGTTCGGAACTTAACCGAGGACATGTGGTTAAGTTCAGAATTTCCAAAGATCTTTCCAAGAACCAACAACCCTATTTATTTTTTATTTTTCTAAAAACAACAAATTTTTTGAGGAAAAAAGATGGGAGGAATGATCAATGGTAAAGTTTTTAGTTAATATAATTCTTCTTTTATCCAACTTTTTAGGCTATAGATATGATCATATAGATGGCCGTGGCAATTACATCGACTCGCAGGGTCGTCGAATGGTTTTTACGGAAATTAAACCGATGAGCCCTCGTTAGTTCTTTTTAAATATTTTATAATTGTTTGCAAAAATTTTTGTCTGCAAAAAATTTGCGGGCAACTTTTTTGTCCGCAAAAAATTTGCGGACAGATTTTTTGTCCGCAAAAAACTTGCAGATAAATTTTTTGGTCAATCTGACCTTCCCTCTATTTTTAGTTCAATTCCTCGTTTTAGGTGCAAAACAATTTTGGCTTGGTTTTATAATTGGATTTATTATTTGTGCCATAATTTCTTATAACTTGGCCGAAAAGTTGCTTCATTTTCCTTGTAAATGTTTAGAAAAATTCTCTTTATTTAGATATGCGGATAAAAAAATTCCACATAACGTTCTGTTATTGACTTTTATGGGAGGGGCTGTTGGAGGTTTTGTTGTTGGCCTTTTTCTTTATGCGAGACAAATAGCTAAAGAACGTGGAAGTTGGTTTGGTTCTGAAGAGACTAAAGGTTTATAGAATTTTTGAGAAATTTTATGTCCCCTTTTTCAATTTTCTCCTTAAATCATTATCGATAGTTGCCCAGTAGAGATCGAGCTGGGCCTGGACCAAGGCCTGGGTTTTTCTACCCAGAGTCTAGGCCCAGGCATTTTATTGACCTTCCTGGGTTTTCCCTGGCCTGGTTTTTTCTGGACTACATGCCCAGGATCCGGCCCAGGTCAATAAATCAACCCCGGAACTCAGCAATAGGCCCAGATCTCTATTGCCCAGCTTTGCTTTTTAAATGGTTACGACGATTGTGGATATGTGAATTACGGGCAACAAATGCGGACTGTTATTGCGGATATAAAATTTTTAAAGAATTTGTGGATTTTTTTGTTTTGAGTATCGCATCAGTTTAGAAATAATTTGGAACCGTCAAAATTCGAAACTGACATCTGGGACCAAAAATCTGAATCTCATTTCAATAATTTTAAAAATCTTTAAAAAATTCTAAATCCGCAATTGTCAAATCCGGAATTTTCATCCGCAATTGTCGCATCCACAGTTATATATCCGCAATCGTCGTAAGACCTTTAAGACCAAAAAAAACACCTTTAAGACCGTTGTTCAAACAGGAAATAAGACGGATTCATATAGTAAAATTCAAAATTCCCGACTTTTTTCCTTGTTTCTAAAAGTCCGCAAATTTTATCCGCAAGTCATACTATTTATTTTATCGAAATTAAATGTATTTTTGAAATTGTAAAAAAATTTTTTTAGACTTTTTGGAACATGAAAATTAATTTTATAAATTTTTGGGAAGCTAAAAAATCTTTTTTTTTATTATAGCTGGAGAGTTGTTTTTACTTGGCCTTACATTTGGCTTTATAATTTTTGCTGTAATTTTTGGTTATGCTGCTTATCTATTATCTCCACATTTTGAAGGGTAAATAAAAAGTCTTTGTGTTAGTGATAAGCAAACTTCTTTTTCCGGATCCGGAAACAGGTTTTTTAAAAAATTTTTGTCCGCAAAAAATTTGCGGACAAGTTTTTTTGTCGCAAAAAATTTGCGGACAAAAATTTTTTAGTCAATATGACTCTACTTCTATTTTTAGTCCAAATTTTCCGCAAATTTTATTCGCAAGTCAACTTTATCCGCTGGTTTTATCCGCAAACCGGATTTTTCCTGATTTTTTTTTTTGATTTTTTGTCCGCAAAAAATTTGCGGACAAGCTGATTAATCCGGACCCCTTGAAAAAATCCGTGGTAGACGAAAACCCGAATTTTTGGATCCGGATTCCTGAAAATCCACCGGATCTAGGCCGGTACCGCTCACTAGTTTGAATCTTTTTTTATTTTTCTTAGATTTTTTGAAGACAAAAATGATTTGGCAGATTTACGTTTTCATGCGTGTATTATTGGAGGACTTGCTATGGGTTTGATTATTGGAGCTTCACTTTACGTTTGTCAGAAAAATCGACAACACCGAGGAGGGTGATGGACGAAAATTATTATTGTTTTAAAAGTATAGCCTTAAATTATATTTAGAGCTCGAATGACACCATATTGCCTACTGTATTTTTTCGTTATTTGTATAATAGTACGATACGGCAAGGGCGTAGCCAGGGGCTTCTGAAGCTGAAACTCCTCCCCCTGAAATGGGGGAAAATGTAAATTTCTAGGCCTAATTTTAGCCCTACCAAGATTTGATTCCCGGCTACGCCCTTGCGTTAGAGTCGAATTTTGAAGTTTATCGATATTTTTTTCGGTATTACGGCAAAAAATTTCGGGCTCTAACTTTATTATTTAAACCGTAATCTATTCGGTAAAAATTTAAATAAATTTTTTTATTATTTTTTTAAAAATTAATATGCCATAATGAAAACCCTTTATAAATCTCGAGATTTTAATCTCGAGATAAGACAACTATCGTCAATCTACTGTGCATCAGAGATGTCTCGGGTTGTCCTAAACTCGAAACTCGGACTTTCTTCTACCCAAAACCCGACCCGGAAATTTTCCAAACCCAACCCGAACCCCGACCAAGCGAAAAAAAACCCCGACCTGAAAACCAACATAAAAGGGAGAAATGATGAACCCTTCGGAGGATTTACAGGGATTATGATGCTTTTGGGAATTATTAAGACTTCGGGATTAAAGGAAATTTTGCTAGATTTGACCTTGATAATAAAGAAGGGTTAGGCTAACATTATCCACACATCTATTTTAATCTTCAATATCCCCAAAATCTACCATTATCACTAGGGCGTGTCAAAACATGCAAATGCATATTTGGCATGCGGATATGCCATGAGCTGAAACGCTCATAAATGGTGTTTTTACGTCGGTACGAACATTAGGGACCGGGTTCTTATTGCATATTTTTGCATATTTCGGTAGTCTCGTGCATATTTGCATATCTGTGCATATTTTTGGTAAATTTTGCATATTTTTACCAAAATTTGTACATATTTTGGCATTTTTTGAGAAATTTGTAGTTTAAAAATTATTTTTTGGCAAAAAATAAAATTTTTTTTCAAAAATTTTTTACAGAAGATTTTTTGGAAAAATTTTTTCAAAAAATAGTTCTTTAAATTTAGTTCAAAAAATTTTTTCATAAATTTAAAGTCCGTAAAATCTTTTTGAAGTGCTCTAAATTGCTATTTTAGATTCCAAATTATCGTTTTTATTTAAAATATTAATTTTTGAAGCACATTTTTACTGTTTTTTGCTGCATATCTAGTGCATATTTTGGGAAATTTTGTCTATTTTAGTGCATATTTAGGCCTTTTTCGGTGCATATATATGCGCATATTTTGGGATTTTCCGTGCATATTTTGACACGCCTTAATTATCACTCTTTTTCCACCTTCCCAAATCTTCACCGATATCACTAGTAATCACACCATATTCACCAACAAATCCACAACTGCCCGACCCAAAACCCGGACTTTTTTCTCAGCCCGAAACATCCCAATGCTGTCAAGACTTGGATTTAAATTCTCCCTAACTTTTGGTTCTTTATTTTAAAGTTCAAAAAAAAATAAAAATTAAAAAAGGTTGGAAGTCGCTGTCTTCGAATGTGCGACGGAGAGTCGCGACTTGGTCGCTTAGCCAAATACGACGCTACTTGTCTGTACAATTTAACTATCTAATTCCCCTTAGAAATGAGAGAAAATCTCTCTCCATCTGGCCATTTTTACTTTCCTCTGTTCTTTTCAAGCGATTCATTCTGAATTTTTCACATTGCTGACCCTTTTATCTTCTCTTCTTTTCTCCTCAGCGTTGCCTAGCTTGCCAGATGGACACACTAGCGGCCAAGTATTTTCTTCTGACTCTGTCCCTTTTCAACTGCGTATCAGGGTTGCCGCGGGTACAAAAAATTTTCGGGTACGGGTTTCGGGTATCGGGTTGGAGCGTTTTCATTTCGGGTCACGGGTTTCGGGTTGGCAAAAATATCGGGTACGGGTTTCGGGTTTCGGGTTATAAAATTTTCATTTCGGGTATCGGGTTTCGGGTTGGCAAAAATTTCGGGTACGGGTTTCGGGTTTGGCGAAAAATTCGGGTTATTTTCGGGTGTTCGGCTATTGGTGAACTAAATTGTAAGGAGGCAAGCTATATTGCATAATAGGATTTTGGGTGATATAGAGAGAAGCAAATTTGAAGAGATTAAAACATTGTGGGATTTGGGGATTAAGAGAGATATCTTGGTAAAATCCCACTATATTGGTAAAATCCCACCTTGATAAAATCCCACTATGTGCTAATATCCCTCCGCCTTATCTCCATAAAAGCCTCCAAATTTCTCCCGTTTTTAGCGCCGCAGGCGAAAATTTTGAGAATTTTGAAGACAAAGACGCCAATTTTCTTCCATTTTTTGCGCCGCAGGCGAAAATTTTGAGAATTTTGATGATCCTTAAGCTAGATTTCTAGCTTTTTCACCGCCGGAGGCGAAAATTTTGAGAATTTTTTAAGGTCTTAGGGAAAAAAAATTCAATTGTCAGAACCGCAGGCAAAAAATTTGATTGAAGTTTAGTTGGTCATGAAGCCAGAACTCTTAATTTTATGCGCCGCAGGCGAAAATTTTGTAAAAAGCATGACTAAATTAAAATTTTTAATGCTCTTTCAAGCTTAAAATATTAAAAAAATAAATTTAAAAATCTAAAATGAAAATCAAAGTTTAAAGGCATTTATTTTTGAAAAGAAAAATATTTTAGGTCTTATTTCCAGCCCTGGATTCGAACCCACCCCCAGAAAATATCGAACCAGTCGCCTTACACACTCAACCACCGATCAACATAATGAAAAATTAAAGAAATTATAAATATTTCTTTCCCTTTTCCTTCTTTTTCTTTCTATAAATTTATTTTAAAAAATCGGGTAAGGCTAAGTTTTCGGGTATAAATTTCGGGTTTTAACCAGTTTCGGGTCACGGGTTTCGGGTTGGAAAAAATATCGGGTACGGGTTTCGGGTTTCGGGTTGGAAAATTTTCAATTCGGGTATCGGGTTTCGGGTACAAAAAAAGGCCGGGTTTCGGGTTTCGGGTATCGGGTTTCGGGTTTCGGGCGGCAACCCTGCTGCGTATACCACTGTGCAGCAAATAACTATATACAAAACAGTGAGTATGTAAATTCTACACAAATGTTCATTTGTTTATCTATTATTCATAAATTTTTGTTATAAGTAAAAATAGACATTTTATTTACAACTTTTTATAAATATGTGCATATAACATTTTGTAGAAAATTCTAACTTGTATTTTTTAAATATTCTACATTGTTTCTTGGTACTATTCGTTTATATCTCCGAATTTTCGTTTTCCTCTTCACTTTTCCAAATCTGAGCGGCTATAACTTTTTTAGGCTTGATCCATTCGGATGGAATCCTCTATCATTCTAAAGCTCTCGATAAGCGCTAACTTTCTTCCAACTGGATGGATCAAGTCTTCGCACAGTAAATAGTTACTAGTCGGTAGGTGTCATAAACAACGATTTCTTGCACCTATTGTGTTGTAACTTTGCGATTAGACTTGATCCATCCAATTGGGAAAAGATAGCGCTTATTGAGGGCGTTCGAATGATAGCAGGATTCATTCGGATTGAATCGAGTACAAAATTATACCCTATCAAATTTTGAAAAAAGAAGAGGAAACTGAGGAGATATAATCGCATAGTACCGTTTATTTTTCTAAAAACAACAAATTTATTAAAAAAAGATGGGAGGAACCATTCTCGGTAGTCTTTTTGTTAGTTAATTCTGCTTTAATCTAATGTTTTTAGCCTATAAATATGATCATATGGACCGAGGTAATTATAAAAACTCGATGTGTCGTCGAATGGTTTTTACGGAAATTAAACCGATGAGCCCTCGTTAGTTTTTAGAATTCATATAAATATTTTATAAGTTTGCAAACATTGTCTGCAAAAATTTTTTGTCCGCAAAAAATTTGCGGACAAAATTTTCAGTCAATCTGACTCTTATTTCATGTCCAAATTTCCTCGTTTTAGGTGCAAAAGAATTTTGGCTTGGTTTTATAATTGGATTTATTATTTGGGCCATAATTTCATATAACCTGGCCGAAAAGTTTGCTCTTTTAAAATTTTTAAATTCTGTTTTCATTCTAGATTTGCGGATAATAAAGATCCAAATAATGTTTTCAAACTAACTGTTACTGGAGGGGTTCTTGGAGGTCTTTATATTGGTTTTATATCTTATTTGGGGCAAGTCTGTACAGAACCTGGAGGTTGGCTTGCTTCTGAATCGGCTAAAGGTTCTTTTGAATATTTTCCATTGCTTCTAAAAATCCGCAAATTTTATCCGCAAGTCATTTTTTCCCAAAAAGGCAGGTAATTCCTATTCTTGTTCACATTTTCCTTCCTCAATCAGTTCATATTGTCATACATCTATCCCTAAGATATATCGGGATCAATTAATAGCCAAGTTATGGTCTCATAATAGACAGAAAATATATGTGGGTCAAGCTGTTTTTTAGGTCAAAATTCTGTTTGACAACTGATTTTGGTTAGACTTGCGAAAATATTTGCGGACTTTTGTACGGATAAAATGAAAATACCGTAAGAGAAGCCCTGGGCATTTATTTTTTGAAGGGCCTATTTGAGCGGGCTTCTAATCGGGCTTAAATAAGGGATGGGCTTGTTTTGGGGTATCTACAGTATATACTTTTTAAATCATCATAGATTGAAATATTTTTAATTTTCAGCCAGAACAATGTTTATACTTGGTTTTCTACTTGGAAGTTTTAATTTTTGGTTATTTTCCGGTGCAGTTGTCATAAAAATATTTCCAAGTTATGAGGAGTAAGCAAAAAATTTTTTTACTATTTTTATCTTCCACAAGTCTTCAAATGTTTGTCATTTTCAAGACGCCATTTCAAATTGTATCAAGGCCTTAAAAAATCAATCCTTATCATTTTTAATCTATATAAGAGAAGGAAAAGGCAAATATTTGAGGTACAACTCAACTGAGTCCCGACATTTGTAACTTATGCAGGTGTCGATACTTACTAATGTTCTTGGTACTACTTGATAGAGAATTAAATAGACTACAATATACCAAAAAATCAAAATTATTGTCTGACTGGTAAAAAGTTTATAATTGATAAAGTGCCAAAAAATCACAATTTTTAAAAATGTTCGTTTTTAAAGCTTAACATTTTATCAATCAGTCGAAAATTCTGATTTTTTGGTATGTTGTAGTGCTTTTAATTCTATATCATAGTACAAAAAATATGAAGAATTGACTATCCCTTCGTGAATTATGCTTATGATCGGGGCTGAACTGAGCAGGACTTAAATGAACTGCTCCGAAACATTTGCGAGCATGCAGGGAGATAATAGCATAATATTAAATTTATTTGGAACTTATTTACTTTAACTACCCACCCTATTTATTCTCGAGATACATCACATTAATGTCACATTTATTCATTAGTATGTCGCTCATTTATTCACAGCCAACAGTAGATATCATAGGTACTAAACGGATCAGCCATTGACTTCCGCGAGACGCGTGTCGCAAAACCCGAAGCGAAGAACGGGTCTCGCCGACTCCATAGGCTTACTTTGGCATTATGAGCTTGCGAATAAATATGCGGGTATTTTAAGTAATTAAGTTCCATTTTTTATTTTATATTTTTTTAGATTTTATAGAAGCAACAAAGCTGTACAAGAATTATGTATTTATGCGTGGGGTATAGGAGGAGTTGTTTCAGGCTTAATTTTGGGTGGTTTATCATACGCTTTTGTTCGCTTGTCAGTAAAATTGTGAACAAATGGAGTGTTTAAGAAAGATGGAAAGGATCACTTAAAAAATGCTCCAATTTTAATAAAATTGCTTTGTTATGTTATTTAAAAAACCCAGAAATTTGATGTGAAAATTTATTTATAAATTTCTTTGGATTATACTTGCCAATAATTGAAAGCTTAAAATGCTTTTAAACGTTTAAATTTTAAATACTAAATCCAAATGTTCGTTAGGAAAAGAGGACTTAAGATCAAGAGTAAGTTTTCTGATCCTCTTGCTTTATCTGACAGTTTTACGAGAGAATTAATGTCTTACGTCTCTTAATTCACCTTAATCAAAGCAAATCCACACCATCGATAGCCCCTTAATATTTCACAACTTAAATCAATAGGGACCCAAACTAGATAGGGGATAGGGTTCCTTAATAATCTGGATTTTATCAATTGAAGATTAACGAATAAAATTCGTTTGACTATTTCCAATAACACAAACTAGATAGGGGATAGGGTTCCTTAATAATCTGGATTTTATCAATTGAAGATTAACGAATAAAATTCGTTTGACTATTTCCAATAACCCAAACTAGATAGGGGATAGGGTTCCTTAATAATCTGGATTTTATCAATTGAAGATTAACGAATAAAATTCGTTTGACTATTTCCAATAACCCAAACTAGATAGGGGATAGGGTTCCTTAATAATCTGGATTTTATCAATTGAAGATTAACGAATAAAATTCGTTTGACTATTTCCAATAACACAAACTAGATAGGGGATAGGGTTCCTTAATAATCTGGATTTTATCAATTGAAGATTAACGAATAAAATTCGTTTGACTATTTCCAATAACCCAAACTAGATAGGGGATAGGGTTCCTTAATAATCTGGATTTTATCAATTGAAGATTAACGAATAAAATTCGTTTGACTATTTCCAATAACCCAAACTAGATAGGGGATAGGGTTCCTTAATAATCTGGATTTTATCAATTGAAGATTAACGAATAAAATTCGTTTGACTATTTCCAATAACCCAAACTAGATAGGGGATAGGGTTCCTTAATAATCTGGATTTTATCAATTGAAGATTAACGAATAAAATTCGTTTGACTATTTCCAATAACACAAACTAGATAGGGGATAGGGTTCCTTAATAATCTGGATTTTATCAATTGAAGATTAACGAATAAAATTCGTTTGACTATTTCCAATAACACAAACTAGATAGGGGATAGGGTTCCTTAATAATCTGGATTTTATCAATTGAAGATTAACGAATAAAATTCGTTTGACTATTTCCAATAACACAAACTAGATAGGGGATAGGGTTCCTTAATAATCTGGATTTTATCAATTGAAGATTAACGAATAAAATTCGTTTGACTATTTCCAATAACCCAAACTAGATAGGGGATAGGGTTCCTTAATAATCTGGATTTTATCAATTGAAGATTAACGAATAAAATTCGTTTGACTATTTCCAATAACACAAACTAGATAGGGGATAGGGTTCCTTAATAATCTGGATTTTATCAATTGAAGATTAACGAATAAAATTCGTTTGACTATTTCCAATAACCCAAACTAGATAGGGGATAGGGTTCCTTAATAATCTGGATTTTATCAATTGAAGATTAACGAATAAAATTCGTTTGACTATTTCCAATAACCCAAACTAGATAGGGGATAGGGTTCCTTAATAATCTGGATTTTATCAATTGAAGATTAACGAATAAAATTCGTTTGACTATTTCCAATAACCCAAACTAGATAGGGGATAGGGTTCCTTAATAATCTGGATTTTATCAATTGAAGATTAACGAATAAAATTCGTTTGACTATTTCCAATAACACAAACTAGATAGGGGATAGGGTTCCTTAATAATCTGGATTTTATCAATTGAAGATTAACGAATAAAATTCGTTTGACTATTTCCAATAACACAAACTAGATAGGGGATAGGGTTCCTTAATAATCTGGATTTTATCAATTGAAGATTAACGAATAAAATTCGTTTGACTATTTCCAATAACACAAACTAGATAGGGGATAGGGTTCCTTAATAATCTGGATTTTATCAATTGAAGATTAACGAATAAAATTCGTTTGACTATTTCCAATAACCCAAACTAGATAGGGGATAGGGTTCCTTAATAATCTGGATTTTATCAATTGAAGATTAACGAATAAAATTCGTTTGACTATTTCCAATAACACAAACTAGATAGGGGATAGGGTTCCTTAATAATCTGGATTTTATCAATTGAAGATTAACGAATAAAATTCGTTTGACTATTTCCAATAACCCAAACTATATAGGGGATAGGGTTCCTTAATAATCTGGATTTTATCAATTGAAGATTAACGAATAAAATTCGTTTGACTATTTCCAATAACACAAACTAGATAGGGGATAGGGTTAATAATCTGGATTTTATCAATTGAAGATTAACGAATAAAATTCGTTTGACTATTTCCAATAACCCAAACTAGATAGGGGATAGGGTTCCTTAATAATCTGGATTTTATCAATTGAAGATTAACGAATAAAATTCGTTTGACTATTTCCAATAACACAAACTAGATAGGGGATAGGGTTCCTTAATAATCTGGATTTTATCAATTGAAGATTAACGAATAAAATTCGTTTGACTATTTCCAATAACCCAAACTAGATAGGGGATAGGGTTCCTTAATAATCTGGATTTTATCAATTGAAGATTAACGAATAAAATTCGTTTGACTATTTCCAATAACACAAACTAGATAGGGGATAGGGTTCCTTAATAATCTGGATTTTATCAATTGAAGATTAACGAATAAAATTCGTTTGACTATTTCCAATAACCCAATCTAGATAGGGGATAGGGTTCCTTAATAATCTGGATTTTATCAATTGAAGATTAACGAATAAAATTCGTTTGACTATTTCCAATAACCCAAACTAGATAGGGGATAGGGTTCCTTAATAATCTGGATTTTATCAATTGAAGATTAACGAATAAAATTCGTTTGACTATTTCCAATAACCCAAACTAGATAGGGGATAGGGTTCCTTAATAATCTGGATTTTATCAATTGAAGATTAACGAATAAAATTCGTTTGACTATTTCCAATAACCCAAGTATCTATTTATTTTATCTTTAATTCTGACAATTATTTTTAATTATGAAATATTATATCACAAAAATTTTGGCTTGTATCTGGGAATTATTTTTAATTATGAAATATTATATCACAAAAATTTTAGCTTGTATCTATTTATTTTATCTTTAATTCTGACAATTATTTTTAATTATGAAATATTATATCACAAAAATTTTAGCTTGTATCTATTTATTTTATCTTTAATTCTGACAATTATTTTTAATTATGAAATATTATATCACAAAAATTTTAGCTTGTATCTATTTATTTTATCTTTAATTCTGACAATTATTTTTAATTATGAAATATTATATCACAAAAATTTATGCTTGTATCTATTTATTTTATCTTTAATTCTGACAATTATTTTTAATTATGAAATATTATATCACAAAAATTTTGGCTTGTATCTGGGAATTATTTTTAATTATGAAATATTATATCACAAAAATTTTAGCTTGTATCTAGTTATTTTATCTTTAATTCTGACAATTATTTTTAATTATGAAATATTATATCACAAAAATTTTAGCTTGTATCTATTTATTTTATCTTTAATTCTGACAATTATTTTTAATTATGAAATATTATATCACAAAAATTTTAGCTTGTATCTATTTATTTTATCTTTAATTCTGACAATTATTTTTAATTATGAAATATTATATCACAAAAATTTATGCTTGTATCTATTTATTTTATCTTTAATTCTGACAATTATTTTTAATTATGAAATATTATATCACAAAAATTTTGGCTTGTATCTGGGAATTATTTTTAATTATGAAATATTATATCACAAAAATTTTAGCTTGTATCTAGTTATTTTATCTTTAATTCTGACAATTATTTTTAATTATGAAATATTATATCACAAAAATTTTAGCTTGTATCTATTTATTTTATCTTTAATTCTGACAATTATTTTTAATTATGAAATATTATATCACAAAAATTTTAGCTTGTATCTATTTATTTTATCTTTAATTCTGACAATTATTTTTAATTATGAAATATTATATCACAAAAATTTATGCTTGTATCTATTTATTTTATCTTTAATTCTGACAATTATTTTTAATTATGAAATATTATATCACAAAAATTTTGGCTTGTATCTGGGAATTATTTTTAATTATGAAATATTATATCACAAAAATTTTAGCTTGTATCTATTTATTTTATCTTTAATTCTGACAATTATTTTTAATTATGAAATATTATATCACAAAAATTTTAGCTTGTATCTATTTATTTTATCTTTAATTCTGACAATTATTTTTAATTATGAAATATTATATCACAAAAATTTTAGCTTGTATCTATTTATTTATCTTTAATTCTGACAATTATTTTTAATTATGAAATATTATATCACAAAAATTTATGCTTGTATCTATTTATTTTATCTTTAATTCTGACAATTATTTTTAATTATGAAATATTATATCACAAAAATTTTGGCTTGTATCTGGGAATTATTTTTAATTATGAAATATTATATCACAAAAATTTTAGCTTGTATCTAGTTATTTTATCTTTAATTCTGACAATTATTTTTAATTATGAAATATTATATCACAAAAATTTTAGCTTGTATCTATTTATTTTATCTTTAATTCTGACAATTATTTTTAATTATGAAATATTATATCACAAAAATTTTAGCTTGTATCTATTTATTTTATCTTTAATTCTGACAATTATTTTTAATTATGAAATATTATATCACAAAAATTTATGCTTGTATCTATTTATTTTATCTTTAATTCTGACAATTATTTTTAATTATGAAATATTATATCACAAAAATTTTGGCTTGTATCTGGGAATTATTTTTAATTATGAAATATTATATCACAAAAATTTTAGCTTGTATCTAGTTATTTTATCTTTAATTCTGACAATTATTTTTAATTATGAAATATTATATCACAAAAATTTTAGCTTGTATCTATTTATTTTATCTTTAATTCTGACAATTATTTTTAATTATGAAATATTATATCACAAAAATTTTAGCTTGTATCTATTTATTTTATCTTTAATTCTGACAATTATTTTTAATTATGAAATATTATATCACAAAAATTTATGCTTGTATCTATTTATTTTATCTTTAATTCTGACAATTATTTTTAATTATGAAATATTATATCACAAAAATTTTGGCTTGTATCTGGGAATTATTTTTAATTATGAAATATTATATCACAAAAATTTTAGCTTGTATCTAGTTATTTTATCTTTAATTCTGACAATTATTTTTAATTATGAAATATTATATCACAAAAATTTATGCTTGTATCATACAAATTATTTTTAATTATGAAATATTATATCACAAAAATTTTAGCTTGTATCTAGTTATTTTATCTTTAATTCTGACAATTATTTTTAATTATGAAATATTATATCACAAAAATTTATGCTTGTATCATACAAATTATTTTTAATTATGAAATATTATATCACAAAAATTTTAGCTTGTATCTAGTTATATCACAAAAATATTATATCACAAAAATTTTTATATCACAAATATCACAAACAAAATATATCACAAATATCATAAATGCTAAATGAGATTATTTTATCTTTAATTCTGACAATTATTCTTAATTATGAAATATTATATCACAAAAATTTAGCACACAGATGAAATCTTATCTATCAAGTATGAGCTTTTATCTACACATTGCTAGATTTTTTTTCTTTATTTTTTTCGGTCAGTTTATTTTTATAGAATATTCTTATCTTCCAAGTATTAGAACTCATCTATCCAGAGTCTAAGCTTTTTCCTACACATTGACATTTTTAATTATGAAATATTATATCACAAAAATTTTAGCTTGTATCAATCATCGGTCAGATTATTTTTATGAAATATTCTCAAAAGATTTTAAAGGAAGACATGAAGAATATGTGAGATTTCTGATTCTTTTATAATTTATTTTTCTTCGGTCAGATTATTTTTATAAAATATTCTTAAAAGATTTTAAAGGAAGACATAAATGCTAAATGAGATTTCTGGCTATTTTAAATTTTATTTTTCTTCGGTCAGTTTATTTTTATAGAATATTCTTAAAAGATTTTAAAGGAAGACATAAATGCTAAATGAGATTTTGGCTATTTTAAATTTTATTTTTCTTCGGTCAGATTATTTTTTTATATAATATTCTTAAGATTTTAAAGGAAGACATAAATGCTAAATGAGCTTTCTGGCTATTTTAAATTTTATTTTTCTTCGGTCAGATTATTTTTTAGAATATTCACAAAAGATTAATATTCTAAATGAGATTCTTTTATCTTTCTTCGGTCAGATTATTTTTTAGAATATTCACAATATTCTAAATGAGATTTCTGGCTATTTTAAATTTTATCTTTCTTCGGTCAGATTATTTTTATAGAATATTCTTAAAAGATTAATATTCTAAATGAGATTTCTGACTATTTAAAATTTATCTTTCTTCGGTCAGATTATTTTTATAGAATATTCTCAAAAGTTTTTAAAGGAATACATAAATGCTAAATGAGATTTCTGACTATTTTTGTAGTGGCATTTTGTTCAGATGGGGGATTTAATTGTATTAGGTAAGATTATCCTTGTAAGGATAAATAAAAATATTGTAGTGGCATTTTGTTCAGATGGGGGATTTAGATTGTATTATGTAAAATTATCCTTGTAAGGATAAATAAAAATATTGTAGGGGCTTTTTGTTCAGATGTGGGATTTAGATTGTATTATGCAAGGTTATCCTTGTAAGGATAAATAAAAATATTGTAGGAAGGTCATGAAGCCAGATTTCTTGCAATTTTTGCCCTCTCTTCCCTGCTTCCGATCACTTTAAATCCCCTTAATCCATTGGTGGAAACAACAGTTGCCTAAATCGGAAAACTCTGTAATCAAAATCATGAAAATCTAATGGCGAGGGCTATGTATAAGAAAAAAAATATATACAATAAAGCGAATAAAATTTTTAAAATAATTAAAATTAGAAATAGAGGTTTGATTCTTGAAATGAGATGGAGCTTGAAGAGGAAAAATATAAATAAGGGATTTATTATTTATTAGGTATATAGGTTATAAGAATAAAAATATCTACAATAAAGCGAATAAAATTTTTAAAATAATTAAAATTAGAAATAGAGTTAGATAGTTATTTACTATGTTTATATTAATATTCTTATCCTAAGCTAAAACCAAAACTTTTTTAATTTATAAAAATTAGTTTTCTTCTGGAATTTAAAGTTAGATAGTTAATTAGTATGTTTATATTGATATTCTTATCCTAAGCTAAAACTAAAATTTTTTTAATTATGTAAATTAGTTTTCTTCTGGAATTTAAAGTTAGATAGTTATTTAGTATGTTTATATTAATATTCTTATCCTAAGCTAAAACTAAAACTTTTTTTATTTATATAAATTAGTTTTCTTCTGGAATTTAAAGTTAGATAGTTATTTAGTATGTTTATATTAATATTCTTATCCTAAGCTAAAACTAAAACTTTATCTTTCTTTTTTAAAAAACCCAGTTTCTACTTATCATCTATTGCAATTCTTATAATTCTAACAAATTCTTCTCCTAATCTCGTTCTTTTATCTTTCTTTTTTAAAAAACCCAGTTTCAACTTATCATTTATTGCATTTCTTATAATTCTAACAATTTCTTCACCTAATCTCGTTCTTTTATCTTTCTTTTTTAAAAAACCCAGTTTCTACTTATCATTTATTGCATTTCTTATTATTCTAACAATTTCTTCTCCTAATCTCGTTCTTTTATCTTTCTTTTTTAAAAAACCCAGTTTATTTGCGGACAAGCTGATTAATCCGGACTCCTGGAAAACATCCGTGGGTAGACGAAAACCCGAATTTTTGGATCCGGATTCCTGAAAATCCACCGGATCTAGGCCGGTACCGCTCACTAGTTTGAATCTTTTTTTATATTGGAGCTTCACATTATTGGAGCTTCACTTTACGTTTGTCAGAAAAATCGACAACACCGAGGAGGAGGGTGATGGACAAAAATTATTATTGTTTTAAAAGTATAGCTTTAATTTATATTTAGAGCTCGAATGACACCGTATTGCCTACTGTATTTTTTCTGTATGTGTTGCACGATACGGCAAGGGCGTAGCCAGGGGCTTCTGAAGCTGAAACTCCTCCCCCTGAAATGGGGGAAAATGTAAATTTATAGGCCTAATTTTAGCCCACCATGATTTGACTCCCGGCTACGCCCTTGCGTTACAGTCGAATTTTGAAGTTCATCGGTATTTTTCAGTATTACGGCAAAAAATTTCGGGCTCTAATTTTATTATTAAAAAGCCGCAATCTATTCGGTAAAAATTTAAATAAATTTTTTTATTATTTTTTCAAAAATTAATATGCCATAATGAAAACCCTTTATAAATCTCGAGATTTTAATCTCGAGATAAAACAACTTTCGCAATCTACTATGCATCAGAGATGTCTCGGGTTGTCCTAAACTCGAAACTCGGACTTTCTTCTACCCAAAACCCGACCTGAAAACCAACATAAAAGGGAGAAATGATGAACCCTTCGGAGGATTTACAGGGATTATGATGCTTTTGGGAATTATTAAGACTTCGGGATTAAAGGAAATTTTGCTAGATTTGACCTTGATAATAAAGAAGGGTTAGGCTAACATTATCCACACATCTATTTTAATCTTCAATATCCCCAAAATCTACCATTATCACTAGGGCGTGTCAAAACATGCAAATGCATATTTGGCATGCGGATATGCCATGAGCTGAAACGCTCATAAATGGTGTTTTTACGTCGGTACGAACATTAGGGACCGGGTTCTTATTGCATATTTTTGCATATTTCGGTAGTCTCGTGCATATTTGCATATCTGTGCATATTTTTGGTAAATTTTGCATATTTTTACCAAAATTTGTACATATTTTGGCATTTTTTGAGAAATTTGTAGTTTAAAAATTATTTTTTGTCAAAAAATAAAATTTTTTTTCAAAAATTTTTTACAGAAGATTTTTTGGAAAAATTTTTTCAAAAAATAGTTCTTTAAATTTAGTTCAAAAAATTTTTTCATAAATTTAAAGTCCGTAAAATCTTTTTGAAGTGCTCTAAATTGCTATTTTAGATTCCAAATTATCGTTTTTATTTAAAATATTAATTTTTGAAGCACATTTTTACTGTTTTTTGCTGCATATCTAGTGCATATTTAGGCCTTTTTCGGTGCATATATATGCGCATATTTTGGGATTTTCCGTGCATATTTTGACACGCCTTAATTATCACTCTTTTTCCACCTTCCCAAATCTTCACCGATATCACTAGTAATCCCACCAAATCCACCAACAAATCCACAGTTCCCAAAATTTTATGCTGCATTCAAATTTTAACTGCCCGACCCGAAACCCGGACTTTTTTCTCAGCCCGAGACATCTCAATGCTGTCAAGACGGATTTAATTCTCCCTAACTTTTGGTTCTTTATTTTAGCGATTCATTCTGAATTTTTCACATTGCTGACCCTTTTATCTTCTCTCTTCTTTTCTCCTCAGCGTTGCCTAGCTTGCCAGATGGACACACTAGCGGCCAAGTATTTTCTTCTGACTCTATGTCCTTTTTTCAACTGCGTATACCACTGAGCAGCAAATAACTATATACAAAACAGTGAGTATGTAAATTCTACACAAATGTTCATTATTTATCTATTATTCATAAATTTTTGTTATAAGTAAAAATAGACATTTTATTTACACCTTTTTTATAAATATAACATTTTGTAGTAAATTCTAACTTGTATTTTTTAAATATTCTACATTGTTTCTTGGTACTATTCGTTTATATCTCCGAATTTTCGTTTTCCTCTTCTCTTTTCCAAATCTGAACGGTTATAACTTTTTTATGCTTGATCCATTCGGAATGAACCCTCTATCATTCTAAAGCTCTTGATAAGCGCTAACTTCCTTCCAAATGGATGGATCAAGTCTTCGCTCAGTAAAAAGTTACAAGTCGGTAGGTGTCATAAACAACTATTTCTTGCACCTATTGTGTTGTAACTTTGCGATTAGACTTGATTCATCCAATTGGGAAAAGATAGCGCTTATTGAGGGCGTTCGAATGATAGCAGGATTCATTCGGATTGAATCGAGTACAAAATTATACCCTATCAAATTTTGAAAAAAGAAGAGGAAACTGAGGAGATATAATCGCATAGTACCGTTTATTTTTCTAAAAACAACAAATTTATTAAAAAAAAGATGGGAGGAACCATTCTCGGTAGTCTTTTTGTTAGTTAATTCTGCTTTAATCTAATGTTTTTAGCCTATAAATATGATCATATGGACCGAGGTAATTATAAAAACTCGATGTGTCGTCGAATGGTTTTTACGGAAATTAAACCGATGAGCCCTCGTTAGTTTTTAGAATTCATATAAATATTTTATAAGTTTGCAAACATTGTCTGCAAAAATTTTTTGTCCGCAAAAAATTTGCGGACAAAATTTTCAGTCAACCTGACTCTTATTTCATGTACAAATTTCCTCATTTTAGGTGCAAAACAATTTTGGCTTGGTTTTATAATTGGATTTATTATTTGGGCCATAATTTCATATAACCTGGCCGAAAAGTTTGCTCTTTTAAAATTTTTAAATTCTGTTTTCATTCTAGATTTGCGGATAATAAAGATCCAAATAATGTTTTCAAACTAACTGTTACTGGAGGGGTTCTTGGAGGTCTTTATATTGGTTTTATATCTTATTTGGGGCAAGTCTGTACAGAACCTGGAGGTTGGCTTGCTTCTGAAGAGGCTAAAGGTTCTTTTGAATATTTTCCATTGCTTCTAAAAATCCGCAAATTTTATCCGCAAGTCATTTTTTCCCAAAAAGGCAGGTAATTCCTATTCTTGTTCACAATTTCCTTCCTCAATCAGTTCATATTGTCATACATCCATCCCTAAGATATATCGGGATCAATTAATAGCCAAGTTATGGTCTCATAATAGACAGAAAATATATGTGGGTCAAGCTGTTTTTTAGGTCGAAAATTCTGTTTGACAACTGATTTTGGTTAGACTTGCGAAAATATTTGCGGACTTTTGTACGGATAAAATGAAAATACCGTAAGAGAAGCCCTGGGCATTTATTTTTTGAAGGGCCTATTTGAGCGGGCCTCTAATCGGGCTTTAATAAGGGATGGGCTTGTTTTGGGATATCTACAGTATATAATTTTTAAATCCTCATCATAGATTGAAATATTTTTAATTTTCAGCCAGAACAATGTTTATACTTGGTTTTCTACTTGGAAGTTTTAATTTTTGGTTATTTTCCGGTGCAGTAGTCATAAAAATATTTCCAAATTTTGAGGAGTAAGCAAAAATTTTTTTTACTATTTTATTTTATCTCCCGCAAGTCTTCAAATGTCTGTCATTTTCAAGACGCCATTTCAAATTGTATCAAGGCCTTAAAAAATTAATCCTTATCATTTTTAATCTATATGAGAGAAGGAAAAGGCAAATATTTGAGGTACAACTCAACTGAGTCCCGACATTTGTAACTTATGCAGGTGTCGATACTTACTAATGTTCTTGGTACTACTTGATAGAGAATTAAATAGACTACAGTATTTAAAAAACCCAAAATTTTTGGCTGACTGGTAAAAAGTTTATAATTGATAAAGTGCCAAAAAATCACAATTTTTAAAAATGTTCGTTTTTATAGCTTAACATTTTATCAATCAGTCGAAAATTCTGATTTTTTGGTATGTTGTAGTGCTTTTAATTCTATATCATAGTACAAAAAATATGAAGAATTGACTATCCCTTCGTGAATTATGCTTATGATCGGGGCTGAACTGAGCAGGACTTAAATGAACTGCTCAGAAACATTTGCGAGCATGCAGGGAGATAATAGCATAATATTAAATTTATTTGGAACTTATTTACTTTAACTACCCACCCTATTTATTCTCGAGATACATCACATTAATGTCCCATCTATTCGTAAATCGCTTATTTATTCGAAGTCAACAGTAGATATCACTAGGTACTAAACGGATCAGCCATTGACTTTCGCGAGACGCGTGTCGCAAAACCCGAAGCGAAGAACGGGTCTCGCCGACTCCATAGGCTTACTTTGGCATTATGAGCTTGCGAATAAATATGCGGGTATTTTAAGTAATTAAGTTCCATTTTTTATTTTATATTTTTTTAGATTTTATAGAAGCAGCAAAGCTGTACAAGAATTATGTATTTATGCGTGGGGTATTGGAGGAGTTATTTCAGGCTTAATTTTGGGTGGTTTATCATACGCTTTTGTTCGCTTGTCAGTAAAATTGTGAACAAATGGAGTGTTTAAGAAAAATGGAAAAGATCACTTAAAAAATGCTCCAATTTTAATAAAATTGCTTTGTTATGTTATTTAAAAACCCAGAAATTTGATGTGAAAATTTATTTATAAATTTCCTTGGATTATACTTGCCAATAAATAAAAGTTTAAATGCTTTAAAACGTTGAAATTTTAAATACTAAATCCAAATGTTCGTTAGGAAAAGAGGACTTAAGATCAAGAGTAAGTTTTCTGATCCTCTTGCTTTATCTGACAGTTTTACGAGAGAATTAATGTCTTACGTCTCTTAATTCACCTTAATCAAAGCAAATCCACACCATCGATAGCCCCTTAATATTTCACAACTTAAATCAATAGGGACCCAAACTAGATAGGGGATAGGGTTCCTTAATAATCTGGATTTTATCAATTGAAGATTAACGAATAAAATTCGTTTGACTATTTCCAATAACCCAAACTAGATAGGGGAATAAAAATAATTGCTTGTATCTGGCAATTATTTTTAATTATGAAATATTATATCACAAAAATTTTAGCTTGTATCTAGTTATTTTAACTTTAATTCTGACAATTATTTTTAATTATGAAATATTATATCACAAAAATTTTAGCTTGTATCTAGTTATTTTATCTTTAATTCTGACAATTATTTTTAATTATGAAATATTATATCACAAAAATTTTAGCTTGTATCTAGTTATTTTATCTTTAATTCTGACAATTATTTTTAATTATGAAATATTATATAACAAAAATTTTGGCTTGTATCTGGCAATTATTTTTAATTATGAAATATTATATCACAAAAATTTTAGCTTGTATCTAGTTATTTTATCTTTAATTCTGACAATTATTTTTAATTATGAAATATTATATCACAAAAATTTTAGCTTGTATCTAGTTATTTTATCTTTAATTCTGACAATTATTTTTAATTATGAAATATTATATAACAAAAATTTTGGCTTGTATCTGGCAATTATTTTTAATTATGAAATATTATATCACAAAAATTTTAGCTTGTATCTAGTTATTTTATCTTTAATTCTGACAATTATTTTTAATTATGAAATATTATATCACAAAAATTTTAGCTTGTATCTAGTTATTTTATCTTTAATTCTGACAATTATTTTTAATTATGAAATATTATATCACAAAAATTTTAGCTTGTATCTAGTTATTTTATCTTTAATTCTGACAATTATTTTTAATTATGAAATATTATATCACAAAAATTTTAGCTTGTATCTAGTTATTTTATCTTTAATTCTGACAATTATTTTTAATTATGAAATATTATATCGCAAAAATTTTAGCTTGTATCTAGTTATTTTATCTTTAATTCTGACAATTTTTTTAATTATGAAATATTATATCACAAAAATTTTAGCTTGTATCTAGTTATTTTATCTTTAATTCTGACAATTATTTTTAATTATGAAATATTATATCACAAAAATTTTAGCTTGTATCTAGTTATTTTATCTTTAATTCTGACAATTATTTTTAATTATGAAATATTATATCACAAAAATTTTAGCTTGTATCTAGTTATTTTATCTTTAATTCTGACAATTATTTTTAATTATGAAATATTATATAACAAAAATTTTGGCTTGTATCTGGCAATTATTTTTAATTATGAAATATTATATCACAAAAATTTTAGCTTGTATCTAGTTATTTTATCTTTAATTCTGACAATTTTTTTAATTATGAAATATTATATCACAAAAATTTTAGCTTGTATCTAGTTATTTTATCTTTAATTCTGACAATTTTTTTAATTATGAAATATTATATCACAAAAATTTTAGCTTGTATCTAGTTATTTTATCTTTAATTCTGACAATTATTTTTAATTATGAAATATTATATCACAAAAATTTTAGCTTGTATCTAGTTATTTTATCTTTAATTCTGACAATTATTTTTAATTATGAAATATTATATAACAAAAATTTTTGCTTGTATCTAGTTATTTTATCTTTAATTCTGACAATTATTTTTAATTATGAAATATTATATCACAAAAATTTTAGCTTGTATCTAGTTATTTTATCTTTAATTCTGACAATTTTTTTAATTATGAAATATTATATCACAAAAATTTTAGCTTGTATCTAGTTATTTTATCTTTAATTCTGACAATTATTTTTAATTATGAAATATTATATAACAAAAATTTTTGCTTGTATCTAGTTATTTTATCTTTAATTCTGACAATTTTTTTAATTATGAAATATTATATCACAAAAATTTTAGCTTGTATCTAGTTATTTTATCTTTAATTCTGACAATTTTTTTAATTATGAAATATTATATCACAAAAATTTTTGCTTGTATCTAGTTATTTTATCTTTAATTTGTATCTAGTTATTTTATCTTTAATCTTTAATTCTGACAATTATTTTTAATTATGAAATATTATATCACAAAAATTTTAGCGTATCTGGCAATTATTTTTAATTATGAAATATTATATCACAAAAATTTTAGCTTGTATCTAGTTATTTTATCTTTAATTCTGACAATTATTTTTAATTATGAAATATTATATCACAAAAATTTTAGCTTGTATCTAGTTATTTTATCTTTAATTCTGACAATTATTTTTAATTATGAAATATTATATAACAAAAATTTTGGCTTGTATCTGGCAATTATTTTTAATTATGAAATATTATATCACAAAAATTTTAGCTTGTATCTAGTTATTTTATCTTTAATTCTGACAATTATTTTTAATTATGAAATATTATATCACAAAAATTTTAGCTTGTATCTAGTTATTTTATCTTTAATTCTGACAATTATTTTTAATTATGAAATATTATATCACAAAAATTTTAGCTTGTATCTAGTTATTTTATCTTTAATTCTGACAATTATTTTTAATTATGAAATATTATATCACAAAAATTTTAGCTTGTATCTAGTTATTTTATCTTTAATTCTGACAATTATTTTTAATTATGAAATATTATATCACAAAAATTTTAGCTTGTATCTAGTTATTTTATCTTTAATTCTGACAATTATTTTTAATTATGAAATATTATATCACAAAAATTTTAGCTTGTATCTAGTTATTTTATCTTTAATTCTGACAATTATTTTTAATTATGAAATATTATATCACAAAAATTTTAGCTTGTATCTAGTTATTTTATCTTTAATTCTGACAATTATTTTTAATTATGAAATATTATATAACAAAAATTTTGGCTTGTATCTGGCAATTATTTTTAATTATGAAATATTATATCACAAAAATTTTAGCTTGTATCTAGTTATTTTATCTTTAATTCTGACAATTTTTTTAATTATGAAATATTATATCACAAAAATTTTAGCTTGTATCTAGTTATTTTATCTTTAATTCTGACAATTTTTTTAATTATGAAATATTATATCACAAAAATTTTAGCTTGTATCTAGTTATTTTATCTTTAATTCTGACAATTATTTTTAATTATGAAATATTATATCACAAAAATTTTAGCTTGTATCTAGTTATTTTATCTTTAATTCTGACAATTATTTTTAATTATGAAATATTATATAACAAAAATTTTGGCTTGTATCTGGCAATTATTTTTAATTATGAAATATTATATCACAAAAATTTTAGCTTGTATCTAGTTATTTTATCTTTAATTCTGACAATTATTTTTAATTATGAAATATTATATCACAAAAATTTTAGCTTGTATCTAGTTATTTTATCTTTAATTCTGACAATTATTTTTAATTATGAAATATTATATCACAAAAATTTTAGCTTGTATCTAGTTATTTTATCTTTAATTCTGACAATTATTTTTAATTATGAAATATTATATCACAAAAATTTTAGCTTGTATCTAGTTATTTTATCTTTAATTCTGACAATTATTTTTAATTATGAAATATTATATCACAAAAATTTTAGCTTGTATCTAGTTATTTTATCTTTAATTCTGACAATTATTTTTAATTATGAAATATTATATCACAAAAATTTTAGCTTGTATCTAGTTATTTTATCTTTAATTCTGACAATTATTTTTAATTATGAAATATTATATCACAAAAATTTTAGCTTGTATCTAGTTATTTTATCTTTAATTCTGACAATTATTTTTAATTATGAAATATTATATAACAAAAATTTTGGCTTGTATCTGGCAATTATTTTTAATTATGAAATATTATATCACAAAAATTTTAGCTTGTATCTAGTTATTTTATCTTTAATTCTGACAATTTTTTTAATTATGAAATATTATATCACAAAAATTTTAGCTTGTATCTAGTTATTTTATCTTTAATTCTGACAATTATTTTTAATTATGAAATATTATATCACAAAAATTTTAGCTTGTATCTAGTTATTTTATCTTTAATTCTGACAATTATTTTTAATTATGAAATATTATATCACAAAAATTTTAGCTTGTATCTAGTTATTTTATCTTTAATTCTGACAATTATTTTTAATTATGAAATATTATATAACAAAAATTTTGGCTTGTATCTGGCAATTATTTTTAATTATGAAATATTATATCACAAAAATTTTAGCTTGTATCTAGTTATTTTATCTTTAATTCTGAAAATTATTTTTAATTATGAAATATTATATCACAAAAATTTATGCTTGTATCATACAAATTATTTTTAATTATGAAATATTATATCACAAAAATTTTAGCTTGTATCTAGTTATTTTATCTTTAATCTTGAAAATTATTTTTAATTATGAAATATTATATCACAAAAATTTTAGCTTGTATCTAGTTATTTTATCTTTAATTCTGACAATTATTTTTAATTATGAAATATTATATCACAAAAATTTTAGCTTGTATCTAGTTTGTATCTAGTTATTTTATCTTTAATTCTGACAATTATTTTTAATTATGAAATATTATATAACAAAAATTTTAGCTTGTATCTAGTTATTTTATCTTTAATTCTGACAATTATTTTTAATTATGAAATATTATATAACAAAAATTTTAGCTTGTATCTAGTTATTTTATCTTTAATTCTGACAATTATTTTTAATTATGAAATATTATATCACAAAAATTTTAGCTTGTATCTAGTTATTTTATCTTTAATTCTGACAATTATTTTTAATTATGAAATATTATATCACAAAAATTTTAGCTTGTATCTAGTTATTTTATCTTTAATTCTGACAATTATTTTTAATTATGAAATATTATATAACAAAAATTTTGGCTTGTATCTGGCAATTATTTTTAATTATGAAATATTATATCACAAAAATTTTAGCTTGTATCTAGTTATTTTATCTTTAATTCTGAAAATTATTTTTAATTATGAAATATTATATCACAAAAATTTATGCTTGTATCATACAAATTATTTTTAATTATGAAATATTATATCACAAAAATTTATGCTTGTATCTAGTTATTTTATCTTTAATTCTGAAAATTATTTTTAATTATGAAATATTATATCACAAAAATTTATGCTTGTATCATACAAATTATTTTTAATTATGAAATATTATATCACAAAAATTTTAGCTTGTATCTAGTTATTTTATCTTTAATTCTGACAATTATTTTTAATTATGAAATATTATATCACAAAAATTTTAGCTTGTATCTAGTTTGTATCTAGTTATTTTATCTTTAATTCTGACAATTATTTTTAATTGAGAAATATTATATAACAAAAATTTTAGCTTGTATCTAGTTATTTTATCTTTAATTCTGACAATTATTTTTAATTATGAAATATTATATAACAAAAATTTTAGCTTGTATCTAGTTATTTTATCTTTAATTCTGACAATTATTTTTAATTATGAAATATTATATCACAAAAATTTTAGCTTGTATCTAGTTATTTTATCTTTAATTCTGACAATTATTTTTAATTATGAAATATTATATCACAAAAATTTTAGCTTGTATCTAGTTATTTTATCTTTAATTCTGACAATTATTTTTAATTATGAAATATTATATAACAAAAATTTTGGCTTGTATCTGGCAATTATTTTTAATTATGAAATATTATATCACAAAAATTTTAGCTTGTATCTAGTTATTTTATCTTTAATTCTGAAAATTATTTTTAATTATGAAATATTATATCACAAAAATTTTAGCTTGTATCTAGTTATTTTATCTTTAATTCTGACAATTATTTTTAATTATGAAATATTATATCACAAAAATTTTAGCTTGTATCTAGTTATTTTATCTTTAATTCTGACAATTTTTTTAATTATGAAATATTATATCACAAAAATTTTAGCTTGTATCTAGTTATTTTATCTTTAATTCTGACAATTATTTTTAATTATGAAATATTATATCACAAAAATTTTAGCTTGTATCTAGTTATTTTATCTTTAATTCTGACAATTATTTTTAATTATGAAATATTATATAACAAAAATTTTGGCTTGTATCTGGCAATTATTTTTAATTATGAAATATTATATCACAAAAATTTATGCTTGTATCTAGTTATTTTATCTTTAATTCTGAAAATTATTTTTAATTATGAAATATTATATCACAAAAATTTATGCTTGTATCATACAAATTATTTTTAATTATGAAATATTATATCACAAAAATTTTAGCTTGTATCTAGTTATTTTATCTTTAATTCTGAAAATTATTTTTAATTATGAAATATTATATCACAAAAATTTATGCTTGTATCATACAAATTATTTTTAATTATGAAATATTATATCACAAAAATTTATGCTTGTATCTAGTTATTTTATCTTTAATTCTGAAAATTATTTTTAATTATGAAATATTATATCACAAAAATTTATGCTTGTATCATACAAATTATTTTTAATTATGAAATATTATATCACAAAAATTTTAGCTTGTATCTAGTTATTTTATCTTTAATTCTGACAATTATTTTTAATTATGAAATATTATATAACAAAAATTTTAGCTTGTATCTAGTTATTTTATCTTTAATTCTGACAATTATTTTTAATTATGAAATATTATATAACAAAAATTTTAGCTTGTATCTAGTTATTTTATCTTTAATTCTGACAATTATTTTTAATTATGAAATATTATATCACAAAAATTTTAGCTTGTATCTAGTTATTTTATCTTTAATTCTGACAATTATTTTTAATTATGAAATATTATATCACAAAAATTTTAGCTTGTATCTAGTTATTTTATCTTTAATTCTGACAATTATTTTTAATTATGAAATATTATATAACAAAAATTTTGGCTTGTATCTGGCAATTATTTTTAATTATGAAATATTATATCACAAAAATTTTAGCTTGTATCTAGTTATTTTATCTTTAATTCTGAAAATTATTTTTAATTATGAAATATTATATCACAAAAATTTATGCTTGTATCATACAAATTATTTTTAATTATGAAATATTATATCACAAAAATTTTAGCTTGTATCTAGTTATTTTATCTTTAATTCTGAAAATTATTTTTAATTATGAAATATTATATCACAAAAATTTTAGCTTGTATCTAGTTATTTTATCTTTAATTCTGAAAATTATTTTTAATTATGAAATATTATATCACAAAAATTTTAGCTTGTATCTAGTTATTTTATCTTTAATTCTGAAAATTATTTTTAATTATGAAATATTATATCACAAAAATTTATGCTTGTATCATACAAATTATTTTTAATTATGAAATATTATATCACAAAAATTTTAGCTTGTATCTAGTTATTTTATCTTTAATTCTGAAAATTATTTTTAATTATGAAATATTATATCACAAAAATTTATGCTTGTATCATACAAATTATTTTTAATTATGAAATATTATATCACAAAAATTTATGCTTGTATCTAGTTATTTTATCTTTAATTCTGAAAATTATTTTTAATTATGAAATATTATATCACAAAAATTTATGCTTGTATCATACAAATTATTTTTAATTATGAAATATTATATCACAAAAATTTTAGCTTGTATCTAGTTATTTTATCTTTAATTCTGAAAATTATTTTTAATTATGAAATATTATATCACAAAAATTTTAGCTTGTATCTAGTTATTTTATCTTTAATTCTGACAATTATTTTTAATTATGAAATATTATATCACAAAAATTTTAGCTTGTATCTAGTTATTTTATCTTTAATTCTGACAATTTTTTTAATTATGAAATATTATATCACAAAAATTTTAGCTTGTATCTAGTTATTTTATCTTTAATTCTGACAATTATTTTTAATTATGAAATATTATATCACAAAAATTTTAGCTTGTATCTAGTTATTTTATCTTTAATTCTGACAATTATTTTTAATTATGAAATATTATATAACAAAAATTTTGGCTTGTATCTGGCAATTATTTTTAATTATGAAATATTATATCACAAAAATTTATGCTTGTATCTAGTTATTTTATCTTTAATTCTGACAATTTTTTTAATTATGAAATATTATATCACAAAAATTTTAGCTTGTATCTAGTTATTTTATCTTTAATTCTGAAAATTATTTTTAATTATGAAATATTATATCACAAAAATTTATGCTTGTATCATACAAATTATTTTTAATTATGAAATATTATATCACAAAAATTTATGCTTGTATCTAGTTATTTTATCTTTAATTCTGAAAATTATTTTTAATTATGAAATATTATATCACAAAAATTTATGCTTGTATCATACAAATTATTTTTAATTATGAAATATTATATCACAAAAATTTTAGCTTGTATCTAGTTATTTTATCTTTAATTCTGAAAATTATTTTTAATTATGAAATATTATATCACAAAAATTTTAGCTTGTATCTAGTTATTTTATCTTTAATTCTGACAATTATTTTTAATTATGAAATATTATATCACAAAAATTTTAGCTTGTATCTAGTTATTTTATCTTTAATTCTGACAATTTTTTTAATTATGAAATATTATATCACAAAAATTTTAGCTTGTATCTAGTTATTTTATCTTTAATTCTGACAATTATTTTAATTATGAAATATTATATCACAAAAATTTTAGCTTGTATCTAGTTATTTTATCTTTAATTCTGACAATTATTTTTAATTATGAAATATTATATAACAAAAATTTTGGCTTGTATCTGGCAATTATTTTTAATTATGAAATATTATATCACAAAAATTTTAGCTTGTATCTAGTTATTTTATCTTTAATTCTGAAAATTATTTTTAATTATGAAATATTATATCACAAAAATTTATGCTTGTATCATACAAATTATTTTTAATTATGAAATATTATATCACAAAAATTTATGCTTGTATCTAGTTATTTTATCTTTAATTCTGAAAATTATTTTTAATTATGAAATATTATATCACAAAAATTTATGCTTGTATCATACAAATTATTTTTAATTATGAAATATTATATCACAAAAATTTTAGCTTGTATCTAGTTATTTTATCTTTAATTCTGAAAATTATTTTTAATTATGAAATATTATATCACAAAAATTTTAGCTTGTATCTAGTTATTTTATCTTTAATTCTGACAATTATTTTTAATTATGAAATATTATATCACAAAAATTTTAGCTTGTATCTAGTTATTTTATCTTTAATTCTGACAATTTTTTTAATTATGAAATATTATATCACAAAAATTTTAGCTTGTATCTAGTTATTTTATCTTTAATTCTGACAATTATTTTTAATTATGAAATATTATATCACAAAAATTTTAGCTTGTATCTAGTTATTTTATCTTTAATTCTGACAATTATTTTTAATTATGAAATATTATATAACAAAAATTTTGGCTTGTATCTGGCAATTATTTTTAATTATGAAATATTATATCACAAAAATTTATGCTTGTATCTAGTTATTTTATCTTTAATTCTGAAAATTATTTTTAATTATGAAATATTATATCACAAAAATTTATGCTTGTATCATACAAATTATTTTTAATTATGAAATATTATATCACAAAAATTTTAGCTTGTATCTAGTTATTTTATCTTTAATTCTGAAAATTATTTTTAATTATGAAATATTATATCACAAAAATTTTAGCTTGTATCTAGTTATTTTATCTTTAATTCTGACAATTATTTTTAATTATGAAATATTATATCACAAAAATTTTAGCTTGTATCTAGTTATTTTATCTTTAATTCTGACAATTTTTTTAATTATGAAATATTATATCACAAAAATTTTAGCTTGTATCTAGTTATTTTATCTTTAATTCTGAAAATTATTTTTAATTATGAAATATTATATCACAAAAATTTATGCTTGTATCATACAAATTATTTTTAATTATGAAATATTATATCACAAAAATTTATGCTTGTATCTAGTTATTTTATCTTTAATTCTGAAAATTATTTTTAATTATGAAATATTATATCACAAAAATTTATGCTTGTATCATACAAATTATTTTTAATTATGAAATATTATATCACAAAAATTTTAGCTTGTATCTAGTTATTTTATCTTTAATTCTGACAATTATTTTTAATTATGAAATATTATATCACAAAAATTTTAGCTTGTATCTAGTTATTTTATCTTTAATTCTGACAATTTTTTTAATTATGAAATATTATATCACAAAAATTTTAGCTTGTATCTAGTTATTTTATCTTTAATTCTGAAAATTATTTTTAATTATGAAATATTATATCACAAAAATTTATGCTTGTATCATACAAATTATTTTTAATTATGAAATATTATATCACAAAAATTTATGCTTGTATCTAGTTATTTTATCTTTAATTCTGAAAATTATTTTTAATTATGAAATATTATATCACAAAAATTTATGCTTGTATCATACAAATTATTTTTAATTATGAAATATTATATCACAAAAATTTTAGCTTGTATCTAGTTATTTTATCTTTAATTCTGAAAATTATTTTTAATTATGAAATATTATATCACAAAAATTTTAGCTTGTATCTAGTTATTTTATCTTTAATTCTGACAATTATTTTTAATTATGAAATATTATATCACAAAAATTTTAGCTTGTATCTAGTTATTTTATCTTTAATTCTGACAATTTTTTTAATTATGAAATATTATATCACAAAAATTTTAGCTTGTATCTAGTTATTTTATCTTTAATTCTGACAATTATTTTTAATTATGAAATATTATATCACAAAAATTTTAGCTTGTATCTAGTTATTTTATCTTTAATTCTGACAATTATTTTTAATTATGAAATATTATATAACAAAAATTTTGGCTTGTATCTGGCAATTATTTTTAATTATGAAATATTATATCACAAAAATTTTAGCTTGTATCTAGTTATTTTATCTTTAATTCTGAAAATTATTTTTAATTATGAAATATTATATCACAAAAATTTATGCTTGTATCATACAAATTATTTTTAATTATGAAATATTATATCACAAAAATTTTGCTTGTATCTAGTTATTTTATCTTTAATTCTGAAAATTATTTTTAATTATGAAATATTATATCACAAAAATTTATGCTTGTATCATACAAATTATTTTTAATTATGAAATATTATATCACAAAAATTTTAGCTTGTATCTAGTTATTTTATCTTTAATTCTGAAAATTATTTTTAATTATGAAATATTATATCACAAAAATTTTAGCTTGTATCTAGTTATTTTATCTTTAATTCTGACAATTATTTTTAATTATGAAATATTATATCACAAAAATTTTAGCTTGTATCTAGTTATTTTATCTTTAATTCTGACAATTTTTTTAATTATGAAATATTATATCACAAAAATTTTAGCTTGTATCTAGTTATTTTATCTTTAATTCTGACAATTATTTTTAATTATGAAATATTATATCACAAAAATTTTAGCTTGTATCTAGTTATTTTATCTTTAATTCTGACAATTATTTTTAATTATGAAATATTATATAACAAAAATTTTGGCTTGTATCTGGCAATTATTTTTAATTATGAAATATTATATCACAAAAATTTTAGCTTGTATCTAGTTATTTTATCTTTAATTCTGACAATTATTTTTAATTATGAAATATTATATCACAAAAATTTTAGCTTGTATCTAGTTTGTATCTAGTTATTTTATCTTTAATTCTGACAATTATTTTTAATTATGAAATATTATATAACAAAAATTTTAGCTTGTATCTAGTTATTTTATCTTTAATTCTGACAATTATTTTTAATTATGAAATATTATATCACAAAAATTTTAGCTTGTATCTAGTTATTTTATCTTTAATTCTGACAATTATTTTTAATTATGAAATATTATATAACAAAAATTTTGGCTTGTATCTAGTTATTTTATCTTTAATTCTGAAAATTATTTTTAATTATGAAATATTATATCACAAAAATTTTAGCTTGTATCTAGTTATTTTATCTTTAATTCTGACAATTATTTTTAATTATGAAATATTATATCACAAAAATTTTAGCTTGTATCTAGTTTGTATCTAGTTATTTTATCTTTAATTCTGACAATTATTTTTAATTATGAAATATTATATAACAAAAATTTTAGCTTGTATCTAGTTATTTTATCTTTAATTCTGAAAATTATTTTTAATTATGAAATATTATATCACAAAAATTTTAGCTTGTATCTAGTTATTTTATCTTTAATTCTGACAATTATTTTTAATTATGAAATATTATATCACAAAAATTTTAGCTTGTATCTAGTTTGTATCTAGTTATTTTATCTTTAATTCTGACAATTATTTTTAATTATGAAATATTATATAACAAAAATTTTAGCTTGTATCTAGTTATTTTATCTTTAATTCTGACAATTATTTTTAATTATGAAATATTATATAACAAAAATTTTAGCTTGTATCTAGTTATTTTATCTTTAATTCTGACAATTATTTTTAATTATGAAATATTATATCACAAAAATTTTAGCTTGTATCTAGTTATTTTATCTTTAATTCTGACAATTATTTTTAATTATGAAATATTATATCACAAAAATTTTAGCTTGTATCTAGTTATTTTATCTTTAATTCTGACAATTATTTTTAATTATGAAATATTATATAACAAAAATTTTGGCTTGTATCTAGTTTGTATCTAGTTATTTTATCTTTAATTCTGACAATTATTTTTAATTATGAAATATTATATAACAAAAATTTTAGCTTGTATCTAGTTATTTTATCTTTAATTCTGACAATTATTTTTAATTATGAAATATTATATAACAAAAATTTTAGCTTGTATCTAGTTATTTTATCTTTAATTCTGACAATTATTTTTAATTATGAAATATTATATCACAAAAATTTTAGCTTGTATCTAGTTATTTTATCTTTAATTCTGACAATTATTTTTAATTATGAAATATTATATCACAAAAATTTTAGCTTGTATCTAGTTATTTTATCTTTAATTCTGACAATTATTTTTAATTATGAAATATTATATCACAAAAATTTTAGCTTGTATCTAGTTTGTATCTAGTTATTTTATCTTTAATTCTGACAATTATTTTTAATTATGAAATATTATATAACAAAAATTTTAGCTTGTATCTAGTTATTTTATCTTTAATTCTGACAATTATTTTTAATTATGAAATATTATATAACAAAAATTTTAGCTTGTATCTAGTTATTTTATCTTTAATTCTGACAATTATTTTTAATTATGAAATATTATATCACAAAAATTTTAGCTTGTATCTAGTTATTTTATCTTTAATTCTGACAATTATTTTTAATTATGAAATATTATATCACAAAAATTTTAGCTTGTATCTAGTTTGTATCTAGTTATTTTATCTTTAATTCTGACAATTATTTTTAATTATGAAATATTATATAACAAAAATTTTAGCTTGTATCTAGTTATTTTATCTTTAATTCTGACAATTATTTTTAATTATGAAATATTATATCACAAAAATTTTAGCTTGTATCTAGTTATTTTATCTTTAATTCTGACAATTATTTTTAATTATGAAATATTATATAACAAAAATTTTGGCTTGTATCTAGTTATTTTATCTTTAATTCTGAAAATTATTTTTAATTATGAAATATTATATCACAAAAATTTTAGCTTGTATCTAGTTATTTTATCTTTAATTCTGACAATTATTTTTAATTATGAAATATTATATCACAAAAATTTTAGCTTGTATCTAGTTTGTATCTAGTTATTTTATCTTTAATTCTGACAATTATTTTTAATTATGAAATATTATATAACAAAAATTTTAGCTTGTATCTAGTTATTTTATCTTTAATTCTGAAAATTATTTTTAATTATGAAATATTATATCACAAAAATTTTAGCTTGTATCTAGTTATTTTATCTTTAATTCTGACAATTATTTTTAATTATGAAATATTATATCACAAAAATTTTAGCTTGTATCTAGTTTGTATCTAGTTATTTTATCTTTAATTCTGACAATTATTTTTAATTATGAAATATTATATAACAAAAATTTTAGCTTGTATCTAGTTATTTTATCTTTAATTCTGACAATTATTTTTAATTATGAAATATTATATAACAAAAATTTTAGCTTGTATCTAGTTATTTTATCTTTAATTCTGACAATTATTTTTAATTATGAAATATTATATCACAAAAATTTTAGCTTGTATCTAGTTATTTTATCTTTAATTCTGACAATTATTTTTAATTATGAAATATTATATCACAAAAATTTTAGCTTGTATCTAGTTATTTTATCTTTAATTCTGACAATTATTTTTAATTATGAAATATTATATAACAAAAATTTTGGCTTGTATCTAGTTTGTATCTAGTTATTTTATCTTTAATTCTGACAATTATTTTTAATTATGAAATATTATATAACAAAAATTTTAGCTTGTATCTAGTTATTTTATCTTTAATTCTGACAATTATTTTTAATTATGAAATATTATATAACAAAAATTTTAGCTTGTATCTAGTTATTTTATCTTTAATTCTGACAATTATTTTTAATTATGAAATATTATATCACAAAAATTTTAGCTTGTATCTAGTTTGTATCTAGTTATTTTATCTTTAATTCTGACAATTATTTTTAATTATGAAATATTATATAACAAAAATTTTGGCTTGTATCTGGCAATTATTTTTAATTATGAAATATTATATCACAAAAATTTTAGCTTGTATCTAGTTATTTTATCTTTAATTCTGACAATTATTTTTAATTATGAAATATTATATCACAAAAATTTTAGCTTGTATCTAGTTTGTATTATTTTTAATTATGAAATATTATTTATTTTATATAAAGTTATTTTATCTTTAATTCTGACAATTATTTTTAATTATGAAATATTATATAACAAAAATTTTAGCTTGTATCTAGTTATTTTATCTTTAATTCTGACAATTATTTTTAATTATGAAATATTATATAACAAAAATTTTAGCTTGTATCTAGTTATTTTATCTTTAATTCTGACAATTATTTTTAATTATGAAATATTATATCACAAAAATTTTAGCTTGTATCTAGTTATTTTATCTTTAATTCTGACAATTATTTTTAATTATGAAATATTATATCACAAAAATTTTAGCTTGTATCTAGTTATTTTATCTTTAATTCTGACAATTATTTTTAATTCTGAAATATTATATAACAAAAATTTTGGCTTGTATCTGGCAATTATTTTTAATTATGAAATATTATATCACAAAAATTTTAGCTTGTATCTAGTTATTTTATCTTTAATTCTGAAAATTATTTTTAATTATGAAATATTATATCACAAAAATTTATGCTTGTATCATACAAATTATTTTTAATTATGAAATATTATATCACAAAAATTTTAGCTTGTATCTAGTTATTTTATCTTTAATTCTGAAAATTATTTTTAATTATGAAATATTATATCACAAAAATTTTAGCTTGTATCTAGTTATTTTATCTTTAATTCTGACAATTATTTTTAATTATGAAATATTATATCACAAAAATTTTAGCTTGTATCTAGTTTGTATCTAGTTATTTTATCTTTAATTCTGACAATTATTTTTAATTATGAAATATTATATAACAAAAATTTTAGCTTGTATCTAGTTATTTTATCTTTAATTCTGACAATTATTTTTAATTATGAAATATTATATAACAAAAATTTTAGCTTGTATCTAGTTATTTTATCTTTAATTCTGACAATTATTTTTAATTATGAAATATTATATCACAAAAATTTTAGCTTGTATCTAGTTATTTTATCTTTAATTCTGACAATTATTTTTAATTATGAAATATTATATCACAAAAATTTTAGCTTGTATCTAGTTATTTTATCTTTAATTCTGACAATTATTTTTAATTATGAAATATTATATAACAAAAATTTTGGCTTGTATCTAGTTTGTATCTAGTTATTTTATCTTTAATTCTGACAATTATTTTTAATTATGAAATATTATATAACAAAAATTTTAGCTTGTATCTAGTTATTTTATCTTTAATTCTGACAATTATTTTTAATTATGAAATATTATATAACAAAAATTTTAGCTTGTATCTAGTTATTTTATCTTTAATTCTGACAATTATTTTTAATTATGAAATATTATATCACAAAAATTTTAGCTTGTATCTAGTTATTTTATCTTTAATTCTGACA
Source organism: Meloidogyne arenaria (assembly GCA_036172955.1). Taxonomy (NCBI): domain Eukaryota; kingdom Metazoa; phylum Nematoda; class Chromadorea; order Rhabditida; family Meloidogynidae; genus Meloidogyne; species Meloidogyne arenaria. The sequence continues at coordinate 507,184 of JARQAB010000018.1, forward strand.
ATTATTTTTAATTATGAAATATTATATCACAAAAATTTTAGCTTGTATCTAGTTATTTTATCTTTAATTCTGACAATTATTTTTAATTATGAAATATTATATCACAAAAATTTTAGCTTGTATCTAGTTTGTATCTAGTTATTTTATCTTTAATTCTGACAATTATTTTTAATTATGAAATATTATATAACAAAAATTTTAGCTTGTATCTAGTTATTTTATCTTTAATTCTGACAATTATTTTTAATTATGAAATATTATATAACAAAAATTTTAGCTTGTATCTAGTTATTTTATCTTTAATTCTGACAATTATTTTTAATTATGAAATATTATATCACAAAAATTTTAGCTTGTATCTAGTTATTTTATCTTTAATTCTGACAATTATTTTTAATTATGAAATATTATATCACAAAAATTTTAGCTTGTATCTAGTTTGTATCTAGTTATTTTATCTTTAATTCTGACAATTATTTTTAATTATGAAATATTATATAACAAAAATTTTAGCTTGTATCTAGTTATTTTATCTTTAATTCTGACAATTATTTTTAATTATGAAATATTATATCACAAAAATTTTAGCTTGTATCTAGTTATTTTATCTTTAATTCTGACAATTATTTTTAATTATGAAATATTATATAACAAAAATTTTGGCTTGTATCTAGTTATTTTATCTTTAATTCTGAAAATTATTTTTAATTATGAAATATTATATCACAAAAATTTTAGCTTGTATCTAGTTATTTTATCTTTAATTCTGACAATTATTTTTAATTATGAAATATTATATCACAAAAATTTTAGCTTGTATCTAGTTTGTATCTAGTTATTTTATCTTTAATTCTGACAATTATTTTTAATTATGAAATATTATATAACAAAAATTTTAGCTTGTATCTAGTTATTTTATCTTTAATTCTGAAAATTATTTTTAATTATGAAATATTATATCACAAAAATTTTAGCTTGTATCTAGTTATTTTATCTTTAATTCTGACAATTATTTTTAATTATGAAATATTATATCACAAAAATTTTAGCTTGTATCTAGTTTGTATCTAGTTATTTTATCTTTAATTCTGACAATTATTTTTAATTATGAAATATTATATAACAAAAATTTTAGCTTGTATCTAGTTATTTTATCTTTAATTCTGACAATTATTTTTAATTATGAAATATTATATAACAAAAATTTTAGCTTGTATCTAGTTATTTTATCTTTAATTCTGACAATTATTTTTAATTATGAAATATTATATCACAAAAATTTTAGCTTGTATCTAGTTATTTTATCTTTAATTCTGACAATTATTTTTAATTATGAAATATTATATCACAAAAATTTTAGCTTGTATCTAGTTATTTTATCTTTAATTCTGACAATTATTTTTAATTATGAAATATTATATAACAAAAATTTTGGCTTGTATCTAGTTTGTATCTAGTTATTTTATCTTTAATTCTGACAATTATTTTTAATTATGAAATATTATATAACAAAAATTTTAGCTTGTATCTAGTTATTTTATCTTTAATTCTGACAATTATTTTTAATTATGAAATATTATATAACAAAAATTTTAGCTTGTATCTAGTTATTTTATCTTTAATTCTGACAATTATTTTTAATTATGAAATATTATATCACAAAAATTTTAGCTTGTATCTAGTTATTTTATCTTTAATTCTGACAATTATTTTTAATTATGAAATATTATATCACAAAAATTTTAGCTTGTATCTAGTTATTTTATCTTTAATTCTGACAATTATTTTTAATTATGAAATATTATATCACAAAAATTTTAGCTTGTATCTAGTTTGTATCTAGTTATTTTATCTTTAATTCTGACAATTATTTTTAATTATGAAATATTATATAACAAAAATTTTAGCTTGTATCTAGTTATTTTATCTTTAATTCTGACAATTATTTTTAATTATGAAATATTATATAACAAAAATTTTAGCTTGTATCTAGTTATTTTATCTTTAATTCTGACAATTATTTTTAATTATGAAATATTATATCACAAAAATTTTAGCTTGTATCTAGTTATTTTATCTTTAATTCTGACAATTATTTTTAATTATGAAATATTATATCACAAAAATTTTAGCTTGTATCTAGTTATTTTATCTTTAATTCTGACAATTATTTTTAATTATGAAATATTATATAACAAAAATTTTGGCTTGTATCTGGCAATTATTTTTAATTATGAAATATTATATCACAAAAATTTTAGCTTGTATCTAGTTATTTTATCTTTAATTCTGAAAATTATTTTTAATTATGAAATATTATATCACAAAAATTTATGCTTGTATCATACAAATTATTTTTAATTATGAAATATTATATCACAAAAATTTTAGCTTGTATCTAGTTATTTTATCTTTAATTCTGAAAATTATTTTTAATTATGAAATATTATATCACAAAAATTTTAGCTTGTATCTAGTTATTTTATCTTTAATTCTGAAAATTATTTTTAATTATGAAATATTATATCACAAAAATTTTAGCTTGTATCTAGTTATTTTATCTTTAATTCTGAAAATTATTTTTAATTTGAAATATTATATCACAAAAATTTATGCTTGTATCATACAAATTATTTTTAATTATGAAATATTATATCACAAAAATTTATGCTTGTATCTAGTTATTTTATCTTTAATTCTGAAAATTATTTTTAATTATGAAATATTATATCACAAAAATTTATGCTTGTATCATACAAATTATTTTTAATTATGAAATATTATATCACAAAAATTTTAGCTTGTATCTAGTTATTTTATCTTTAATTCTGAAAATTATTTTTAATTATGAAATATTATATCACAAAAATTTTAGCTTGTATCTAGTTATTTTATCTTTAATTCTGACAATTATTTTTAATTATGAAATATTATATCACAAAAATTTTACAATTATTATTTTTAATTTTTACAATTATTATTTTTAATTTTCTATTATAACTCATTATAACTATAAAGTATTTCATTCTTTGTAAAGTTATTTTAAAATCTTAATTAGTGTGTAAATTAGTATTAGATTTTATTTTCTATTATAACTCATTATAACTATAAGATGTGGGATTTAGATTCAGATGTGGGATTTAGATTGTATTATGTAAGATTATCCTTGTAAGGATAAATAAAAATATTGTAGGGGCATTTTGTTCAGATGGGTGATTTAGATTGTATTATGTAAGATTATCCTTGTAAGGATAAATAAAAATATTGTAGGGCCATTTTGTTCAGATGGGGGATTTAGATTGTATTATGTATGATTATCCTTGTAAGGATAAATAAAAATATTGTAGGGGCATTTTGTTCAGATGGGGGATTTAGATTGTATTATGTAAGATTATTTTTGTAAGTAGAGTGGGACAAAACCGTTTAGCTAAACGGTAAACGATAAACGGTATTTTTGCTAAAATTAAACGAAACGATAAACGGGTCCCAGATAAACGGCATAAACGGTAAACGGTCCCTCTAAACGGCGTTTAATTCGTTTAATTTTTTCTTAAAATTAGTGGCTTAAAACGTGAATTTTTGCCGTCTGACACACTAAAATCAAAAAATTTTCGCCTGCGGCGCAAAAGAGGGAGGAAATCTAGTTTATAGGCCTTCCACAATTATAAAAATTTTCGCCCGAGGCGCTGGAAAAGAATGATTCTGGCTTCCAGATTATTAAGGAACCCTATCCCCTATCTAGTTGGGTTATTGGAAATAGTCAAACGAATTTTATTCGTTAATCTTCAATTGATAAAATCCAGATTATTAAGGAACCCTATTCCCTATCTAGTTTGGGTTATTGGAAATATTCAAACGAATTTTATTCGTTAATCTTCAATTGATAAAATCCAGATTATTAAGGAACCCTATCCCCTATCTAGTTTGGGTTATTGTAAATAGTCAAACGAATTTTATTCGTTAATCTTCAATTGATAAAATCCAGATTATTAGGGAACCCTATCCCCTATCTAGTTTGGGTTATTGTAAATAGTCAAACGAATTTATTCGTTAATCTTCAATTGATAAAATCCAGATTATTAGGGAACCCTATCCCCTATCTAGTTTGGGTTATTGTAAATAGTCAAACGAATTTTATTCGTTAATCTTCAATTGATAAAATCCAGATTATTAGGGAACCCTATCCCCTATCTAGTTTGGGTTATTGTAAATAGTCAAACGAATTTTATTCGTTAATCTTCAATTGATAAAATCCAGATTATTAAGGAACCCTATCCCCTATCTAGTTTGGGTTATTGGAAATAGTCAAACGAATTTTATTCGTTAATCTTCAATTGATAAAATCCAGATTATTAGGGAACCCTATCCCCTATCTAGTTTGGGTTATTGTAAATAGTCAAACGAATTTTATTCGTTAATCTTCAATTGATAAAATCCAGATTATTAAGGAACCCTATCCCCTATCTAGTTTGGGTTATTGGAAATAGTCAAACGAATTTTATTCGTTAATCTTCAATTGATAAAATCCAGATTATTAAGGAACCCTATCCCCTATCTAGTTTGGGTTATTGGAAATAGTCAAACGAATTTTATTCGTTAATCTTCAATTGATAAAATCCAGATTATTAGGGAACCCTATCCCCTATCTAGTTTGGGTTATTGTAAATAGTCAAACGAATTTTATTCGTTAATCTTCAATTGATAAAATCCAGATTATTAAGGAACCCTATCCCCTATCTAGTTTGGGTTATTGGAAATAGTCAAACGAATTTTATTCGTTAATCTTCAATTGATAAAATCCAGATTATTAAGGAACCCTATCCCCTATCTAGTTTGGGTTATTGTAAATAGTCAAACGAATTTTATTCGTTAATCTTCAATTGATAAAATCCAGATTATTAGGGAACCCTATCCCCTATCTAGTTTGGGTTATTGTAAATAGTCAAACGAATTTTATTCGTTAATCTTCAATTGATAAAATCCAGATTATTAAGGAACCCTATTCCCTATCTAGTTTGGGTTATTGTAAATAGTCAAACGAATTTTATTCGTTAATCTTCAATTGATAAAATCCAGATTATTAAGGAACCCTATCCCCTATCTAGTTGGGTTATTGGAAATAGTCAAACGAATTTTATTCGTTAATCTTCAATTGATAAAATCCAGATTATTAAGGAACCCTATCCCCTATCTAGTTCGGGTTATTGAAATAGTCAAACGAATTTTATTCGTTAATCTTCAATTGATAAAATCCAGATTATTAAGGAATAAAGAATAATTTAGAATATTAGAATAACTATTTAGAATATAAAATAATTTGAAGATGCAAAATTTTAAATCGAAAATGCTTAAAAGAAAATTTTTTTTAAGAAGATCTTAAAAGAAGATTTTTTTTAAAATTTTTCAAAAATATATTAGAATAACTATTTAGAATATAAAATAATTTGAAGATGCAAAATTTTATATTTATTTTTATATTTTTATTTTTAATTTTATATTAATTCTATCTAGTTTGGGTTATTGAAATAGTCAAACGAATTTTATTCGTTAATCTTCAATTGATAAAATCCAGATTATTAAGGAACCCTATCCCCTATCTAGTTTGGGTTATTGAAATAGTCAAACGAATTTTATTCGTTAATCTTCAATTGATAAAATCCAGATTATTAAGGAACCCTATCCCCTATCTAGTTTGGGTTATATTAGAATAACTATTTAGAATATGAAATAAATTGCAGATGCAAAATTTTAAATCGAAAATGCTTAAAAGAAGATTAATAGAAACAGAAAGATGAGTAAAATTTCCATAAAATATATTAGAATAATTATTTAGAATATGAAATAAATTGCAGATGCAAAATTTTAAATCGAAAATGCTTAAAAGAAGATTAATAGAAACAGAAAGATGAGTAAAATTTCCATAAAATATATTAGAATAATTATTTAGAATATGAAATAAATTGCAGATGCAATATTTTAAATCGAAAATGCTTAAAAGAAGATTAATAGAAACAGAAAGATGAGTAAAATTTTTATAAAACATATTAGAATAATTATTTAGAAGATAAAATAATTTGAATATGCATAATTTTAAATCTAAAATCGAAATATAAATCGAAAATCTTCTTCAATTGATAAAATCCAGATTATTAAGGAACCCTATCCCCTATCTAGTTGGGTTATTGGAAATAGTCAAACGAATTTTATTCGTTAATCTTCAATTGATAAAATCCAGATTATTAAGGAACCCTATTCCCTATCTAGTTTGGGTTATTGGAAATATTCAAACGAATTTTATTCGTTAATCTTCAATTGATAAAATCCAGATTATTAAGGAACCCTATCCCCTATCTAGTTTGGGTTATTGTAAATAGTCAAACGAATTTTATTCGTTAATCTTCAATTGATAAAATCCAGATTATTAGGGAACCCTATCCCCTATCTAGTTTGGGTTATTGTAAATAGTCAAACGAATTTATTCGTTAATCTTCAATTGATAAAATCCAGATTATTAGGGAACCCTATCCCCTATCTAGTTTGGGTTATTGTAAATAGTCAAACGAATTTTATTCGTTAATCTTCAATTGATAAAATCCAGATTATTAGGGAACCCTATCCCCTATCTAGTTTGGGTTATTGTAAATAGTCAAACGAATTTTATTCGTTAATCTTCAATTGATAAAATCCAGATTATTAAGGAACCCTATCCCCTATCTAGTTTGGGTTATTGGAAATAGTCAAACGAATTTTATTCGTTAATCTTCAATTGATAAAATCCAGATTATTAGGGAACCCTATCCCCTATCTAGTTTGGGTTATTGTAAATAGTCAAACGAATTTTATTCGTTAATCTTCAATTGATAAAATCCAGATTATTAAGGAACCCTATCCCCTATCTAGTTTGGGTTATTGGAAATAGTCAAACGAATTTTATTCGTTAATCTTCAATTGATAAAATCCAGATTATTAAGGAACCCTATCCCCTATCTAGTTTGGGTTATTGGAAATAGTCAAACGAATTTTATTCGTTAATCTTCAATTGATAAAATCCAGATTATTAGGGAACCCTATCCCCTATCTAGTTTGGGTTATTGTAAATAGTCAAACGAATTTTATTCGTTAATCTTCAATTGATAAAATCCAGATTATTAAGGAACCCTATCCCCTATCTAGTTTGGGTTATTGGAAATAGTCAAACGAATTTTATTCGTTAATCTTCAATTGATAAAATCCAGATTATTAAGGAACCCTATCCCCTATCTAGTTTGGGTTATTGGAAATAGTCAAACGAATTTTATTCGTTAATCTTCAATTGATAAAATCCAGATTATTAGGGAACCCTATCCCCTATCTAGTTTGGGTTATTGTAAATAGTCAAACGAATTTTATTCGTTAATCTTCAATTGATAAAATCCAGATTATTAAGGAACCCTATCCCCTATCTAGTTTGGGTTATTGGAAATAGTCAAACGAATTTTATTCGTTAATCTTCAATTGATAAAATCCAGATTATTAAGGAACCCTATCCCCTATCTAGTTTGGGTTATTGTAAATAGTCAAACGAATTTTATTCGTTAATCTTCAATTGATAAAATCCAGATTATTAGGGAACCCTATCCCCTATCTAGTTTGGGTTATTGTAAATAGTCAAACGAATTTTATTCGTTAATCTTCAATTGATAAAATCCAGATTATTAAGGAACCCTATTCCCTATCTAGTTTGGGTTATTGTAAATAGTCAAACGAATTTTATTCGTTAATCTTCAATTGATAAAATCCAGATTATTAAGGAACCCTATCCCCTATCTAGTTGGGTTATTGGAAATAGTCAAACGAATTTTATTCGTTAATCTTCAATTGATAAAATCCAGATTATTAAGGAACCCTATCCCCTATCTAGTTCGGGTTATTGAAATAGTCAAACGAATTTTATTCGTTAATCTTCAATTGATAAAATCCAGATTATTAAGGAACCCTATCCCCTATCTAGTTTGGGTTATATTAGAATAATTATTTAGAATATGAAATAAATTGCAGATGCAAAATTTTAAATCGAAAATGCTTAAAAGAAGATTAATAGAAACAGAAAGATGAGTAAAATTTCCATAAAATATATTAGAATAATTATTTAGAATATGAAATAAATTGCAGATGCAAAATTTTAAATCGAAAATGCTTAAAAGAAGATTAATAGAAACAGAAAGATGAGTAAAATTTCCATAAAATATATTAGAATAATTATTTAGAATATGAAATAAATTGCAGATGCAATATTTTAAATCGAAAATGCTTAAAAGAAGATTAATAGAAACAGAAAGATGAGTAAAATTTTTATAAAACATATTAGAATAATTATTTAGAAGATAAAATAATTTGAATATGCATAATTTTAAATCTAAAATCGAAATATAAATCGAAAATAATTATTTAGAAGATAAAATAATTTGAATATGCATAATTTTAAATCTAAAATCGAAATATAAATCGAAAATAATTATTTAGAAGATAAAATAATTTGAATATGCATAATTTTAAATCTAAAATCGAAATATAAATCGAAAATAATTATTTAGAAGATAAAATAATTTGAATATGCATAATTTTAAATCTAAAATCGAAATATAAATCGAAAATAATTATTTAGAAGATAAAATAATTTGAATATGCATAATTTTAAATCTAAAATCGAAATATAAATCGAAAATAATTATTTAGAAGATAAAATAATTTGAATATGCATAATTTTAAATCTAAAATCGAAATATAAATCGAAAATAATTATTTAGAAGATAAAATAATTTGAATATGCATAATTTTAAATCTAAAATCGAAATATAAATCGAAAATAATTATTTAGAAGATAAAATAATTTGAATATGCATAATTTTAAATCTAAAATCGAAATATAAATCGAAAATAATTATTTAGAAGATAAAATAATTTGCAGATGCAAAATTTTAAATCGAAAATGCTTAAAAAAAGATTTATAGAAACAGAACGATGAGTAAAATTTCTATAAAATACATTAGAATAATTATTTAGAATATAAAATAATTTGAAGATGCAAAATTGTAAATCGAAAATGCTTAAAAGAAGATTTATAGAAACAGAACGATGAGTAAAATTTCTATAAAATACATTAGAATAATTATTTAGAATATAAAATAATTTGAAGATGCAAAATTTTAAATCGAAAATGCTTAAAAGAAGATTTATAGAAACAGAACGATTAGTAAAATTTCCATAAAATATATTAGAATAACTATTTAGAATATAAAATAATTTGAAGATGCAAAATTTTAAATCGAAAATGTTTAAAAGAAGATTAATAGAAACAGAAAGATGAGTAAAATTTTTATAAAACATATTAGAATAATTATTTAGAAGATAAAATAATTTGAATATGCATAATTTTAAATCTAAAATCGAAATATAAATCGAAAATAATTATTTAGAAGATAAAATAATTTGAATATGCATAATTTTAAATCTAAAATCGAAATATAAATCGAAAATAATTATTTAGAAGATAAAATAATTTGAATATGCATAATTTTAAATCTAAAATCGAAATATAAATCGAAAATAATTATTTAGAAGATAAAATAATTTGAATATGCATAATTTTAAATCTAAAATCGAAATATAAATCGAAAATAATTATTTAGAAGATAAAATAATTTGCAGATGCAAAATTTTAAATCGAAAATGCTTAAAAAAAGATTTATAGAAACAGAACGATGAGTAAAATTTCTATAAAATATATTCAAGTAATTATTTAGAAGATAAAATAATTTGAATATGCATAATTTTAAATCTAAAATCGAAATATAAATCGAAAATAATTATTTAGAAGATAAAATAATTTGAATATGCATAATTTTAAATCTAAAATCGAAATATAAATCGAAAATAATTATTTAGAAGATAAAATAATTTGAATATGCATAATTTTAAATCTAAAATCGAAATATAAATCGAAAATAATTATTTAGAAGATAAAATAATTTGCAGATGCAAAATTTTAAATCGAAAATGCTTAAAAAAAGATTTATAGAAACAGAACGATGAGTAAAATTTCTATAAAATACATTAGAATAATTATTTAGAATATAAAATAATTTGAAGATGCAAAATTGTAAATCGAAAATGCTTAAAAGAAGATTTATAGAAACAGAACGATGAGTAAAATTTCTATAAAATACATTAGAATAATTATTTAGAATATAAAATAATTTGAAGATGCAAAATTTTAAATCGAAAATGCTTAAAAGAAGATTTATAGAAACAGAACGATTAGTAAAATTTCCATAAAATATATTAGAATAACTATTTAGAATATAAAATAATTTGAAGATGCAAAATTTTAAATCGAAAATGCTTAAAAGAAGATTAATAGAAACAGAAAGATGAGTAAAATTTTTATAAAACATATTAGAATAATTATTTAGAAGATAAAATAATTTGAATATGCATAATTTTAAATCTAAAATCGAAATATAAATCGAAAATAATTATTTAGAAGATAAAATAATTTGAATATGCATAATTTTAAATTAATTATTTAGAAGACTAAATAATTTGAATATGCATAATTTTAAATCTAAAATCGAAATATAAATCGATAATAATTATTTAGAAGATAAAATAATTTGAATATGCATAATTTTAAATCTAAAATCGAAATATAAATCGAAAATAATTATTTAGAAGATAAAATAATTTGAATATGCATAATTTTAAATTAATTATTTAGAAGACTAAATAATTTGAATATGCATAATTTTAAATCTAAAATCGAAATATAAATCGATAATAATTATTTAGAAGACTAAATAATTTGAATATGCATAATTTTAAATCTAAAATCGAAATATAAATCGAAAATAATTATTTAGAAGATAAAATAATTTGAATATGCATAATTTTAAATTAATTATTTAGAAGACTAAATAATTTGAATATGCATAATTTTAAATCTAAAATCGAAATATAAATCGATAATAATTATTTAAAAGATAAAATAATTTGAATATGCATAATTTTAAATCTAAAATCGAAATATAAATCGATAATAATTATTTAAAAGATAAAATAATTTGAATATGCATAATTTTAAATTAATTATTTAGAAGACTAAATAATTTGAATATGCATAATTTTAAATCTAAAATCGAAATATAAATCGATAATAATTATTTAGAAGATAAAATAATTTGAATATGCATAATTTTAAATCTAAAATCGAAATATAAATCGAAAATAATTATTTAGAAGATAAAATAATTTGAATATGCATAATTTTAAATCTAAAATCGAAATATAAATCGAAAATAATTATTTAGAAGATAAAATAATTTTAATATTAATAATTTTAAATCTAAAATCGAAATATAAATAGAAAATAATTATTTAGAAGACTAAATAATTTGAATATGCATAATTTTAAATCTAAAATCGAAATATAAATCGAAAATAATTATTTAGAATATGAAATAAATTGCAGATGCAAAATTTTAATAAAAATCGAAATATATTTTAAAAAAATATATTATTTTTTAAAATATATAAAATGATTAAAATGCTTAAAAGATAAAAAGATAAATAAGAAGATAAAATGCTTAAAAGAAGATTAATAGAAACAGAAAGATGAGTAAAATTTCCATAAAATATATTAGAATAATTATTTAGAATATGAAATAAATTGCAGATGCAATATTTTAAATCGAAAATGCTTAAAAGAAGATTAATAGAAACAGAAAGATGAGTAAAATTTTTATAAAACATATTAGAATAATTATTTAGAAGATAAAATAATTTGAATATGCATAATTTTAAATCTAAAATCGAAATATAAATCGAAAATAATTATTTAGAAGATAAAATAATTTGAATATGCATAATTTTAAATCTAAAATCGAAATATAAATCGAAAATAATTATTTAGAAGATAAAATAATTTGAATATGCATAATTTTAAATCTAAAATCGAAATATAAATCGAAAATAATTATTTAGAAGATAAAATAATTTGAATATGCATAATTTTAAATCGAAAATGCTTAAAAAAAGATTTATAGAAACAAAACAATGAGTAAAATTTCTATAAAATATATTCAAGTAATTATTTAGAAGATAAAATAATTTGAATATGCATAATTTTAAATCTAAAATCGAAATATAAATCGAAAATAATTATTTAGAAGATAAAATAATTTGCAGATGCATAATTTTAAATCTAAAATCGAAATATAAATCGAAAATAATTATTTAGAAGATAAAATAATTTGAATATGCATAATTTTAAATCGAAAATGCTTAAAAGAAGATTTATAGAAACAGAACAAAGAGTATAAAACAGGGCAAAATATAAACAGGGCAATACCCAAATGTCCGCCGGATATTTTTGGCGTATAATTGGACCGAATCCTATTAAACGCGGTAATATCCATAATCCCGCCGAACTCTTTTGGTGTATAATTGGACCGAATCCAATATAAACGCGGTAATATCCATAATCCCGCCGAATTTTTTTGGCATATAATTGGACCGAATCCAATATAAACGCGGTAATATCCATAATCCCGCCGAATTTTTTTGGCATATAATTGGACCGAATCCAATATAAACGCGGTAATATCCATAATCCCGCCGAATTTTTTTGGCATATAATTGGACCGAATCCAATATAAACGCGGTAATATCCATAATCCCGCCGAATTTTTTTGGCATATAATTGGACCGAATCCAATATAAACGGGGCAATACCCAAATGTCCGCCGAATTTTTTTTTCGTATAATTGGACCGAATCCAATATAAACGCGGGAAAAATCCATAATCCCGCCGAATTTTTTGGCGTATAATTGGACCGAATCCAATATAAACGTGGCAATACCCAAATGTCCGCCGAATTTCTTGGCGTATAATTGGACCGAATCCCATATAAACGGGTTAGGCCGAAATTTCCGAGATTTTTGGTTTCGGTTCCGGCTTGTTTGTAAAGTTCCGGTTCCGGTCCTTTAGTTCCGGTTAAACCTTAACTTCTTAACACCCTAAGGATCGCATTCAGAACCGGAAAAGGAAGAAAGCTGGCTCCTTGACATTCCAAAATTCGCAAAATTTTGCCTGTGGCGCAAAAATGGAAGATACCTTTCAATACCCCCCCCCCCTCATGGGCCTTTCCTGATCGGAACATGTCTTTTCTACTTTGGGAGGAATCTATAAAACAAAAAGAACGAGACTTAAGCAAGAAAACCACCATCATTTATAATTATACTGAATGATTTGCAGTAAAATTTTTAACATAGTTCCGATTCTGGGCTGGAACCCAAAAATTAGATCACGGTTCAAGTTAAGGTTCCGGCCAAATTTTCGGTTCCGGATCCGGCCAAATTTGCGGTTCCGGCGAAATACTAGCTTATACTAAAGTACAACCAAACTTCCTTACCCTTCATGAGTACACCCAAAATTATCGAAATTTGTTAAGAATAAGAGTAGAAATCCTACTTTCTGTAAAAAATTGCAAAAAAAAATTGGAAAAAAATTGGGAAAAAATCTGTAAAAAATTGGAAAAATCACAACCCCGGAATTGTAGGATATCGAAAGGTTTAGACGTCCATATCATATTTGACATATCCTCTTTGACCTCCCGAAGTAAGGGACTTAGAAAGGATTAAGGAGGACATTAGTTGACTTTGGTAGATTAATAGATTTGATGGATATTGGAGGATTGAAGAAAAGTGCATTAAGTTTGGACATATATCGGAGAGAACACAGGAGACCCGGTCCGACCAAGGTGATTTTTGGACAGCTATTAAGTAGAAGTGTCTACAGCTATTAAGTAGACACTTCCCCCATTTATTTGGAAAATTCCCATCATTAGGGGTGTATAATTTTGGCGTTTTGGCGCGCCAAAAGATGAAAATCACGCCAAAACGCCATGCCAAAACGCCATGACACAGCCCTGGTCGGCTCGACTCAAAAAAAGCTACCCTACTTCTAAGCATATTTCAAAAAAAATTTTCGTCTTCCAAACCAAACTTTCCTCTAAACATTTTATTTTTTCCTGAATAAAAAATATTGTACACACAAATTTTTTGACTATAATTTATAAATTTTTTAGTATATTTTTTTTGATTTTTCTCAACTAATTTTTAATATTTTTCTCCTCTTTTTTAATTTCTTCTTCATTCCTTAATAGAAGAGGTTCTTTATTTATTATCTTCTTTTCTGATGTTCCTCCTCCTTTTTTCCAACAATTATTAAAATTTTCATCACTTTCAAATACTGAACTTGACGCTGAAGAATGAGGACGACTTGAAGAGTGTTGTTGTTGTTTTACTTGAAAAATAAAAATTTTAAATTTTTTTATTTAAGAAAATTTTTAGGCTCTACTTAGGACATCACGCCCTATGGGCTTTTAAGTCGGAAATTCCTGCCTTAGGAGATTTTATGTTGACCTGAGAACAAATTCTCAACTAGATTCTTAGTCAACGTAACAAGACAACAGACTTCCCTTTCCCCTAAGAAAAGCAAGAGTGGACAGCAGAATTGAAATTTTAAAACCAGAATTTTAAAAATCACCATCATCTCTTAGAGCTCCCTTCGCATCTTCAACTCTAGTTTAGGTAACAGTTTTCCTTAAGATGTACAACATAACAGAGAATGAGCAAGCAGGAAATAATGAGAGATTGATGAAGATATTGTTTTAACCCCTATTATTTCCCGAACATAACAAGGAACAAAAGAGAATGGTAATTCTTGCGTTCGTACCCCCCCCCCTTTTTCCTTCCTCAAAGTATTAAAAAATGGTCAGTCTGATAAAAGATTATAGAACTCGTCGAGTTGTGTCGAATGACACCAAAATCAACCCCCGGTCTTAACTTTGGGCCGAGATACAGACCCCGGAAGATTGAAAAATAAAAGGGTGCACCAAGCTGATTTTTTGTGATAAAAATTCGATTAAACAAATAATAGTTCATTCGAAAGAGCTAGTCGAGCTGATTCGAATGATATCAAAATCAACGTAATTGAACAAGATTTGACAAAGTTATGACATAAAGTAATCCTATTGTAGTCGTGAGACGCTTTTGCTAAACTCTCTTTTGCGCAGGGTTTTTGTCTGTATCTTTTATTTTTCAATCTTCCGAGGTCTGTATCTCGGCCCAAAGTTAAGACCGGGGGTTGATTTTGGTGTCATTCGACACAACTCGACGAGTTCTATAATCTGTTATCAGACTGACCATTTTTTAATCCTTTGAGAAAGGAAAAAAAGGGGGGGTACGAACGCAAGAATTACCAAGAGAATAAGTAAAACTCAATATTTTGAGAAAAACTGGACCCAAAAAATGTTGGGAATTCCTTGTACATAATAGTCAGACTTTCTTCTTTAATTCAGCTCAATTTCCCTTTGATATATTCAAAAGAGAGATAGAAATAGCATGAAATTGGGGAAAAAAGAAGTCTGCCATACACAGTAAGGAAAATTCTTAAACTCAAACTATGGGGGGGGGGGGGGGGGGGGGGGGGGGGGGGGGGGGGGGGGGGGAAGGGGGTATCCCAAAGTTATTAATAAATCTTTTAAATGCAACAAATGCTCCTAGGTATCCTTGCTCCCATGCGTCTAATTATAAAATGATGGGACGCGTATAAATTTTGGGACGCAGCAAAAATACTCATGGCACACGTAAGCCATAAAGTAGAGCCAAAAAGAATTTTTTTATAAAAATCAACCATCATCATCATCAAAACAATTATCATCAGTCATTGTAGCTGCATTTTGTTGTTGTTGATTATTTGTTTGAATTAAAGTTTCAAAATTATTTAGCGAATCTGGTGTTGCCAGCTAAATAAAAATTGAAGAATTTTTTAATCGTAAACTTTAAAGGCTTAAAAACGGCAGATTTGGGGCGGACCTTAAAAGACGATTCAGCAACCGGGATTGAGGGGGACCTTAAAAGACCTTAAAAGACGATTCAGCAACCGGGATTGAGGGAAAGACTGAACAAAAAGTCAGGCAAGGTTTCGGGTCGGGTTTCCAAAATTTTCTTCGAATCGGATTGTGGATTTAGCATAGAAAAAAGTTCAGGCTTCGAGTAACCTCACCTCCCACCCACCCCCTCCCCCCGCCCCTCATGGTCTGCAAAGGAAAAAGAGAGCGGAATTGAAAGTTTTGTGGTTAAGTGCAGTGCTTCGAAGCTCGTACCAAAATTCGTACTCGTACCTCGTACTCGTACTCGTACCTGGTACGAAGTACGAGTACGAGCAAAAAAATGAGGCAGGTACGAAGTACGAGTACGAGGCCAAAAAAAGTGAAAAGTACGAGGTACGAGGCCTAAGTACGAGCTCGTACTTCTCGTACTTGGTATTAATAGGAAAATTGAAAGAAATATATTTAATTCCTTTCATTCGCTGTTATAGGAGCGAGTGGCCGAGTGTTGAAGGTGTTAGGCTTCACCAAAGAAGTTAATGACTTAGAGGTGGGTTCGATGCCTAGTCAGAGGACAGGGATTTTTCATATTTTTCTTTCCATAAATAACTTATTTTATAATTTTAATTTTGTTTTAAAAATTTTTCTATTTTTACATGGAGAAATTATGGGTTTTTGGCCCTCTAAAATTCTTAAAATTTTTTATTGTACCACTAAAAAGTGAGTTTTTTTCGCCTACGGCCTTCCGAAATTTTCAAAATTTTCGCCTGCGGCGCTGAAAAAATAAAAAAGTTGAAATATTGGCTTTCAAATTCTAAAATTTTCGCCTCCGGCGGTCAGAAATGGAAGAAATCTGGCTTCATGGCCTTCAAAATTTTTCAAAATTTGCGCCTGCGGCGCAAAAAAATAGAAGAAATCTGACTTAAGGACATACAAAATTCTCAAAATTTTTGAAAAAAAGAGATTTGAGTTTAAGAGGGATATCAGGAGATTAAAATGTGAAAAGTTCGGTGGAGAAGATAGAAAGTTCCATGTAAGAAGATGAAAAATGGATGCAAAAATGTCAGATTTTGGGTAGCCCGACCCATCTTGGAGAAAATATTTCTCCTCGCACTCCAAAATGCTCAAAAATTTTGCCTGCGGCGCAGAAAATGGATTATATTGGAGGATTTACGGCTTCAAAGCCTTCAGAGATTCAAAAATCATCACATACAACGCTTAAAATTTAAAAATAGATGCCCTAGGCTCCAAAAAATCATAAAAATTTCCGATTTTTTGCTTTTTTCTCAAGTACGAGTAAGTACGAGGTACGAGTACGAGGTACGAGGCCAAAAATATAGGTGGTACGAGGTACGAGTACGACGCCTAAAATAAGGGTGGTACGAGGTACGAGTACGAGTACGAGGCCAAAAAAAGAGGTGGTACGAAGTACGAGTACGAGTACGAGCAAATTTGAAATTTCGAAGCACTGGTTAAGTGGATAAGAGCGCTGACTTTACACTGGGGCAAGGGTTCGAAACTTTCCATCCGTAACCTTACTATTTAACTAAAGGGGTCACTTTAGTACGTGGGTGCAGGCTTTAAATTACAAATGTTATATCATTTGAAAGAGCTAGTCGAGCTGAGTCGAATGCCACCAAAATTAGCTCTAGGAAAAATTTTTGAACCGAGATACAGGCGATTGAAAATCGAAAAACCATAGGGGGGACCAAGCACTTTTTTGGGGTGAAAAATTCGAATATGCAAATTATACCTCATTCGAAAGAGCTCGTCGAGCTGCGTCGAATAACACCAAAATAGACGAAATCCGACTTCATTTGGCCGAGTTACAGACCCCTGAAGTTTGAAAATTTTCGGGGTCAAAAAATTCGATTATGCAAATAATAGCTCATTCAAAAGGGCTCGACGAGCTGAGTTGAATGACACCAAAATCACCGTGATTGGACAAGATTAGACAAAGTTATGACACAAAAAACTCTAAACCTATGGGACGTCGGCGAGGCGCTTGTGCAAAACCCCGCGCTTCGCGCGGGGTTTTGCGGCACGCGCCTCGCGGGGAGTCTACGGGCGCTGGGTCTGGGCTCGTAACATAAACTTATGCCTATTTTAGCTTCGGTCGGCGTGTCTGGCTTCCTCCCCAGCAAGAAAAACCTGCACGTATACCAAAGGTAAGGAGCTAAAATAAAAGATCATAACTTTGTCTAATCAAGTCGGATTTCGTCGATTTTGGTGTCAGTCGACTCAGCTCGACGAGCTCTTTCGAATGAGGTATGATTTGCATATTCGAATTTTTCACCCCAAAAAAGTGCTTGGTCCCCCCTATGGTTTTTCGATTTTCAATCGACTGTATCTCGGTTCAAAAATTTTTCCTAGAGCTAATTTTGGTGGCATTCGACTCAGCTCGACTAGCTCTTTCAAATGATATAACATTTGTAATTTAAAGCCTGCACCCACGTACTAAAGTACAGCCTAACTAAAATCCAATGGATACAAGGGAATTTATTTTTTTAAAAATTCAAAAAAATTTTCCTACCCCAACCCTCCAAAAAATTTCCACTAAAAAATCTCTCCCTCCCCCACCCCCTTCCCCTTTATACCTTAATATCCACAGGATGTCCATTAACAATTTGTTCTAAACCAAAAGCTAAGCAACGATCAACTGCTGATTGGGTTTCAAATGAAAGAAAACCATAACCACGAGGGAAGGCTACCTTTAAAGAAAAAAATTTCAAAAAAAATTTTCAAAAAAATTAAAAAAAAAACCATTTCTAATTGTTCAACAGGTCCAAACTGTTCAAAATGTGCTCTCATTGTATCAAGTGTATGCCATTCCCAATTTAATCCAGAAAGTTGAAGACGGCAATTTGGGGCTAGTTCGAGGGACTTGAAAATTTTAAAAAATTTTTAGAAAGTTTCAAAATGTCAAAAATTTCATAATGTCGAATATTATGAATATTTGGCTCTTGTCCAGATTCCACCTTTACGCGTCCAAAAATAGAAAGTTTATGCGTCCAAAAACGTTTTAGAATTTAGACTAGAATAGCACCTCGTCCCCCGACGATTTTTTTGACAAAAACACCGACCTGAACCCCAAAAGCTCAACCTCGGCAATCCCCGAAACTCGACACTCCCGCCCCAAAAGGCTCGGGGTGCTACCCTACTTTAGACCGTAAAATCTATGGGAATATAAGGCACTACTCCCCCAGAGTTGTGGTACAAAACAGGGATGGGCCGAGTTATCCGAAACTCGAACTTTTTCAATCCGATCCCAATTCGAATTTTTCAAAACCCGCCTCGATTTTTTCTCAACCCGGCCCATTCATGGTCCCATCCCCAAACCAGGGATGGGACCAACCCAGCCCGTTCCATCCCCAGTTCTCAATGTAAGCGTAAAGATGTAAATGGACGTGTACTCTGAACAAGAGCCCAAGAGTTTCCCCCACCCCAAAAAAATAATTTATACCAAAAATTCTGGAAGCGCATCAGTTTTTACAATTGGATTCATCTTTTCCCTTTAATAAAAAAAATTTTTAAAATATTTCTAAAAAATTCAAAAAAAACTTTGGAACAGCTCTTTTTGCATCTACATTTTTTCCATTAATTCTGTGGGGAAGAGCGGCTATACAAGCATCTGCCTGAAGAAAAAAAATTTTTTCCGATGTAAAAGTAGGAGGGGGGGGGGGGGTCGTGGGTTCGAATCCGATTGGGAAATTTTAATTTTTTTATAAAACCTCAAAAAAATCAGTAAAGAGCCATTAAAATCCACTCCCTCTACAAAACCCAAGGGCCTAGCAAGGGGGCGAGGTTTCTTGGCTTAAGCCCCCCCCCCTCCCCCAAAAATGAAGTAAAAAGAAAAATAATTTTGGGAGGTCCCCCTTTAATTCCCCTGATGCCCTTAACATAAACAGGATTTTATACATTCCTGTAAATCGGTAATTTATTTTTATGTCGGCAAGATCCCTGGGATTGAAGTCTCTAAAAAAGATTGTAGATCCCCCTACCTAACAGTCCCCCCCCCCAAAAAAATTTCAAAAACAGTCCCCCCCCCCTCAAAAAATTAAAAAAAAATTTCAAAAAAAAAACCATTTCAGCAGTTGTATAGGTAACAAATCCAAATCCTCTAGAACTTCGAGTTGTTGGATCTCGAATAACTATACAATCGACAACTTGTCCCCATTGAGAATAATATTGTTTTAAAGTGTTGTCATCGATTTGACCTAGTCCTCCAATAAATAATTTCTGAAAAAAAAAATTTTTTTGAAATTTTAAATTGAGTTAGAGGGATAGAGAAGGACCTTTTAGGTAAAAAAAAGCTAAACAAGGCCACTTATAGAAAAGTACCCCCCCCCCCTCCAAAATCTGAAATGGGGGGGGGTGAAAAAAGCCACCCTCACCCATTTCAAAAAAAAGTAGCCCCCCCCCCCCCACGAAGGAACCCACCCTATCGTTCAACAAGGTCGTAGCCAGTGGTTGGATGCAGAGGATCTACTAAAATTTTCACGCCACAAATTTTTTAAGACATGTTTATTTCTTAGGGCATTGGCCCCCCCCCCCCCCCCCCATCCTTCTCATCCAACCCCCAAAAAAATTAAAAAAAAATATTCAAAAAAATATACTCGACTGCTAAGCGGCTGCATTTGTGATCCTTGTTGTCCTTGTCCTTGTTGTGAAACCATTTGTTGATTTAAAAAATCGTTGTGTTCTTGTTGTAGCGTATTTTGGGGAAATAAAGAAGGGAAAGAATGGGCTGAAGAAGGCCTTTGTTGTTGCTGTAAATCTGGAAAATTGTTAGAATCTAGTAGTGGTTGTGGTGGTGGATTGTGGGAATTTCGACGAATATCCAAACGACTGAAAAAAAAAGAAAAATTTAAAGAAAATCCGCAAAATTTGTCCGCAAAAAAGTTGTGGACAAAATTTTTTTGCGGACAAAACTTTTGCGGACAAAATATTTGCGAAAAATCGATTAAAAAAGACAACTAAAATATCCGCAAAAAATTGCGGACAAAAAATTTTGCGGACAAAAAAAATTTGCGGATAATTTTTGCGGATTTTCTTTTAGTTAAGTCATTGTTTTCCATCATTATTTCATAAAAAAGTATAAAGGTTATGAAATTTAATCGATGTGGAATATTAAAAAAATAATAATAAAGTGCTATTAAAAAGGGGTGAGTCATCCAAAGTTAATTTATTCTTTTGAAATATAAATTTCGAAAAATAATTTTTAAAAACTTTAATATTTCGACATTTAAATAGTTCCTAATTACGGGCTTGCCGATGGCCATTTTAAATTTCCAAAAATCAAAATCTGACATTTGATCTTCGATTTATGACCAAAAATCGTCAAAAGACTGGATGGGATAAAATGTCATCAATCTAATTTTGAAAATTTGTCAGTCTCATGTTAAGATTGCCAAATCGGATCATGCTTTTTGTAAAAAAATACAAGGAAATGGGAAAAAATAAAAACCGGATACAGATCCCAAAATTGCTATTTGCCCGACTTGAATTCTTGATTTGCAACTAGAGCCGGACAGAGATCCGGCCAGGAATTTCAAATTTATCCAGTATCGAAATAATCCGGAGATCAAGAAAAAAACTCGGATTTAAGACCTTGACTCTCGAAAATTACGACCGGATCCGGCCGGCGCTGTACAATAGATGACGAAAAAATTGACGAAAAAATAGGTGGGATAAAATGTCACCTTACTCCTAATTTTAAAAATTTAACTAAAAAAAACCTTTCTTGTAAATAAGGACCATAAGCAGCCGGTCCATTAACCGCTAAAGATGATGTTCTTTGTTTTGTATTAGCAATTGCATCGTTTAACCAATTTGGATTTAACATTGAATTTTTGATTTTAAAAATTCCTGAAAAATATTTCTGGCAGAAAAAAATTAAAAAAAAATTTTAAAGTATTTTTAATGGAAAATAATAAAAAAATAATTATGAAAAATAAAATTTAAAAGGTATTTTTATTCAACAAGAAAAAAAACGATGAGATATTTATAAGACAAAAATTATTTTAAAGGTCTTTGAAAATTTTTTGGAGTTTGAATAGACCCCTCCTACCCCCCCCCCCCCTCCGAAATGGGAAAAAGGAAAAAATTAAAATTCTCAAAATTTTCGCCTGTGATGCTAAAAATCAAAATCTTCCCCCCTCCATTGGCCCCCCCCCCCCTCCATTGGCCCCCCCCCCCGAAAAAAATCCTGGCTACGGGCCTGGTCAGGGAGCTTCTGGGGCTATAACCCCTCCCTAAAATGGGGAAAATGAAAAATTTTAGGAGGGAAATGACCCTCTTCCAAATTAAAAATTTTTGGCTTAATAGAAATCTCATAAAAATACGTCTAAATATGCTTCTAAAGAAAATAAAATTCTATATATAAATTAAATATCAACACAAAAACAAACAAAAATTAAATTAAAATATCAAACCTCTCTCCTCTTCAAAATTTCAAAACAAACCTCTCCTCATCTAATCCTCAATATTAGGCTTCTCCCCATTTAAATTCCTTCCCTCTCTAACATGTGCCAAATAAAACCCATCCTCGTCATAATCTTCACTTTTCTCATCCTTGTCAGTCTTTTCCTCCTCCTCCCTCTCAGTCATTTTCGAGGCCCTCTCAGAAGTCAAAATCGTCCGTTCAGTCATTTTCGAGGTCCGTTCTTCTTGTAATTTACCCAATTTTGTAGCTAATGAACTGCTAAATTGGTCACGATAAAGTTTGGAAAGTGAATCGAGAAGTGAATAAATTGTCTCATAATAATTGATATGCATTTCCAACTATAGAAAAAATTAAAAAAAAAATTTTTTTTTAATGAAGGCAAAGAGGGGAGAGAAATTTTTTGGATTTTAAAAATGGGAGTAGTTCAGACCCGTAACCAGAGGGTAGGGGGAATTCCATCCCTCACCCTCGAAATGGCAAAAAGACACCCCTCCTTGCCCCCCCCCCCCCCCCGAAAAATTCCAGCTACGGGCCTAAGGCAGTTGAGCAAAAAAGTATGCCCCCATAAATGCCAAGACGTCGAAATGCCAAACCCCACAAAAGCCGCAAAAATGAAAAATATATTTGGTATTTTGGCAGTTTTTTGGGGGGTTTGACTTTAGCATTTTTGTCATATTTTCCGAGTTAAAAAAATAGGGAAACTTTAAAATTAAGAAAAGAAGGGAAGTAAGAATGTGCCCCAACTTGAAACCAGAAAAAATTTTTTGCCTAGAAGCAAGGCAGTACACGTCCCAAAAAAAGGAAATTATCGATAAAAATAGATAAAAATAAATTAAAGAAAAACCTTCCGAAAATCTCCATACATGCAGTCAAGCCGATCCGAACAAATTCGCCATCCTTTTTGTGTCAACTCAATGCAATAAGATTCATCTAGAAAAAATTTAAAAATAAGACAAAATCTTTTAAAAAAAGCCTGGGCCTGTTCCTGGGAGAAACCCCTGGGAGAACTTCCAGGAGAAACCCCAGACCCAGGAAAAACCCAGGAAGATCAAAAAATGCCTGGGCCTGGACTCTGGGTACAAGAAAACCCTATGTATTGGTCTCCTTCCCCCTTACCTCCCGAAACGGGGAAAAGGAAAAAATTAGGGGAGGAGATTGGGAAAAAAGTTAACTTTTTGGCCCTTGGCCCCCTCCCCCCTCGAAAAAATTCTGGCTATGGGCTTGGGACTCAGCACACTCAGTTACATACTGGTGACCCTCAAAAAATATCGAATAAACAATTTTTCCTCATTTCCTACAGGGATCAGTAAACTCCTCATTTTTGCATTTTGTCCGGACGGTGTATTGCCCCACCACAAAATAAGTCCCCTTGTAAATGGACGGTTATTTTGTTCGGACGGTGTTTTGCCCCTTTCACATAAAATAAGACAAAATTCCCCAAAAAATAAGCCAGAAAATTCCCCCCAAAAATTAAAAAAAATAAACAAACTTTCCAACGTCACCAAATTGAGAAACAACAGTTCAGGAGTACGTGTCAAAATTTCCGAAACGCTAATCGATTTGACAAACGTGGCAACTTCCCCTACAGCCGCAAAAGCTTCCACTTCCAATTGGCTAAGTTGAGTACACGTTTCACAAGAAATGGAAGGTGTTGGAGATGAGGGGCTGTAAGAAAAAATATTTTTTTGATTAAAAAAGGGTAATGTCCCCTAGTTTACTGGTCCCTAGACTAACGGTTTCACCAAAAAAATTGTCCGCAAAAAAAGTCCGCAAAAAAAAATTGTCCGCAAAAAAGTGTCCGCAAGAAAATTATCTGCGAAAAAATTGTCCGCAAAAAAATTTGTCCGCAAAAAAGTGTCCGCAAGAAAATTATCTGCGAAAAAATTGTCCGCAAGAAAATTATCCGCAAAAATTGTCCGCAAAAAAAATTGTCCGCAAAATTTTTGCGGATTTTCATTTTTAGGTTATAAATTAAAAACTGAAATTCTAGGGGTTATTCTAGTAAGAGAAAGGTGATCGAAGTCGAGTCTGGGACTCGAACCGAACAAATTTTGAGCTAATATTCGGAACTGTGTCTGCACTAGAGATAGGCCTGAATCTGGGTTCAGGCTTGGATTTTTCATGAATACAGAGTCAAGATCAAGGCATTTTTCATTATTCCTCGATTTTTCCTTGTCTTTTCCTCGACTCAAGGTCAAGAATCTGGTCAGGTCCCTCAACCAAAACCAAAAATCAAAGTCAGGGCCAAGGCTTCCTACCTCCAGTCACCACACTCGATTCCTACTGGCAGACATAAAAAATCGAAAGAACCCTTCTCCCTCTCATTTTTTAGGGACCAGTAAACTCGAAGACTACCCAAAAAAGTCTTTAAAAAATACCCAGACATTGTAGAGATTGAAGAAGGCGGGCTTTTCTTGTCCAAATGAGGTCTATTGTTGTCGCATTTATTACCCATATCCATAAAATTAAAATTTTTTTGAACAGAAATTACCTAGATGATAAATTGATAAGAAAGATTAAAGATTAAAAAGATAAAGGAACTCAAATTTAATCAAAAACGACCTCTCTAACCTTGAAAAACGAGAGAAAACAAAAATCGAAAATTTCCAATATTCTGCCAAATACACATTTTGCCAATAAGGGTAAAATCTAACACTTTGTCGAAAGGCTTTGTTGTCAAAAAGTAGATTTTTACCCTTATTGGCGAAATGTGGTTTTGGCAGAATATATAGAGGGAAGAATTATTTTCTTTAAACAAAAAAATATTCTGCCAACTCCACATTTTGCCAACAAGGGTAAAATCTACCATTTTGTCAATAAGGCTATGTTGACAAAACAAGAGTTTTTAGCCTTATTGGCGAAATATGGATTTGGCAGAATATGGGGAGGGAAAAATTATTTTCCTTAATCAAAAAAATATTCTGCCAAAAACACATTTTGCCAATAAGGGTAAAATCTACCGTTTTGTCAGAAGGCTCTGTTGTCTAAACGAGAGTTATATGAAAAAGGAAATATATTTTTAGAAAAAATGTTGAGCGACAATTAGACAAAGGAATTATTGGGCAAAGGGATATTTTGGGCCATAACTTTCTTGATTCTTAATCGATTTAGATAAAATATTATATCAATCGAAAGGTCTTGATGTGAGGATTATTCTGGCCGGGAGGATTGATTTGCACTACTGTCTTACTTGTCGTTTGTCCAATTGTCGTATGGTTCTAATGTCGCATGCGCTATTTTCCGGAACAATTGAGTAGCCATATTTTGGGCTATAACTTTTTTAATTCCCAATCGATTTAGATAAGTAATATATCAATCGAAAGCTCTTGATGTAAGGATTATTTCATCTAGCAGGATTGATTTGATCAGATAATCCTAAACAAAGTTACAGCCTAATAAAGATCAAAAATCACGATTTCACGCAATTATCGGTCTGTAACTTTTTATAGGATGATTGGATCAAATTAATTCCGTTAGCTAAAATAATCCTCACATCCAGAGCTTTCGATTGATATAAAAATTATTAAAATCGGTTAAGAATCAAAAAAGTTATGGCCCAAAATATGGCTGTTTTTTCCTGAGACTCAAATGTCCACTCTGGGATAAAATGTCATTTTCCTTCAATAAAAATAAAATGTGACAATTTTCCCCTTATTTAAATCAAAACCCTTTTCTCTTTTTATTATAGCCAGAGCAAAATCAATAGTCTTCGCCTTTCCATCCTTTGGCATGTCTGGCCAAAATTTATATAGTGTGTATTTTTTAGCTTTCCTTTTTCTTCTATTTTTATCCTTCTGGCTCTATTTTTTGCAAAAATCAGTCAAAAAAATTTTCAAAAAATTTTTGCAAGGGTTTAAAAATTTTTAAAATTCATCCCTTTTATTTACAAAAATTTGAATTTGAAAATATTTTAAAAATTAATTCATGCTTTTTGACTTTGTTTTTCTCTTTAATTTTTGGTATCAATCGAATCAGCTCGAAATGCTCTTTCAAATGACCTATAACTCGTCTGAAACTGACCAACCTGGAAATCGGAAAAATTTTTTTAATTTAAGGGAGGATCGTGAGACATTTTGTCCCAGAACCTCTCTTCCATTGATATATAGGATTTTTTCATTCAATACTAGCAAAGAACCGGGCCCGTATCATAAGAACAAGTCTTGGTCATTTAAAAAATTTTTGACTTTGTTTTTTCTCTTTTGAAAATTCTTTGAAAATTTTTTTTAATTTTTAATCCAAAAATTTTAATTACTATTGGGCTTTTAATAATAGCTGTGTTTATATTTTAATTTCTCAATTTTCAAATGTTTCTTTTCCCTTTAATTTTTGGTATCATTCGAATCAGAGCCGAGCGTCATGGCGTTTGACATCTATTTTTGGCGTTTGGCGTGTTTTTAAAATTGAAAAATTTGCGTTTGGCGTTCGACGCGAAAATTCTGGCGCACAGCCCTGATTCGAATCGTTCCATCCGTTGGCATGTCTGAAAAATTTTCCAATTCCGTCCAGCTTTGCGCGAAAAGCTCTTTTAAATGACCTATAAATCGCCGGTACTTATTTTTTTCCCCCCCCCCCCCCCCCAGTCAGTTTTTTCGAAAATTATGTAAAAATGGTCAGTCTGAACAACAATTGTAGAACCCATCGAGCTGTGTCGAATAACACCAAAATCAGCAAAATCCGACTTGATTTGACCGAAATACAGACCCCAGAACCACTGGGGCGTTAAATCGTAGGGACTGGAATTTATACAAATGATAGCTCATTCGAAAGAGCTCGTCGAGCTGTGTCGAATGACAGCAAAATCGACGTAATCCGACTTGATTTGACAAAGTTATGACATTATTAAGACCTACCGGAGTCGATGATTTATGTCATATCTTTGTCAAATCAAGTCGGATCACGTCGATTTTAGTGTCATTCGACTCAGCTTGACGTCCTCTTTCGAATGAGCTATCATTTGTATGAATTCTCGTCCATAAGATTTTACGCCCCGGTGGTTCAGGGGTCTGTATTTCGGTCCAATCAAGCCGAAACACGTCGATCTTGGTGTCATTCGACAAAGCTCGATGGGTTCTACAATTGTTGTTCAGACTGACCATTTTTACATATTTTTCGAAAAAACTGACTGGGGGGGGGGCAAGCTGGAATCGGAAAAAAATTTTTTATTTATAGGGGGATGTGAGACATTATGTCCCAAAACCCCTCTATTTTAGTCATATCTTTTTGTATATTTTTTGCTAGACTTTTTTGTGTTTTTGTATCCGTTACCAGCCCAAACCTGCAGGTCATCCCCTTTCTAAATTTAGAATTTTCTTTTCTGTTTTAATCTTTAATTTATTTGGTCTAGTCAATAAATCCCCTTTGCTTATCCCCTAAAATAACCACATTTCCTCCCCTTTCTTTTCCCTTTATAAAACCCAAAAAAACCAAAAATTAGAAAAAAATATTATAATATTATTGACAAATGGCTGGCACAAAAATAACCAAAAAAAGCCATTTAAGCCTTAATAATAGAGAGAAGAGAAGAGACTTCCTCATTTGTCGCTACATGGCACGAGGCCTCCCTTTTCCCTTCCCTCCTTCTCCCCTTTCAACTAGTTTTTGTGGGGACTGAGCAGTTTTGGCGCGGGGCGGTTTTGGCGCGGGCCGTCATAAATCAGCTATAAAACAGTCAATTTCTTATCAAAAAAGATGAAATTTTGCAATAATATCTCTTGTATGGTTATCTAGGTACTCCAAAAATTTCAGAATTTTTGAGCAAAAATATCAGAACTTACATAGCGGACGTCCAAGTAGACGCGCGGCCAAGTAGGCGCATAGCCATAACTGGCTGGAATATTTCGGGCCTTTCTCAATTTTGGTATCAATCTCTTTAGCTCGATGAGAGGAATCGTTTAATACCAAATTCTGAATGATTCGGAAATCTTGAAGCAAGTTATGGCTTTGCGCCTACTTGGCCGCGCGCGCGTACCACAGAAATTATATCAAAAAATGTTGATTTTTCGAGGTCTATCGACTATAACTTTAGAAATATTTGATGAAAAATTCTGAAATTTTTAGAGGAGTTAGTCAAGGATGCTAAAGAAATTTGGGAAAAGTTTCACGAATTTAGGGTTTCGCCTAAGTGTCCATTTTGTGTCTCGCGCCAAAACGGCACGGCGCCAGAACGAATCAACTAGTTTTTCTGTGGTTTTCTGTTTTTCTTCTCTATCATTTTTTGCCATTTCCGAGTCTCTTTTACCCTCCATTTTATTTTTATATTATTCATTTTCATTTATTTCATTACCACTTTTTGCATAGAATGGCATTAATGTGGGGGTATTAAAGGAAAAATAAGCTAATTTGTTACTCCGACTGCCCAAATATTTTTTGTTTATTTAAAAAATTATTTTCTAATAAAAATAGGAAGAATTTTTTAAAATTAAATTAAATCCAAAATTAATTACAAAAATAATTTTTAAAAAATAATTACATGCCAAAACCTACTGACCATCTTCTCTATATAACAAATAAGCTAGTAAGGGAGAAGAAAATAGAAGCAAACAAAATTAATTTTAAAAACCAGAATTAAATCTAAACATAACTAAAATGCAATCAGAATTAAATAAAAACAGCCAGCAACAAATTAAATATAAAAACAAAACCAGAATTTAATAAAACAAACTAGAATTAAATTAAACAAAACCAGAATTAAATATAAACAAAACCAAAATTTAAAACAATTAAAAAAACCAGAATTCAAAACAGAATTAAGTTTAAACATATCCCCATTTTAAATTAAAATGAAATCAGAAAATTAATCAGAATTAAATAAAAACAACCAGCGATTTTAACCTAAAACAAAACCAGAATTTTATTTAAACATAATCAAAATTGAATTTAAACAAACAACAAATTAAATTTAAATAAAACCAGAAAATTAGTCAGAATTAAATAAAAACAAACATTAAACAAAAACAGAATTTAATATAAACATTACCAGAACTAAATTAAAACAAACATTTAAATAGAACCAGAAAATTAATCAGAATTAATTAAAAACAAACATTAAACAAAAACAGAATTTTAATCAGAATTAAATTAAAACAAATATCCTCACCAACCCATACTACCCCTTATATCCGGAATATTTTATTTATTCCGGTTATATCGTCGCTGGGATAAACCGCTACTTCCGGCTACTCTTTTAGTGTTTCTAAACCTCTAGGCTTAAATTAATTATATTTTCTTTTTTCTCTTCTATCTGGAAACATTTGTGATGGCTGGTACTAGGACTTTATATTTTCTTTTAAATCTTTTTAATATTATAGACAAACACATCAATACTAGCAGTAATATACTAGGTAGTGTATTCTTGCAGCAAATTTGCCCTTTTCGCAATTTCCGTTTCTCTTCAGCTCTTCCCATTTTTTCCTTTCTGCCACCCACACTCTTGCTTTTTATTAACTAAATTTATAAAAACATAACCAGAATTTAATATAAACATAACCAGAAATTAGTATAAACATGACCAGAATCAATTAAAAACATAACCAGAATTTAATAACCAGAATTTAATAAAAACATAACCAGAATTTAATAAAAACAAAACAGAATTTAATATAAACATGACAAGAATTAAATAAAACATGACCAGAATTAAATAAAAACAACCAGAATTTAATGACCAGAATTTAATAAAAACATGACCAGAATTTAGTATAAACATAACCAGAATTAAATAAAAACATAACCAGAATTAAATTAAAACATAACCAGAATCTAGTGTATAAACATAACCAGAATTCGATCTAAACATAACCAGAATTTAATAATAACGTAATCAGAATTAAATAAAAACTAATTAGATTAAGTTTAAACAAAACCAGAACTTAATCTAAACATAACCACTGGTTAAGTTTAACCAGAATTTATTTAAAACAAAATTAAATCTAAACATTTAAACTGAAACAAAAACAAAAACAGAATTAAATAAAGACAAATAAAAACAGAATTAAATAAAGACAAACAACCAGAATTAATTTTTCCAATATCGTTTTCACTGTTCCGTCTCACATTTTTTGTCTTCCATTTTTACAATCAAAATTTTTCTAGAAATTTTATTAAATATTCCACCCTTTAATTTTTATTTTTGATTTCGGACCCTCCCTGGCTCAATAAAGCTTATGATAAATATTAAAATAAATATACACAAAAATATTTTATTTCTGACCTTCACATTCATTTCCTTCCTATATCTTCACACACACTTGAATATAAAAATAAATAAAAATATATCCCGCAAATCGCGCTCAATAAAAATACCCCAAAACTACTGAAAATAATAATCGCGAATGTGAAAAGAAGACTTGACCTGAAAATGTTTTGTACTTTTAATATTTTTAATATTACAAAATTGCGCTAAACTGGGAAGAGGGTTTTATGTATTAAAAATATTTTTTGAATATTACCGGAAGGAGTTTTATTTTATTTTAATTTTTTAGCAGGGGTGGGTGGTTGGGGGAGAAGTTTAGAAAATTTATTTTTCCCCTCTCAAACAAATTACAAGTTTTATAAAAAAAATACAACTTGCAAAACTAGCTTTACAATCCAACTTATTAAACTTTTATAATTGTATTTTTAAAATAAAAATCAGAATATTACAATTGTAATTTTATTCAAACAATATTTTACGTTTCCAACTTGTTTTTACAAAAACTTGTTTTAAGTTTTAATTGTTTTTCAACTTGTTTGACAACTAGGCTTTTGTTTCCAACTTGTTTTGCAAAACTTGTTTAACTTGTTCCAACTTGTTTTTACAAATGTTTGTTTTAAAAGTTTAATTGTTTTTCAACTTGTTTACCAACTTAGTTTTTGTTTACCAACTTGTTTTAATACAAAACAATTTGTTTTACAAAAACAAGTTTTTGTTTTACAAACTTGTTTTACAAAACAACTTGTTTAACCTTTTCCAACTTGTTTTTACAATTGTTTGTTTTAAAAGTTTAATTGTTTTTAAACTTGTTTGCCAACTTTGTTTTTGTTTACCAACTTGTTTTGCAAAACAACTTTTTTACCTGTTTTACAAAAAATGTTTTACAATCAAGTTTTACAATTTTAAATTTGTTTTATTAATGTTGCGCTCTAAATCAGAATGTTTTTATCCAACTTGTTTTTGCAAGTGTTTTTCAAATCAGAATTTTAACCAAACTATTTGTTTTACAATTAAACAAGTTTAAACTTGCCCACATGTTTCTTGTAATTCTCGTTGTTTTTATCAACTTATTTAATTTCCTATACATTAGCCAAATTTAACAGGGATCTTTTAATCTCATAATTTTCTTATTAGACCAAAGATTATTTTTAAAATTTTTTTAAAAGTTCCTCGTCTTTATTTTAACCTTCACAATTTTTTCCTTTATTTTTTTTAATAAATTTTGTTGCTGTCTTTACTAAATTTATTCTAAATCCGTCACCTATCCTTTCATATTTTCTTCTTTTTTAATGTCACAAACCGCCTTTTTTTGTCTTTTTTTTCTTCCTTTTTTTCATTTTTTCACATTTGCACATTCATCCATCAAAAAGTGTCATTGCCCCGTATTGCTTAAATAAGGGAGTTATTGGTAGAAGGGTTGGGGAAATGACTGGAAAAAAATGAAAATGAATGACATACCCTTACATATTAGATGTTAGCACGAGGGAGAGATTCCTCTATAGTGTTGGAATCAAATTTTTTCATAATTGAAGTTTCCAATTTTCCTTTAAATTTTTAAATACGAGAAAGGCGCCTGTGTAGTTTTTCTGTTGTGTTTGTTTGAACAAAGTTGTGATTAAATCAGAATTTAATCTAAACAAACTTCAAAACAAAAACAAATTTAGACAAAACATTTTGGAATTTAAATCAGAATTAAATTCAAACATAACACAATTTAACTAAAACAAAACCAGAATTTAATTTGAACACACTTAGAAGAAAACCGTTACTCATTAAAAATCAGAATTTAATCTAAACAAGGTTAAAAATAAAAACAAATTTAAACAAAACATTTCGGAATTTAAATCAGAATTGAATTCAAACATAACACAATTCAAACATAATTCAAACATTTAACTCAAACAAAATCAGAATTTAATTTGAACAAATTTCAGAACAAAAACAAATTTATTAAAAACATTTTGGAATCTAAACATATTTAATCTAAACATACCACAATTTGACTTAAAACAAAATCAGAATTTAATCTGAACAAACAATAATTTAGGTTAAACAAAATCAGAATAAATATGTAATACGAGACCTATAATTTATTCAGAATTTAATTCCAACAAATATAAAACAAAAATTATTTTGTTTAAACAAAATCAGAATTTAATTCAAACATAAGACAATTTAGCTTAAACAAAATCAGAATTTAATTTGGACAAACAAGAATTTAGGTAAAACAAAATCAGAATAAGTAGTACGAAACCTAGAATTTAATCAGAATTTAATTCCAACAAATATAAAACAAAATTATTTGATAAAAACAAAATCAGAATTAAATTCAAACATAACACAATTTAGCTTAAACAAAATCAGAATTAATTTTAAACAACCCTTAAAAGAAAAACGCTACTCATTAAAAATCAGAATTAAATTTGAACAGCCTCAAAACAATGTCATTTCACTAAATAAAATCAGAATTAAATTTAAACATAACTACCCTCGTTTTTTTATTTTAATTCTTCTTCAATAAAAAATTTAAAAAATAATAGATAAAAATTTTTTTAATTGGGAAGATGTCTATCTCTATTTATGTCTCTTGTCTATACTCCATTTTTAAACAATTATTATCTTTTTTAATCTAATCACATGTGTCTTTTTACGATTTTTAATGTTCCTTTTCCATTAAAATAACATTTATTCAACTATTTTATTTAAAAAATAATTTTCCCATTAAAAACCTTTAAAAAAAGAAATAAATCGGATGGAAATATTATATAAAAAATTTCCCCATGTCTATATGTATAATTATTATTTTTACATTTTTCAATTACCCACTTTAATTCTTTAATTCTTATATTATCATTGTTATCTAGAAACATTCAAAAGAATTTTAAATCAGAATTTAATTTAAACATTTAACACAATTAGAATTGTAACATTATCAGAATTTAATCTGATCAAGTTTTAGAAAAAGAGTTACTTTATTAAAACAAAATCAGAATTTTATTTAAACATTTCACAATTAAACTTCTGAAAAATCAGAATTTAGTTCAAACATTTACCATAATTAAAATTCTAACTAAATCATAATTTAATCGAACAAGCCTCAAAACAATAACTATTTTATTAAAACAAAATCAGAATTTAATTTAAACATTTACCACAATTAAAATTCTGACAAAAACAGAATTTAATCGAACAAGCCTCAAAACAATAACTATTTTATTAAAACAAAATCAGAATTTAATCTGAACAAGCCTTAAAACAAAAGTTACCTTATTAAAACAAAAACAGAATTTAATTTAAACATTTAACACAATTAGAATGTAACAAAATCAGAATTTAATCTGAACAAGCCTTAAAAAAATTATTTTATTAAAACAAAATCAGAATTTAGTTTAAACATTTACCACAATTAAAATTCTGACAAAATCAGAATTTAATCTGAACACCCTTAAAACAATAACTACTTTATTTGAACAAAATCAGAATTTAATTTAAACATTTTACTAGTTAAATTGAAACAAACATTCTTAAACAAACATTTTCTGATATTTTTAATTATTTTATTTAAAGGGTGTTGTTTTGCTGTGTTTGTTTGTTTAGAAATAATTCTGTTTTTGTATTTTTGTTTCACCATAATTTTGTTTTACCCTAATGTTTTATTTCAACAAACCAGAATTAATTCTAAAAAAAATTAATTCTAAAAAACATAAATCAGTATTATTAAATCAGAATTAAATTTGAACAACAAAATTAGATATTTAATGTTTTTGTTGTTTTGAGGAATAAGTTTTT
This sequence comes from Meloidogyne arenaria, assembly GCA_036172955.1. Taxonomy (NCBI): domain Eukaryota; kingdom Metazoa; phylum Nematoda; class Chromadorea; order Rhabditida; family Meloidogynidae; genus Meloidogyne; species Meloidogyne arenaria. Next base: position 541,538 of record JARQAB010000018.1, read on the forward strand.
TAAACGCCATTTCAGAATTATTTAAAAACATAAATCTGATTTTAATAATATTCGAACAAAAAAGTAAAATAATTTGCGGACAATTAAAAATAAAAAGTCTAATATCAAAAAAAATTTTTTCTTCATTTAAGCTTTTCGTGCTCTAATTTTTTAAATTTTTTTAAATTTTTTTATTTTATTTTTATAGCCATCACAAGTTTAACTTTTTTTTCCAAAAGATTTCCGCGACCACACACTAAATTTTTTTATTACATTTTTCTTCCACTTTTTACTCTTTAAGTAAATAAATACATATTTTAAACCACCTTTTAAGCTTTTCTTTTGATTTTATCCATGTGTTTCCCCTTTGATGTTTTTGTTGTTTTGAGGAATGTTTTTTAAAGGTTTTAGTTTGGCTAAAATCAGAATTAAATTAGAACAAAACAGGAGTTTAAGTAAAACAAAACCAGAATTAAATTAAAACATAACCAGAATTTAATAAAAACATAACCAGAATTTAATATAAACATGACCAGAATTAAATAAAAACATAACCAGAATTTAATATAAACATGACCAGAATTAAATAAAAACATAACCAGAATTTAATATAAACATGACCAGAATTAAATAAAAACATAACCAGAATTTAATATAAACATTACCAGAATTAAATAAAAACATAACCCCAGAATTTAAAAAATATAAACAAAACCAGAATTAAATAAAAACATAACCAGAATTTAATATAAACATGACCAGAATTAAATAAAAACATAACCAGAATTTAATATAAACATTACCAGAATTAAATAAAAACATAACCAGAATTTAATATAAACATGACCAGAATTAAATAAAAACATAACCAGAATTAAATATAAACATGACCAGAATTAAATAAAAACATAACCAGAATTTAAAAAATATAAACAATAACAGAATTAAATTAAAACAGGACCAGAAATTCATTAAAACAAACCAGAATTATTTCTAAGCATACAACAATTAAATCAGAATTTTGAATTAAAAAATTCAAAAATTTACGTATTATTATAAAAATATTTTTTCCGTATTAAATTTTATAAATTACAAAAAACCTGATTTTCTCGTGAAAATTGGAGGGATGATGATGTGTATGTACTTTTTAGCGAGCAAATTACTCAATTATATATTTTATTTTTGGATTTAAAAAATAGAGAAATGTGTGAGCAACATTTTAAAATATTTTTTGAAAAACAAAACAAACTTGAAATTGTAAAACTGTAATTGTAAAACATAAAAAGAATTGAACACATTAAAACTTGAAGGTTTATCATAGCGTTTTACAATTATATTTGTTTTATTTAAATTCTGGTTTTAATCTAATAAATCTAAACATATTGTTTTGCTTGTTTTAGATTAATTCTGGTTTCGTTTTAATTCTATTCAAAACCATGTTTATTTACATGTTGTAATTTAATTCTGATTTTATATTTAAAATTTATTCCCTCTATGTTGCTTTTTAATTCTGGTCTTAATATATGTTTCATTTAAAAATGTTTGTTTGTCTTTGTTTTAATTTAATTCTGATTTTGTTTTATTTAAATTCTGGTTTGTTTTAAAAAGATGTTTATTTTCCCATGTTTTGATTTAATTCTGGTTTTAATCTAATAAATGTTAGATTTAAACATGTTTTTTCATGTTTTAGATTAATTCTGATTTTGTTTTATTTAAATTCTGGTTTTAAAAAAACATATTTATTCTCCCTTGTTTTGATTTAATTCTAGTTTTAGTTTATGCTTTATTTAAAATTTTTTCCCTTTGTTTTAATTTAATTCTGATTTGTTTTAATATGTTTAAAACGCTTAAAACTTGTTAAAATTATTATTTTACAGGTTTAGATTATTAAATGCTTCATATCCCTTTTTAAATTTTTTACTTTATTTTCATAATATTTATTTTTTTATCTGTCTCTATTGCCGTTATTCTCCCATAATAAACATTTCCATAATTTATTTTTTGCTTAATATTTATTTTTTTATAAAAATGCCAAACAATTTAAAATAATTATTTTTATCGGCTTGACATTCCTTTTATTGTTGTTGTCTCTCAAACAATCAAAAAAAACTTTGGAAAAAAAATAATTTTTAGAGTGTGGGAATTTTTAATGTTTTGTTAGCATTTTAAAAATAAATACATTTATTTTTTCTAGCACTCAGGATATATATTTAAGTGAATGTGTTAGTTTCTACATGCTGTGAAGAGGACAGAAAAAAAAGGAAAAGCACATTCATTATTTTGTTTTTAAATGACTGATTTTTAGGAAAAATAAAGGGAGAAAATAAAAAAATTTTTTTTTAAAGTTTTTGCAATTGTTTTTGAGGGGTTTTAGCGGATTTTAAAGGATTTCTAGGAATTTTGAAGATTTATTATGATTTTTGAAGAATTTGTGGGGTTTTCTGGTTTTTAAATATTTTCTTTAGTAATTGTAAAAACTTTAATTATTTGTTTATTTCTACATGTTTCAAGTTTAAAGTTTATTATTATTTTGTTTTACAATTGTAATTTTATAGAAATACATTTTTATTATTGCTAAGTTTTCAATTAGAACATTGTGGCTATAATAAGTTTAAACTCAGCATATTACAAATTGTAATTTTATAAAACCAGAATTTTACAAATACCACTAGGTTTTGCAATTCCTTTAAGTTTTACAATTCCAAGTTTTACAAAATAAGTTTCACAATTAAGTTTTACAATTAAATTTTACAATACCAAGTTTTAAAAATAAGTTTTACAATTCCAAGTTTTAAAAAAAGTTTTACAATTCCAAGTTTTACAAAATAAGCTTTAAAATTCCAAGTTTTAAAAATAAGTTTTACTATTCCCTTCAAGTTTTACTAAATAAGTTTTACAATTCCATTTGCAATTCCAAGTTTTTAAAGTACTTCCAAGTTTTAAAATTAATGTTTTATTTAAGTTAAATTTTTACAATTAGGTTTTACAATTACAAATTACCTATATGTTTTCATTTAAAAATTACAAATTTTTATTTTACAATTATCTATTTTCTTATTTTACTACATATGTACATATTTTTAGCACATTTTACAAAAATAAAATTTCTTTTAATTTTTTTTTAATTTAGCAAATAATCGTTTATTTAATAATAATTCATTTTTTATTTTTGAGTGAACATAAAATTGTATTTTTATTTATTTTTAGACATTTTTATCATTTTTCTTTCAATATGAATTAAATAGAAAAAACTACATTAATTAATTTATTAATTAATTAAATGTCTTCTTTCTTTCGCCGTCATGTTCGTGGCCTTTTAAGAACAACATTTTCTGCCCCTCAATCAACCGAGACTGTAAAATAATTTTAATAATTATTAAATTTACAGCTAGAATATTAAAATTGTAAAATTAAAGTTGTAATTTGTTATTAAGTTTAATTTAATAATAAACACAAATTTACAATCGAAAAACAAAGTTTTACAATTAAAACTTTATGACTGTATAATATTAAAGCGACAAGTTTAAAATCAGAATATTACAAATTGTAATTTTATAAAAACATAATTTTACAATTAATAATAGGTTTTATAATTACCTCCATGTGTTGCAATTATGTTTTAAGTTAAATAAATTTAAGTTTTACAATTCCAAGTTTTAGTTTAACAAATTTTACAATTATAGGTTTTACAATTATAGGTTTTATAAATTAAAGTTGTACAATTTAAATTTTACAATTAAGTTTTACGATTCCAGGTTTTACAAAATAAGTTTTACAATTCCAAGTTTTAGTTTTACAATTTAAGTTTTACAACTTTAGGTTTTACAAAATAGGTTTTACAATTCTATAAATTAAGATTTTACAATTAAAATTTTACAACTATATGTTTTACAATTCTAGGTCTTATAAATTAAAGTTTTACATTTAAGTTTTACAAACCCAAGTTTTACAATTCCAAGTTTCAAATAAAGTTTTAGAATCAAGGTTATAATTCCAAGTGTACATATATCTAAGCTTTACAATTGTAGCATTAAGTTATAAATATTCATCCAATAACAAAATACAATTTTACAATTATTATCAAGTTTTAAAATCAAATACTAAACTAATCAAACCCTAAACTTTTTACCTCTAAAAAATTTTTACAAATTGTAAAAAATTTTTTACAATTTCTTTTATAACAGATATCCTCTATCGCCACGAACAATGCTGATGACGATTTTGACAATCATGATGAATCTGAAGAGGAAAGGTTGTTATTATCTCTAGACCATCGTCTTGGACCTGCTGGGACTTCCTCAGAAAATAATTTTCAAACTAGGAATGGAAAGAAGAGACAGAGCGCTCCGGAAGTTTATTCTGTTGGTTTTCTGACAGAAATTTAAAAATAAAAAAGATTTTTTCCTAGGGAAAGACAGGCCTCGACCTTCCCAATATACACATTGGCCCGTTATCTTTGCCTGTTAAAGCGTGCCATACTGGACCTGAGGGGGGACTTACTTGTGTACAACCAATGAGACAGAGAACGATTGCTAAGATGGCAAAGTTGGATGATGAAGAGTTTAGTCTTTCCTCTATGGATGAGGAAGTGGATGAAAGGGAGGAAGAGGAGGAGGTGGAGGTGAGGGAGGAAGAAGAGGATGAGGCGAGGGAAGAGGAGAAGGAAGAGGTGAAGGAAAGGGATAAAGAGAGGGAAGAAGAGAAGGAGGAAGAGGATGAAGAGGAGAATAAAGGCAAGGAAGTTGGGGAAGAAGTGAAGGAGGGAAGAGGAGAGAATGAAGGGGAACGGTTCGAGGAAGAGAATGAAGAAGAGAATAAGGGGACTGAAGTGAAAAATGAAGTAATTGAAGAAATGAATAGATTTAGGCCTGTAGACGAAGATCAGGAGGACCTCTCCGGAAGATACCAACAGCAAACTCAATTAATTAAGCCTACTAAAGAAACAAAATTTTTGGAAGTCCCCAAGAAGGAGAATAAAAAAATTAAAAAGACAACGAGAAAAAGTAGAGGAGGAGGAAAGGCATTAATCCAATCAGTGAGGAATTATGAATCAGAATAATTTCTGAAATTAAAAATTTATTCAAGGCCGATTCGATCGAAGCTTTAGGCCTTGTTGGGGTGGACGACTTTTCCCCCTTCCGTAATGGGAGTGCTTTGGAACAACTTGATTGGTCAAGTTGGGATGAACATAGAGCTTTGGGACTTTCAACATCTTTGTATGAACGCCATCCAGTCAGTGGACTCCCTGCTGGACACCCAATTGCTGATGTTTTTGGGATTATTGCTAGGGAAAATAATGCTATATTGGCGTTAGCTGATGGAGTGAAGTGAGTGAAATTTAAAAAGGAATTTGAAATCAGAATTTATAAAAAATCAGAATTTAAAAAATTTAGAATTTTAAAAATCAGAATTTCTAAAAAATCAGAATTTCTAAAAAATCAGAATTTCTAAAAAATCAGAATTTCTAAAAAATCAGAATTTCTAAAAATCAGAATTTCTAAAAATCAGAATCAAAAATTTTTTTCATTAAGTTGGGGTGATGGCGCTCGCCTTGCCGCACGTTGCGCAATTCGTGGAGCTATTGACCACTTAAACAATGCTATTGAACGACAACAATTAAACACTACAAATGAAATTTTTCACTCAATGCTAGGAGCTTTTCATGCAGCGCATGCCCTTATATTACAAGAGGGTGGCGCCCTAACTACACTTTGTGTAGCGTTTGTAGCGCCAGTTAAAGATTCAGATTCATCGGTAGTTAATTTTAAGGGAGAAAATAAAAGAAAATAAAATCAGAATTAAATTTGAACAAAAATAAAAACAAAACCAGAAATGAATAAAAACATAAAATTAAAATCAGAATTTTAAAGAGTGTGAATAAACATGAATTTTATTAAAACCAGAATTAAATTTAAACAAAGAGAAGAAGCATGTTTAGATAAGCATTTATTAATTTAAAACCAGAATTAAATCTGAACAAAAGAAAAACAAGTTTAAACAGAATTAAAACTAAATCAGAATTAAATAAAAACAAGAAAAATAAACATGTTTAACAGAGTTATAGAAGATCAGAATTAAATTACAACATGTTTAGAATAAAAAATCAGAATTTATCAGAATTAAAATTTTAAAACCAAAACAAGAGTAAACTTAAATACAAAACCAAAACATTGTTTAAATTAGAAATCAGAATTAAAAATTTAAAATAAAATTTTAGGTACTCTGTGTTTGCAATGTTGGCGATTCACTATGCTTTGTTTACAACCAAACACATGGTGTAAATGAAATAACTCTTGGCTCACATAATATTGCGCAAATGAGGGATATGCGCGACGCGGGAGGTATGGATAAAATAAAGAATTTTTTAAATTAATAAATATTTTTAGGCGCCCTCGGCCCTGTAGATGGCCGGAATCCTCAGCTTCACAATTTAACTTGTTCAATGACTTTTGTGGAAAAAGGGGATTTAGTTTTTATTACCTCTGATGGAATTTCTGACAATTTCGATCCAGTTGTAGGCAAATTTTGCTCAATTAAAAAGCCACGGGATGAGGCGGAAGAGGAAGTAACTGAAACTATTACTAGTGAAAAGGAGAATAATTTAACGACAAATCAGCAACAACAAAGAAACAAGTGAGAATAAAATCAGAATTAAATAAAAACAAAAAAGAAATAAAAATCAGAATTAAATAAAAATAAGAGCATAAAGATGTTCAGCTGGAATCGAAACGTGACCAGAATTAAATCAAAACAAAGACAAATAAACATGTTTAGATGAAGCCTTTGTTAATTTACTAAAACCAGAGTTAAATCAAAACACATAAAAGTTTTGGAAACAAAAAAATCAGAATTTAATCTGAACATGCCTAAATAAATTATATATAGTTATAAAATCAGAATTATATCAAAACAAAGAAAAAAAACATGTTTAGGTTTAAGACCAGAATTAAATCAGAATAAAATTCTATTCGCTCTTAAGTACTTCTTCAACGCTTCTTCCTCCTCCATTTCACAAAACAAAATCAGCACCAGCTTCAAATATTGAAAATGTTCGCAAACCAATAAATGGCACACATCAACATCTTTCTCTACAGAACAAACCTCCATTACAAAACACAAATAATAATATTAATAATTTAATTCCTTCACCTCTTCGAGAAATGAAACGACGACAGCCTGCAGCAACTCTTCCCTTTGTTGATGCCCCACAAAGACATGAGCTTATGTTGTTGAGAATGAATGGTATTTTAATATAATAAAACAAAATCAGAATTAAATTAAAACATTGAAAAATAAACATGTTTAGATGAAATATACAAATCAGAATTAAATTACAACATTGAAAAAATATGTTTTAGAGGAATAAGTCAGAATCAGAATTAAATTAAAACAAAGTAACAAACATGTTTTTATGGAATATATAAACCAGAATTTAACTAAAACAAAATCAGAATTATATTAAAACATTGAAAAATAAACATGTTTATACGAAATATATAAATCAGAATTAAATAAAAACAAGAGAGAATAAACATGTTTATGACCAGAATTTAACTAAAACAAAATCAGAATTAGATCAAAACAAAGACAAACAAACATTAAAATCAAACCAGAATTAAATTACAACACAAGTTTTAAATGAAAACAAGTCGGAATTAATTCAAAACAAAGAAACAAACATGTTTAAGTCAAAATTTATTAAATTAAAACCAGAATTTAATTTAAACAAAATCAGAATAATAAAATAATTCTGATTTTTAGATATTATCTCAAATGGCCTTTGTATTCCTCATGAACATCAACAAAATTTCCCCCAAGAAAGAAGGCAAATCAGTGCAGTTGAATTGTGCAACAATCTTGTCCAGTTTGCCTATAAATTATCCTCTGCTAAAAGGCATACTTTAGAAGACCCTGAACTTTATCGAGTAAAAAAAATAATTTTTTTAAATCAATTTTTATTTAAATTTAGACTCGAACACATTCCAGAACAGAAGAGAGATTAAGAAGAAAAATGATTAGGAACATGATTATGGAGTAAATAATTAATTTAAAAATATTCTGAATTTTTTCTGATTTTTTCAGAATGCCTGGAAAACTCGATCACGCCTCTGTGGTTGCTTACCAAGTTGGAAGTGAATGGCCAGCAACCACCGAAAGAGAAAATGATGAAAAAACAATTTGTGAAGAGTCTCCAATAAATAATTTAAAAATAGAGGATTTGGAGATTAACGAAGAAAATAAGGAGGAAAATGTGTTTAATAATGTTATTAATTCAAATAAACAATCTGTTGCTGTTCAATGTTCGTGGAGGCCTCCAACGGTGTTTATTTTTTGAAATTTTGTCAGAATAAATTTAAAACATGCTCAGAATAAAACCAGAATAAGGGTGCTGCAACAAAACCAGAATAAAACTAAAACCTAATAAGAATTAAATTAAAACAAGACCAGAATTAAATTAAAACAATCAGAGTTAAATTAAAACAATCAGAATTAAATTAAAACATAATCAGAATTATATTAAAACAATCGGAATTAAATTGAAACATAACCAGAATTAAATTAAAACATAACCAGAATTAAACTAAAACATAATCAGAATTAAATAAAGACATAACCAGAATTAAATTAAAACAAAACCAGAATTAAATTAAAACATAATCAGAATTAAATTAAAACAAAACCAGAATTAAATTAAAACAAAACCAGAATTAAATTAAAACAATTTAAAGGCCGCATTTTCACGTTCATCTAAACATCCACAACAACACACCCAAACCCAACAAACATTAAATACAAACACAACAACACAAACAAAAACATTTAACACAATAAACATATCGAATAACATTATAAACAACCAACAAAAACATCAAAACATTAAAGAAAAAAGGTGTTTGGCTGACTTGTATCCCTCCAAAATTGTTCCTGTAAAAACATTTGAAGAAAAGGATGTTTTGATTGGGTTAAAAACGAATAAAAATGTTGAGAAAAACAGAGAAATAAATACAAATAAAAGTCCATATGAAGAATTACCACGTTTTGGAGAAGGGGATGAAGAAGAAAATAGTCAAAGTGAAAATTATGAAAATAAACAAACATTAAATGGAGATAAAGGGAGAAAAAGGTAATTAAATTATTAATAAACTCATTTAAAATTTAATTTAGTAAGCGTCGTCATGGGAGAGGTTCATTAGCGAGACATACACTAGGTGTTGATGTTAGTTGGTTAAAGCGCCTGGTGACAAACAAACATGGAATTTCTACAGAAGAAAATAACAGCAACAAACATGTGAACAACAAACATGAAGAGAACAAAGAAGAGAAAAACAAACAAGAGAAAAACATCAAACATGAGAACAACAAACAAAACAACAGACCAGAAAACAATCTCAACAACAACAACAAACATTTAAATAATATCAGAACACAACAACAACAACAACACAAACATTCCCCTCCAACATTAAACAGAAATAACAATAAACATGAGGAAGGGGAAACAACACGGTTTTCCTCAACATCCTCCTCTTCCTCTACAAATTCACAAAAACATCAAAAACACAATCCAAGATTGGACTCTTTTGATTTGATAAATAAAAATTTGAAAAAAGGAACATCAACAATTTCTTCTTTACGTAAAATTAAAGCAGCATTTGCTAGTAGACCAAGTTCTGAAAGACGCCAGATAATTACCAATAAAAATAATAATTTTATTTTAAATAAACAACCACTAAATACAACAAATTCTTTAATTGTTTCAGTTGATTTGGGTGGGAATTTGCAACAACAATCTTTACAACATCAAAGGTGTTTATTTTAATTAGAGTGTTTTGTTTAGATTAATGTTTGTTTTGTTGCGACTGTGTTTTATGTTTGTTTGGGATAGTTTAATTTTGTTTCCAACTTTGTTTTTTCCAACTTTGTTTTCCAACTTTGTTTAGGTAAAACTAAAACAGAATTTAATTAAAACCAGAATTTATAAAAAACAGATAAAATTCTGTATTGTTTTAGAAAAAGAATATTAAATGTTTGAATGAAATTCTGATTTGTTTAAGAAAACAAACGTTAAATGTTCAAATAAAATTCTGATTATATTTCTTGATGTAACCCAAAACAGAATTTAAGTTAAACCAGATTTGTCAGTTTTTGTGTTTCACAAAAATTCTATTCCGGGTTTATTAAAACTGAAAATTCAAAAAAAAATTTAAATTAAATAAGATGTTTGTTAATGTTTAGATGTTTGTTTAGTTGTTTGTGTATGATGTTTATTTGTATTTTTTCTGGATGTTTGTCTGTTTTGTTTGTTGGTTTTTCAGATGTTTGTTTAAAATTCTGAATTTATTTGTTTTGTTTATGTTTGTTTGAAATTGTTTTTATCCAAATTTTTGAATTAAATCAGAATATTTAGGTGTTTGTTTAGTTGCTTGTTTTTTGATGTTTATTTGTTTTTTTGGATGTTTGTATGAGATTCTGAAATTTTCTAAATGTGTTTGGCTTGTTTGAATGTTTGTTTTAAATAGTTTTTATTTAAATGTTTGTTCTACATGTTTTAATTTAATTTTTTTAATGTTCAGATCATTAAGCCAGTGTTATTGTCGCTCCATTCCACCTCCTCTATCTTCAACCGATCTAGCAAAAATAAAAGAATCTTCAATTTCCAATTCATCACCTCCCTCTTCTGCTCCCCCAATATTAAATAATAAATTAAATCATCGTTTTATTCAAAATGGAAATTTAAAATTTAATTCAACAACTGATAAAAATATTGCTGTGCCAAGGATGGGGATTAGTGCTGGGGCTGGTGGCGTTAATTAATTTTGAGGGAAAATTATAAAAGAAAATTTTTTTAATTTTATTGCCATTATAATAATGCCATTTATTTGTTCAAAATTGTTAGGCATATCATTTTTTTATTTTGTAACATTTTTGGACTTCTTTTACCAGACCTAAACCATATAAGATCCAATCTCTGATATACCCTTTGAATAAAAAATTAATAAAAGCAGGAGGTCACATTTACTACCATATCAGGGTGTCCCTTTACAAATCACCAAAAGGGGCATGACCCTTCAAAAAGTGGTGAAAAAGGGGGTCGAAATCGGCCAAAAAAGGGGCAAATGCCGAGTGCCGGAATTTTCGTCTCTGGAAATTTCGTCTCCAAGACTTTTCGGAACTTTCGTCTCCAACATTTTTGGAATTTTCGTCTCCAGCGGAAAATTCGTCTCCAAGGAAATAAACGGAATATTCGTCTCCACAATTTTCGTCTCCGCTAGGAATTTTCGTCTCCAGAGGAAAATTTACCCGTTTACGGAACAGCCTCCCCCGCTGACGGAACAACATCCCCCGTCGACGGGGAAGTTGTTCCGTCGACGGGGGATAGTCCCCGTCAACGGGGGAAGTTGTTCCGTCGACGGGGGAAGTTGTTCCGTCGACGGGGGAAGTTGTTCCGTCGACGGGGGATGTCCCCGTCAACGGGGGATAGTGTTCCATCAACGGGGGAAGTTGTTCCTTCGACGGGGGATGTTCCCGTCAACGGGGGAAGTTGTTCCGTCAACGGGGGATAGTCCCCGTCAACGGGGGAAGTTGTTCCGTCGACGGGGGATAGTCCCCGTCAACGGGGGATAGTGTTCCATCAACGGGGGAGGTTGTTCCGTCAGCGGGGGAAGTTGTTCCGTCAACGGGTAAATTTTCCTCTGGAGACGAAAATTCCTAGCGGAGACGAAAATTGTGGAGACGAATATTCCGTTTATTTCCTTGGAGACGAATATTCCGCTAGAGACGAAAATTCCGAAAATGTTGGAGACGAAAGTTCCGAAAAGTCTTGGAGACGAAATTTCCAGAGACGAAAATTCCGTACACCCAAATGCCTCCCAAATGAAGTAAAATGGACACCCTGTACCATATATACTTTTTTGCCTCTTTTGATTTGCTAAAACCTGTTTATAATTTTTTTCAGATCGCTGCCACAAACCTATACATCTTTTATGATTTTTCAATTTTTTTACTTAAATATTTAAATTTCACAAAATTTACTTAAAAATTACAAAAGAACAATTCAAATTTTATATTTATGATATTCTGCAATTTATAAAATTTTTAAAAATGCTTTTATTTAATTAAATAACCTCTCTTTTTATTGTATTTTTTAAAAAATTATTTACTTGTTGCTTTCAATATATATTTTTTAAATTTGAGATAAATTTTAATTTTTTTTCTTTAAAAATATTTTCTCCAAGATTCCCTTTAGTAAAGCAGCTGGGCTATAGCTATTTCTCTCCTTTAGCTAGTGCAAAAGGTTATTCGGCGGCTGGGAGCGAACCAGCATCTTCAGTAGACCGGACTGATGTGTTAGCCATTACACCACGCCGCCTACTGCTCAGCCTTAGGAAATTAATAGCTATATCTTTACACTATAGAGCAGGATAGAATTTTTACCACTCGGTAGGGGTTAAATGACCAAAAACTGCTTTTCATATAGTACTGGTTAACCACAAGTCAAATGACTTGGTTAAGTGACCAGGTAATTAAACCGAACACCATAGATTTTACTTAAGTAGCAAAAGTATTTCGGATAACCGGTAAAATTGTTCTTATAGTTCGGATAGGGCCCTGCAAGACCTATAACGATTGAGATATAATTGTCTGTTTTGACCTTCTTTATTAATAATTTTTATTTAAGAGGAACAATTATTCAAACACTCAATAAATTAGAAAATAATAATGCAAAATTTGGAAAGGTTTGGTTGGATATTGAAGAGCTTGAACAACAAGCAAGAAAACAACAAACAAAACAACAGACCAGAAAACAATCCCAACAACATCAACAAACATTTAAATAATATCAAAACACAACAACAACACCAACACAAACATTCCCCTCCAACATTAAATAGAATTAACAAAAAACATGAGGAAGGAGAAACAACACGTTTTTCCTCAACATCCTCCTCTTCCTCTACAAATTCACAAAAACATCAAAAACACAATCCAAGATTGGATTCTTTTGATTTAATAAATAAAAATTTAAAAAAGGGAACGTCAACAATCTCTTCGTTACGTAAAATTAAGGCGGCATTTGCCAGTAGACCAAGTTCTGAAAGACGTCAAATTATTACCAACAAAAACAATAATTTTATTTTAAATAAACAACAACCACTAAATACAACAAATTCTTTAATTGTTTCAGTTGATTTGGGTGGGAATTTGCAACAACAATCTTTACAACATCAAAGGTGTTTATTTTAATTAGAGTGTTTTGTTTAGATTAATGTTTGTTTTGTTGCGACTGTGTTTTATGTTTGTTTGGGATAGTTTAATTTTGTTTCCAACTTTGTTTTTTCCAACTTTGTTTTCCAACTTTGTTTAGGTAAAACTAAAACAGAATTTAATTAAAACCAGAATTTATAAAAAACAGATAAAATTCTGTATTGTTTTAGAAAAAGAATATTAAATGTTTGAATGAAATTCTGATTTGTTTAAGAAAACAAACGTTAAATGTTCAAATAAAATTCTGATTATATTTCTTGATGTAACCCAAAACAGAATTTAAGTTAAACCAGATTTGTCAGTTTTTGTGTTTCACAAAAATTCTATTGTAAGGTGTAGTCTAGCAGAAAGGGCTAAAGGGCACTTTGATTCATACTTCCGTTAATATTATTTTCCCAGTAAACATATTTGTAATGTTTATAATATTTATCCGCCCATTAATGTTCATTATATAACGATTTCTATTCTTCCCATTAAAGTAGAGTTAGGCCTAACACTTATATTATTTCCTTATTAATGTAATGTTATATTTCCTATGTGAATAAAGGCGCTTATCATCATAGCGGTAACAACTATGCCTCGGCAAGCCTGAGGACCTGATCAACCCTCAGAGCTTTACCGATAAGGTGAAAGGTATCCCGGACTTAAGTCTTACTAAATACCCCAAATGGAAAGGCCCTCGCCAGCACGCTCCAATTGGCGTGCTGTGTTTCTGGTAGCACCGGATGGTTCGCATTTTGCGACTTTCCATTGGCCTGGGCGGCCGGTAAGATTAAGAGATGGGTAGGATGCGATAGGCTAACTCCCCGCGCGGTTGCTTCGGCAAGTCAGAATGTCCTCCGGAGGTTAAAATAAATAATGGGCTTAATTTGAAAAATAAAGGGCATAAAATAAAAGCGCTATATAAATTAAGGGCTAGATAAATAAATTAAGGGCTAAAAAATAATTGGGCTAAATTAAATGGGCTAATTAAAGAAAGGGCTAATAATTTAATAAAATAGATTTAATAGAAATAGATTCCCATTAAAGAAAGTTAATGGAGGCCCTAATATTCAGAAAATAAATTATATAAGCCCATATTATGAAAATAAATTATAGAAAGCCCAGATAACAAGAAAAATTAAGAAAGCTCAGATTATAAAATGCCCAAATAATATAAATAAAAGAAAGCCCGTATAAATGAGATAAAAAGCCCTATTGATTAGAAAAGCCAGAGATTTATGTAAGAAATATTTCCTTTGAAAAATCGCGGTCTTTCCCTTTCTCCGTCCTTTTTCATTCCCCGCATTTTTCAATTGAAAAGTAACTTCCCTAAAGAATGAATTTAGTATAATTTAAATAAGAAAGCTTTTTAAGAAATAGACCCTTCGGGAAGACCAAATACCATAAATAAAAATTTAATTATTGAAACAAAAAAATTAAGATTGTTCTAATTTTTACATATTTTAAAAGTAATTTCTCCTTCGGGAAGACAAAATGTTTTAATGAAAAGGAATTACCGAAGTATAGAAAATACGTTTTAGTTTTTAAAATTTTTTAAGTCGAGACGCAAATACTGGCGCACGACAACTATTTCTCTAGAAGATTAACTTTTTTCATTTCTTCTTAGTTAAAAATAATTTCTCAGCTATTACAAAAAAATCTCAAGAGAAAAATTATTTTGCCTAGGCAAGTATTATTATTTATTTATATATTATTTTGCCTAGGCAAGTATTATTTTGCCTAGGCAATTATTATTTGCAGGACAACAAATATTTTTGTTTCGTCGAGACGCAATCTAATTGGTACCTGTGCTTCTGAACTACATCGAACTATTTATTTTTAATTGTGCGCTTGTGGTATCTGTGTATTCTTATACTTTGCTTTGGCAAGCCAGAACTTTGGTAGAGGTACCTACACATCCTTCTGATCGTCTCTTATCCTATCTACTTTGTATATCCTATCTACTTTGTAACTGCTGAAGAATAAATTCCAAATGGTTGATTTTTTTCTTTCAAAGTGCTGATCAGCTCCTTTTAATTAACAAATTTTAGTAAAATTATAAAAAAATGCCTCAATAAATTCCAAATTCTTGTATTTGTCTTTATACCAATGGTTCTTTCCTTCAAGCTCTTCAATATCCAACCAAACCTTTCCAAATTTTGCATTATTATTTTCTAATTTATTGAGTGTTTGAATAATTGTTCCTCTTAAATAAAAATTATTAATAAAGAAGGTCAAAACAGACAATTATATCTCAATCGTTATAGGTCTTGCAGGGCCCTATCCGAACTATAAGAACAATTTTACCGGTTATCCGAAATACTTTTGCTACTTAAGTAAAATCTATGGTGTTCGGTTTAATTACCTGGTCACTTAACCAAGTCATTTGACTTGTGGTTAACCAGTACTATATGAAAAGCAGTTTTTGGTCATTTAACCCCTACCGAGTTGTAAAAATTCTATCCTGCTCTATAGTGTAAAGATATAGCTATTAATTTCCTAAGGCTGAGCAGTAGGCGGCGTGGTGTAATGGATAACACATCAGTCCGGTCTACTGAAGATGCTGGTTCGCTCCCAGCCGCCGAATAACCTTTTGCACTAGCTAAAGGAGAGAAATAGCTATAGCCCAGCTGCTTTACTATAGTAAAGTTAACAAAAATTCCGAAGCTACGACTTGTACTCATAGTAAATAGGCCTTTACTTATAGTAAAGGACTATGTCGTTAAGTTTATAAAAGCAACTAGCATGAACTTAAAGGTAGTCCCTTATTAAGGAAGTCTCTTATTAAGAAAGTCTCTTATTAAAGGAAAACTAAAGGAAGTCTCTCTCTTATTACCACTTTAAAATTAATTCAAAAATTTTACCTAGCATTGTCACATATAACATTTTCCACCAATTTTGGTTTAACACAAGGCCAAATATAAATATCTACTTCTTTGATACCCGCTGCCCAAGCATTTTCTATATTAGCAACAGCATTATCATCAAAATAACCATTTGAACGACTAGCACGTACAATAACAAATTTTACTGACAATTTTTCTTTCAAACATTTAAATTTATCAATGCTTGTTAATGCAAATAGATCAACGCCTTCCTCTCCATTTAGAGGGTTCTTATCTATGCAAATACCATTTTGACAAATATAATTCTTTGATCCACAATCAATTGTATCAGTACACTCCATTATCCCATTTTGAACATATAGAGAAGGGTTGGACTGAATTATAATCATAAAGTTATGAACTATTTTAGCATCTTAGTAGTTATTTTTAAATATTAACACAACAGTAAGAACTGAAAAACTTGACTAGTAAAAATAAAACGCCTAATGATTTTATGTCCGATACTGTAATAACGCAGTAAATTACGGTAATACCGATGTCGCGTTTCTAAACGCGAATTGTAAATTTAATTAAAAATATAATTTTTATTGAAATTAATCATCCACATAACAATTTCCCAGACTTTATCTAACATAATCATCTTAAAGTTTTATATGTTCGTTGGCCTTATTTAAATGGCTTTCATTTTTCTACCAGTGAAGTTTTTTCTTCGATCATTTCTTAGTGCCCTTTTTCACACATTCTTTCCTTCCTTTTAATCAATTGTATTTTTTAATAAAAAGAAAATAAATAAATTTGTATTTTTCGGGTGGAAAAGTATTTTTAATTAGCGTTTTATCTGAGCCAAACGCTAAACTAAAAAAGTAGAAAAAGCTAGCCAAAAACTAAAAAAAAAGAGTAATCTTTAGTGTTACCGTTACTGTACCAATCAAATTTTGGAATTTCGGTATTATCGTTACGAATTAACCAAAATACACATTTGCCGAAAACTATTAAAAATACGCCCACGGTCTTCAGTTTCGAAGCTCGTATAGAGACACGCTTCATTTACACACTAGGGTCGAAAAACATATTTGGAATCATTGTAAGAAATGAATTGAAGAATTGACTAGGATTATCACTAATACATTGATCTGCCAAATCTTAAAAATTGAAGTGAGGTCCGACTGTATCAAATCTAAAATTATTTAATCCTTTAAGAATTACCTTAACTCTGGCTTCGGCTTTAGCTGCAGCTTTACAAATATAACCTTTTGGTGTATACCATGGTGCCCATGGAACACTGTCTGCGAATTGCCGAAAAACTTCCTGGTCTACCTGTGGAAATTTGTTATAATACAGTAAACTCCTATACTGGACGTTATGAAACTTTCAATATACTGAACTCTAGAGTGGATTCTATAAACACTTTTTTCTATAAAGAACTTTCACTAGTCTGTTAATTAAGGTTGCCGTTTTCGAATCGGGCATCATTTTGATCGGCGATCTTAACATTGGACCGAGATACAAAAAAACGCTGCGCAAAGAGACACAAGCGTCCCGCCGACGCCAATAGCACTACTTTGTCATAACTTTGTCAAATGTTATTCAATTACGTTGCTTTTGATGTCTATCAAATAAGCTCGACAAGCTCTTTCGAATGAGGTATTACTATTTGTTTAATCGCATTTTTAGCCCAAAATATGAGCTTGTTCCACCCATTTATTTTTCAATTTTCGGAGATCTGCATCTCTGGCCCAGAGTTAAGAGATTGATTTTAATGTCATTCGCACAGCTCTACGACACCTATAAACTCTGACTGACTTCCCATTTTTTTAATATTTTGAGGAAGGAAAAAGGAGGGGGTATACGAAATTCGATTTACCTAGATCTACATATATAAATATCAAATATTTACATTAGTTCCATCTTCAAAATTCTGTGATCCATAATTTATGCCGATCCAATATTTTTTTAAATCAAAATTGTCAGTAATAAAATTAAATTCATGTAGACTATGTATCGAAGTAAAGTTTGCGTTTAAAAGTCCACATCGATATACACCATTATCAAAGTTTCCTTCTGGTAGAGATCCATAAAAACAGAGTTCATTTCTATAATTTAGCCATCCCTCAAGGCATCCATGATGACGTCCTGTTTGAGAAAATTTATATTTATGGAATGTAAAAAGGAGGGGTTTAGGTGTGAAAAATGCAAAGAGGGAATCCGCTACTTGTCCTTTTGCAGACAAGTAGATAGCGGACTGGCCATTTAATTGAAATTGTTAGAAACTGTCCTTTCTGGTTAATATTCCCAAAAATTTTTATATTGCCTAGTTGGCTCCTTAATAATGTACCTTCTCTTTTTAGCTCAGCCGAAACTCCCAAAATAATTAACAGGAATAAGATGAAAGGGCAAATTGACAATTTAACAGTATTATTAGAAGGCATTTTTTGATAAATTAATTGAATAAAGCTAAGCTAATAAAAATAAAGTGTAAATTGTAATAAGAACTTCGAATGACAAAACTCGGTCCAGACAAAACTTCAACCAACAAAACTCCTTCTCAAAACTTCATCTGACGAAAACTTCGTATGACCAAAACTTAGTTAAAAGAGAAATGCATTTTCAATAGTTTGGGTTTTTCAGGCGTGGCCATATATTAGAAAAATGTGTGAACAGATTTTGGACGCCCTGAAAAGATTTTGGAAAATTTCGGTACTTTTCGGTATAGGTTCTTTTCGCTACTTACGGTACCGGTACCGAAAAAATCTAATTGCCGATTTAGCTAGTTGGAACAACCCCAGTTGTAAAATTAAGCAGCATTGCTCGTGCCAAAATAACCCTAAGCTGTCGAAAATGCATATTTTTCTCTTTGGACTAAGTTTTGGTCATACGAAGTTTTGTCAGTCGAAGTTTTGTCTGTTCAAAAATATACATAAAATTGTAATAAATATGATTGACATTTATATGTAGTCGTCCTTATCTATATTGCCAATCAAACATAAGGTGATAAAAATGGGAAAATGGTCTAGGGAAGATGGTATGTATGTATGAACGAGTCCACTTTATATATTAGTGATGCTCGGGTATCCCGATCCTGACTCCCGAATAGGGAAATTTTTTCGTGTTTTTGGCCGCCCGATGTCAATTCCTGAATAAGTCGGGAAATTTTTAAGTCGAGAAATCCTGAGAATGGCTTTTTCTTTTAAAACTTCATTTTTATTTAAGGAAAACGGAAAGAAATATTTAAATTTTTTCTCGATCACTTAACCTTCGTGGTTAGGTTAAGTTCGCTCACTTTGATATTTTGATGGGGCTGAGAAGAAAAACCCCGGGAGTATGGTCATGGAATGACCTCAGTTTATTATTAAGAAATTAATAAACTAAATTTATTAATTTCTTATTAATAAATTAATTATTACACTGTCCCAAAAATATACCGTATTTTCTCTAAAATAGCCCCCGGGGGTTATTTTTTCGATCGACCTCTAGAGGGGGGCTATTTTAGAGAGGGGGGCTATTTTGGAGAGGGGGGCTATTTTTTTCGATGTCTAAATTTAAAAAAAAACTAAAATTTATTACCAAAAATGGAAGGTTTCTTGACGCGAAAATTCTCTAATTTTTTTGTGGTGCTGAAATCGAAAGAAATCTGGCTTCATGTCATGGGAAATTTCGAAAAATTTTACCTGTCACGCCCAAAGGCAAGATTTTTGTCTTCATGTCATCCCAAAAAACAACAATTTTTAAAAATATGTCGAGGTTACTAGACTAAATCCTCAAACAGAGATATTGAGAGACTAATAGAAAAGTGATATTAGTGAATGAGACTCTTAATCACCAAATTAAGGCATTAGCAGAGATATCGTGCAAATTATGAAATATAAGTTATTTGGTGGGATATCGAGTGAATTTGATGGATTAAGGGTGTTTGAGAGGATTAAGGGAAATATCAATGGATTTGAAGATAATGGTAACGGATATCCGTAGATTCGGTTGGATATTGGATTATCCTCTCAGATCCACCATATCCCTTTTAATTCCCAAGATCCCTGCTAATGCCCCAAATTCACAATCTCAATCAAAATCCCGATTCTCATTAATCAACGATATCCCTTTTAATCCATAACAACTACCTAATATTCCTCAAAATCTCTCAAAATCCAGAGATATCCACTTAATCGCTTGATGTCCACAACTTAACTATGATATTCACTTTAATCTCTACAAATCCACCGATATCTATATTAATCCTTTTTAATCTTATTCAACTATAGGGAATCAACTGTGCCATGCTCTAAAAACAAAATTCCAAAAAAATATATTTTTATGGGGGGGGGGCTATTTTAGGAGGGGGGCTATTTTGGAGAGGGGGGCTATTTTTTTCGATCAACTCCTAGAGGGGGGCTATTTTAGAGAGGGGGGCTATTTTGGAGAGGGGGGCTATTTTAGAGAAAATACGGTACATCCACCTATATTTTGTGGCTTAAGTCCATAAGTTTTTAACGTATTCGAATGAAAATTTAATACGTAACGCAGAAACACATTTTGAAACTATATATAAAATTTGAAAAAATTCTAATTGTGCACTCAATATTTACAACTATTTATTTGTAATATATGTGTCCCATAAATATACATCCACCTTTTAAAAAAGTTATTTCCAACAAAATCTACAAAAATTTCAATAAACTTACATATGTATATATCAGGGGTGTGGCGATTTTAAAAAAGCGAACGGCGAAAGACCCCCGATTTCCGTCCAAAAAAGGCGGAAATCGGCGAAAGACGAAAGGCGAAACTCGCATACCCCTGATATATATCATTATAATCCGTTAAAAACTTATGGACTTAAGCCACAAAATATTGGTAGATGTATATTTTTATGACAGAGTGTATTATAGGGTTTTAATTTATTATTAATTTCAAAAATAAGCATAAAAATATACATAGATAAAAATTGCTAATTTTAAAATATCTTTAAATAAGATACTAAATATTTCTGATAAGTATTATTAGTCAAATGTTAACTATTGTTCATTTTTAGAGCAAAATATATTACAAAAAATATTCTTATCTTTTACATACTATTTTTTTAATTTAGCAAAAATGTATTTGTTTCGTTTAAACTTGCATACTAAATATGAGTGGAAAAATATATTTGATAAAATGCATATAAATGAACTTAAAATCTATAAATGAACATATAAATTAACTTAAAAAATTGTTTAGAATTTTTAAAGAATTTTTTAAATTTTTTTAAATTTTAAACGTACTTATTTTGGAAGAACGTACCTACAAATGGACTCTGGTTAAAAAATTAAATTTAACCTTAAAAATTCTCAATATTTTCGCCTGTGTCGCAAAAAATGGAAGAATTTTAGCTTTTTGACTTTTAAAATTCTCAAAATTTTCGCCTCTGGTTCAAAAAAATTTTGAAAATTTTTTTGAAAAAAAATTTTTTGAAATTTTTTGAAATTATTTGAAAATAATCCTCGTAAGTACTTCCAAATTGAAATACTTGTACTTACACTTAACATTTTCTCGATCCGAACGCTGTGTTAATACCATTATAATTTTTATCTATGCACACAGTATCTTAACCTGGTTCTTTAAGCCGTTTCAGTGGCTTTAAAATAAATAAAAACTTACTTATTTTTTCTTCTATGCAACTTTAGCAAGTTTTAGCATTTTTTTCACCCTCTTCTTATTCTACGGCCTCAGAAGATCACATTTTTTGCCACTATAAATTTGCCAAAATCTATGTATAAATTTTTTTAGGTCGCTGACACAAACCTATACATTTCTTTATGATTTTTCAACCCTTTTTTACTTAAATATTTAAATTTCACAAAATTTACTTAAAAAATTACAAAAAATAAATTTTATATTTATGATATTCTGCAATTTATACAATTTTAAAAAATGCTTTTATTAAATTGATAACCTCTCTTTTTATTGTATTTTTTAAAAAGATTATTACTTGTTGCTTTCACTATATATTTTTAAATTTTGAATAAATTTTAATTTTCTTTATTTAAAATATTTTCCGAGTATTCCAAACCAAAATTTATAACGTTCAATATCCTTGGTTAATTAAATACCTTCTCAGGGCCCATTTTAATTGCCCACTAGTTGCGTGATCTAATTATTCTTTTTTACTTACAGTGGCGTAAATTTAAATAGGGGGGTGGGGATTTATAAGGATTATATATCTTCTATAGATTTATTATGGCTTCTTCTCTAGCACTTCGGCGCTATTTCTGTAGTTCTTGGCCGCCTCAAATCGAATTTATAAGGATTATTTATCTTCTATAGATTGATTATGCCTTCTTCTCTAGCTCTTCGGTGCTATTTCTGTAGTTCTTAGGGGCCCAAAATTGGATTTATAAGGATTATTTATCTTCTATAGATTGATTATGCCTTCTTCTCTAGCTCTTCGGTGCTATTTCTGTAGTTCTTAGGGGCCCAAAATTGGATTTATAAGGATTATTTATCTTCTATAGATTGATTATGCCTTCTTCTCTAGCTCTTCGGTGCTATTTCTGTAGCTCTTAGGGGCCCAAAATTGGATTTATAAGGATCATTTATCTTTTATAGATTGATTATGCCTTCTTCTCTAACTATTCGGCAATATTTATGTAGTTCTTATGTCCCTCAAATGGGATTTATAAGGATTATTTATCTTCTATAGATAGATTATGGTTTCTTCTCTAGCCCCTTTGATAAAATCTAGTGGCATATTTGATTTCAAGAAGTTCGGTAACCCAATTTGGGAGTTGAGCATCATTTTGGAACCTCACATCTCGGAAATGATTTTTTATCGAACGGAACAAGGGGTAATCAGACGGCGCAATATCCGTAGAATAAGGCGGCTGAAATAAAAGTTGCCATCCAAGTGTCTCCGTAATGTGGGATCGAGTTGCATTCGCGAGATGCGGGGGTGCATTTTCCTGTTGAAAGACAACTTGACCATAACGAGCCGCACGAGCAGTGAAACCATCAAAGACAATATGAACTCTGTCCAATATTGTCCTGTAGAGTTCGACCGTCAATCCTTTGCCCTTAGGAGTTAATTCCCAGTGTACATTCACAAATTTGGGCTAAATTTGGGGGTTTTGGCATCTAGGCCCATATCTCCATCACGGAATTTTTTGTAAGATCGTTTGATTATTGCAAAAGATGCCCAACTTGTGCCCTTCAAGACGGCATTTTCATTTTTGGTTTACGTTGTACCTAGACCGAGTTTGAAGCAATACAAAACAATAGCCCGAATTTCAGATTTTGAGTTTAAAAATTTTTTAAAAAACTGCAAAAATCAAAAAAATTTTTTAAATGGTTTAGAATAGTAGTAAAAAGCGTGAACTATCGACTCAAGTAAATGTAAAATAATTTTAACTAAAATTCGAATACCTATACATAAAAGAAAACTAAAAATGCGAAAAGGGCTCATTATTTATCTGACAACCCATTATTTACTATTTTCTATTTGGATAAATTATATTTTGTAAAATAATAAAATTTTATAAAAGAAATAAGAATAGTTTAGATTTATTTATTCAGAAGATGGACTTATATTGTATTATTCCACATTATTTTACTCGACAGAAATAAAAGTTTATGTGCATTTAGTTTTTTAGAGAATGGACTTATAATGTATTATTACACATTCTTTTGCTCGAGAATTCTTTTATCGAAAATTTGTATATTTATCTATATATAAATTATATTTACTATTTTCTATTTGGATAAATTATATTTTGTAAAATAATAAAATTTTATAAAAGAAATAAGAATAGTTTAGATTTATTTATTCAGAAGATGGACTTATATTGTATTATTCCACATTATTTTACTCGACAGAAATAAAAGTTTATGTGCATTTAGTTTTTTAGAGAATGGACTTATAATGTATTATTACACATTCTTTTGCTCGAAAATTCTTTTACCGAAAATTTGTAGATTTATCTATATATAAATTATATTTACTATTTTCTATTTGGATAAATTATATTTTGAAAATAATAAAATTTTATAAAAGAAATAAGAATAGTTTAGATTTATTTATTCAGAAGATGGACTTATATTGTATTATTCCACATTATTTTACTCGACAGAAATAAAAGTTTATGTGCATTTAGTTTTTTAGAGAATGGACTTATAATGTATTATTACACATTCTTTTGCTCGAAAATTCTTTTACCGAAAATTTGTAGATTTATCTATATATAAATTATATTTACTATTTTCTATTTGGATAAATTATATTTTGAAAATAATAAAATTTTATAAAAGAAATAAGAATAGTTTAGATTTATTTATTCAGAAGATGGACTTATATTGTATTATTCCACATTATTTTACTCGACAGAAATAAAAGTTTATGTGTATTTAGTTTTTTAGAGAATGGACTTATAATGTATTATTACACTTTCTTTTGCTCGAGAATTCTTTTACCGAAAATTTGTATATTTATCTATATATAAATTATATTTACTATTTGGATAAATTATATTTTGTAAAATAATAAAATTTTATAAAAGAAATAAGAATAGTTTAGATTTATTTATTCAGAAGATGGACTTATATTGTATTATTCCACATTATTTTACTCGACAGAAATAAAAGTTTATGTGCATTTAGTTTTTTAGAGAATGGACTTATAATGTATTATTACACATTCTTTTGCCCGAGAATTCTTTTACCGAAAATTTGTAGATTTATCTATATATAAATTATATTTACTATTTTCTATTTGGATAAATTATATTTTGAAAATAATAAAATTATATAAAAGAAATAAGAATAGTTTAGATTTATTTATTCAGAAGATGGACTTATATTGTATTATTCCACATTATTTTACTCGACAGAAATAAAAGTTTATGTGCATTTAGTTTTTTAGAGAATGGACTTATAATGTATTATTACACATTCTTTTGCTCGAGAATTCTTTTACCGAAAATTTGTATATTTATCTATATATAAATTATATTTACTATTTTCTATTTGGATAAATTATATTTTGTAAAATAATAAAATTTTATAAAAGAAATAAGAATATTTTAGATTTATTTATTCAGAAGATGGACTTATATTGTATTATTCCACATTATTTTACTCGACAGAAATAAAAGTTTATGTGCATTTAGTTTTTTAGAGAATGGACTTATAATGTATTATTACACATTCTTTTGCCCGAGAATTCTTTTACCGAAAATTTGTAGATTTATCTATATATAAATTATATTTACTATTTTCTATTTGGATAAATTATATTTTGAAAATAATAAAATTATATAAAAGAAATAAGAATAGTTTAGATTTATTTATTCAGAAGATGGACTTATATTGTATTATTCCACATTATTTTACTCGACAGAAATAAAAGTTTATGTGCATTTAGTTTTTTAGAGAATGGACTTATAATGTATTATTACACATTCTTTTGCTCGAAAATTCTTTTACCGAAAATTTGTAGATTTATCTATATATAAATTATATTTACTATTTTCTATTTGGATAAATTATATTTTGAAAATAATAAAATTATATAAAAGAAATAAGAATAGTTTAGATTTATTTATTCAGAAGATGGACTTATATTGTATTATTCCACATTATTTTACTCGACAGAAATAAAAGTTTATGTGCATTTAGTTTTTTAGAGAATGGACTTATAATGTATTATTACACATTCTTTTGCTCGAAAATTCTTTTACCGAAAATTTGTATATTTATCTATATATAAATTATATTTACTATTTTCTATTTGGATAAATTATATTTTGAAAATAATAAAATTTTATAAAAGAAATAAGAATAGTTTAGATTTATTTATTCAGAAGATGGACTTATATTGTATTATTCCACATTATTTTAATCGACAGAAATAAAAGTTTATGTGCATTTAGTTTTTTAGAGAATGGACTTATAATGTATTATTACACATTCTTTTGCTCGAAAATTCTTTTACCGAAAATTTGTAGATTTATCTACCGTATTATCTCTAATAGAATGCCCGGGCATTCTATTTTTCAATCACCTTCCAAAGGGGCATTCTATTAGAGGGGGGCATTCAAATGGAGGGGGGCATTGTATTTTTCGATGAGTAAATTTTTTAAAGTTTGAAAAAATTTTTATCACAAAATTCTAAAATTTTATAAATTTTCGCCTGCGGCGCTGAAAAAAGATGAAATAATACTAAATAATTTTCACTTTATGTCCCCGATATACTATTTAATCTCATCAGATCCCACATAATTCATCCAAATTCTCTTATATCCTTTTAGTCTTTCCGAATCCTCCTTAATTTTTGAACAAATTAACGAAAATAGACCAAACCGATTTTTTTAGAACATTCTAAAAAATTTTTATTAAGCCCCCGTACCCCAATCCTAACCCCGACCATATTTTACTCCCTCGAACGGAAACATGCAACGAACAATTCGAAAACCCCGTACTTCGACAACCCCGTCACTAGAGTGTATGCAACACTACTTCCAAGGCTTCCAAAAATTCGAAAATTTTTGCCTTTATCTAAATCATCTGATTAGATAAAGGCAAAAATTTTCATCCCGATATCCCCATAACCCTTCATGAACACTCGATATCCTCTATATCATACAACTCACCCGATATCCCTTTGATTCTACTGATATCCCCTATATCCTTAAAATACAATTATATCCCTTAATCCAACGATATTAATCAAATCCCCTGCTATATTTATGTTTAAGAGCATACTCATCTTTAAAAATTTAATTCTAAGATTTTTATTGATTAACTTCAGTGAAACCAATGCTTAAACATAGATATTTTTGGATATTATAACATTTTTCGTTAGTACCGGAGTACCGCGGTAGTACCGGAAATTTTTCACCGGTAATGACCGGTACCGGTACTTTTCGGTACTACCGGTACCGGAAAAATCCAGTTGCCTAACACACACTAGTTTAAATAATAGTTTAAAAAATGGCAAGAAAAATAATTAAAAGTGAATATGTAGTAAACGTTTTAAATATAAATAGTAATATCTTTTTTTATTTAGAAAAATTTCAGTAAAAAAAGGGGGGGCATTCTATTAGAGGGGGGCATTCAAATGGAGGGGGGCATTGTATTTTTCGATCTTCCGCTAGAGGGGCATTCTATTAGAAGGGGGCATTCAAATGGAGGGGGCATTCTAATAGAGATAATACGGTATATCTAAATTATATTTAATATTTTCTATTTGGATAAATTATATTTTGAAAATAATAAAATTATATAAAAGAAATAAGAATAGTTTAGATTTATTTATTCAGAAGATGGACTTTTATTGTATTATTCCACAAGTAGTTAGTAATACCACTTTTTCGTGGGAGAATTAATGACTTTTTGGCGCAACCCAAGGGTTAGGGGGTTTTCCCTTTTGATCCTAAAGGTATAGGGGGTTTCCCTTTTGATCTCCTAAGGGTATTGTAGGGGTCTAATTAAGATTAATTACAGTATACCAAATTCGCGCAATTTTTTCTGAGGATAACCCAAGGGTTTAGGGGGTTTCCTTTTTGATCTCCCAAAGGTTTTGGAGGGGTCTAATTAAGGTTAATTACAGTATACCAATTTCGCACAATTTTTCAAAAGGAAACCCAAAGGTTAAGGATGAATAATTAAATTTAAAGAAATAAAACGAATGCAATTTATGACTCCTTTACATTTTTAAATTTAAAAATAAAAGGAAAATTAAAATTTTATTTAAATAAAAAGATTAAAAAAGATACCAATTATGAATAATTAATTGCAAATTATAAACTATTAGGTATTTTTTAGATGTTTTTGGTACCATTTGATAAAGTAAAATAAATAATAGAGAAAATAAACAAAAAATAAATAAAACAATTAGGTAATTCATAATTTAGCCAGGTATAACAAGAAAAAGAGAAAGATTAAATTTATTGTACCTCAAAAGCATATTATTGATTAATAGTTTTAATTATTTTTTGTTTTATTTTCCTATTATTATCTTTTTGTTTAGAAGTAAGAGTATTCGGGTCAGCATGAAATACTGACCCTAAATCGAATAACATAGGGAATTTTTCTTCAAGCTTTAACTCAGGCTTTAATTTATCAATATCTTTTACGATGCTAAGAATATGTGGATTCTTAGTCTTATTACAGATTGCGACCAATGTTTCTTTCACGCCGAGCTTAAAACTAAATTTAAAAAACTCTTCAGGAGCATCTCCAACAACCGCAGGATCCTCCCATTTCGGCTCCTTGAAATTCTTCCATTTTACTAAAAATTTTATTGGGTTGCCATCTTCATCCCTACGAACATCTATTATTTCGTCAAAAGCCCAAAACGGTTCGTTGTTTATTACCGAATCAGGAAAAACAAGACGCTTAAATTAATTATTTAACATAGGTTTTAGAGAGATTTGTTCTAATATATATATATATATATATAATTATATATAATATGATATATAATTATAAATATTAAAATAATTTTATAGAAGAAAACTTACTCCATCTTCATTCCTTTCTGCAAATTTTCTACGTTTTTTGATGCATTTTGTTGGTGAGTGAGCATCAGTATTATCACGACAGCGGCATTTTTTACTAGTAGAAGAGGAAGAAGTATTAGTTGTTGGAATAGCTGATGAAGATGAATTAGTAGTAGTTGGAATAGTTGATGAAGAAGTATTAGTAGTTGGAATAGCTGATGAAGATGAATTAGTAGTAGTTGGAATAGTTGATGAAGAAGTATTAGTAGTTGGAATAGCTGATGAAGATGAATTAGTAGTAGTAGGAATAGTTGATGAAGATGTTTTAGTAGTAGTAGGAATAGTTGATGAAGATGTTTTAGTAGTAGTAGGAATATTTGATGAAGATGAATTAGTAGTAGGAATAGTTGATGAAGATGTTTTAGTAGTAGTAGGAATAGTTGATGAAGATGTTGTAGTAGTAGTAGGAATATTTGATGAAGATGAATTAGTATTAGTAGGAATATTTGATGAAGAAATGGTAGTAGTATAATTAGTAGTAGTAGAAGGATTAGTAGTATGAAAAGTTAAAGATGAAGAAGATGAAGAAGAATTCTACTAGGTAGATAATATTAAAAATATATTATTAAATACCTTTTTTTCAGTTAACTTAAAGAGAACCCATTTTCTATAAAAATTCATATTCTTTTGTGAATATTCCCATTTATTTGGGTTAGAGAGAAGATTCTAAATAAATAATTTTAAAATATTCAAATAAATATCGTTCACTTCTAACGCAGCCAGGGACATTAAACCACAATCAAACCCATTATTTTGTTGGGGACATTCCATAAAAACACATTTGCCAAATAAAAATCCTTCACCGATTATATATTTTATTGGTAATACAGCCTCTTTCCAGGTATTTGATGTTTGATCTCTAAAATTTTAAATAACTTACAAAAAAATGTCTAAACAGTTTTACATTGGGCCTGTTGTGTGTAAACTGTCATAATATAACTAATATATCAATAATATAACTAATATATCAACTAATGCTTTATCGTTTGCTGTAATTCTTATTAGAAACGCATGTTCTCTTCTAGAAATACAAAAGGAATAAAATGTTCAACTTGCGTTTTGTTTTATTCCTAAAAAATAGATGAAAATTAGTAAGCCTAAAGAATAATGAAATTTGTTAAAAATTTACTATATTTAAAAGATTCGCAGAAAATATAATAATTTTATAAAACAAATAAGAAATTATGATTTTATTAATTAATTAGAGTAAAAAGATACCATAAGTATTCCTAAGCTCTTCAAGATTAATGTCCAAGACTGGAGCCTGTTTCTCCTTTTTTTAGCAATTATGTGTAAAGTATCTGCATTCACAACATGTATGTTGTATTTAGAGGAAATTAATTCTGCATATTGCCCAATCACTAAATCATCAAGAAATTGAGATTCCTGTAAACAACAAAAAATTAATAGTAGTAGTAGTAGTTGTTGTTTTTTTAGCAATATTTGAAGAAGAAGAATTAGTAGCATTTGGAATAGTAGAAGCTGTTGCCATTTTTGAAGGACAAGGTTTTGAACCATCCAAATTTTTTGAAATTAAATCACTCTCTAAAATAACATCTATTAGTATTTGTAAATTAATTGAAATCTCATTTATTCTAACAAATTAAATTATAAAAAGTACTTTTATTAGCCAACGGATTGTCATCTAAATTTGCATATTTATAAAAAATTTTAAAGCTCATATAACTTACATTCAAAATCATCTCCACTATCCTGAGAAGAGTCAGAAGAAGAATTGAAAAATATATGCATATTAATTTAAAGTTTTAAATTAAATTTTGCTAAAATTTAATAAAAATAATAAAAATAGAATTAATCGAAAATAGTAAAAAAATGAATGACTATAAGTAAATAGAAGAAAACTAATAATTTTAAAATCAATATTAACCCATTTTCCTACATTTATTAATTTTTGCTCTTTGCCTTCTTTTCTCTTTTAAACTTTTTTCCTTAAGACATTTTTGTCCAGACAGAACAAAATTACCGTATACGAAGAGTGAACATATCCCAAAAGATCACATTGTCAACTAAAAGCTTACTTTGACAAATAAATTTTTGGGGAAGCTAGGTCCCAAGAGTTATTGAATAAAGTGAATTTAAATAAAATATTTATCTTTAAAATTAAAATACAATTAAATATATTTGTAAAGAATTAATGGAAAATTAAAACTGAAGATAATAGGGAGATCTGCCTATTGTTTATATAGGGGATTTAATGGACAATAGGCAGAGATTTAAACAATAATGAATAGAGAAGTGATATAAAAAATAGTATTATCGAGGGGTGAAAAGACAATAGTTTCCGGAAAAAAGAAGAGCAAAGAAGGTGTCAAAGTGGAAAACATGGGAAAATAATTTATGAAATTGTCTGTCGTGGACAGGTGAAATAAAGGGAAAAATAGGAAGAAATATTTAAATTTATTAATAATTATAATTTCGTGTTCCTTACACGACACTGGCGGCCGCGCGAAGACGTATTTCCTCGTTTCTTTCTTCTTCGTCTTTCTTCTCATCCTTAATTTTCCTCATTGTGTTCATAATTATTTCTTCTGTTTTTTCAGATTCTGGTTTTTTTCCTATCATTATTAATACCTGTACCAAGAATCTTCCGATTCTAGTATTTTTTATATATTTAAGTAGAAAAGGGAGAATATTATCGAATAGCCAGATGTATGTTATATACAGAGCTACCATTCTAATCCACATTTTTTCAAGATCAATTTCCCAAATTTGTTCAAGAATGCTTGTAAGTGGATTTTTGACTGTTTCTTCAGTGTGTACGTATTCTCCATTTTTTATTGCATTTTCAATTTTTTCTTGTTCAAATTTTTTGTCTATTCCATATGTTTGGAACATTTGGAGAATTTCAATTCTAGGGTCACTATAGTTCTTTATAATTAAATTGTGGAATGCGTGTGTTTCAATTTGAGGGAGGTGTATTGGTTTTTGTAGGTCGAGTGTTAATTCATGTATTTGTTTTTCATTTATTTCTTTATTTTTTCCCGTCTTTTGATCAATTCTCAACAATTTTTTCCCGATAAATATAGTTATAAATCTCTCATATGAACATGGTGTTTCGCTTGCTTTTTCTACTATAGTTAATGTTTTTGGGTCAAGAAATGCTTTTATTATTTTTTCTTTTAAAGTGACATTTAAAATCTCTTTGTAGCATTCTCTTTTCTCTTTGTAGCATTTTTCATCTTTTTGTAGCATCTCTTTGTAGCATTTTTCATTTGGTAGAAATGTGATGTTCTCATAAGGTATTGGAAAGCATGTTCTTGTCTCTAATATTTCATTGGATATCCATTTACCTAAGACATATGGTGTATTCATGATTAACTTAGCTACAATGTTGCTGTCGGTTCCGCTTATTAATTTGTTTTGGTGTTCTCCGTTAATATCTTTGGCACAAAGGATACTAGTCAAATGGTTAAATACTTTTTTAACTTTCTCTGTAGAGAGTATTTCGGCGGCTGTTAGTTCTGCGGCTAATTGGTTACTCAAAATTAATCCGCTTCTGATGTTTTTATTTTCTCGTTTTCTTCTTATTTTTTCTTTTAAGCTCAATATTTGGTATTGCTGTGCTGGTACTGCGTAACCTTGCTCGCTTATGATTAATTCTTTATTACAATCTATTATTTTTGTGGGGTTATTTGAAAATGAAATTCCTATCTCTTTATTATCTGCTAACCAAATTCTACCCATCCATGTGCCTTTCCATTTCCTAACTCTTGAAAATTTACACATTTTTTCGTTTTTTTCTTTATTTTCTGCTTCCCAAATAATCAGTGAATCATCTTCTAAAAGGCAAGCTGCGTTTTCATATCGGCAATGTGAAATATCAACTCCTGGGGAAAATATTGAAGAGGAATCTGGTTTAGCGTAAATGCTTATTTTACTCAAGAAACAATTTGATTCGCCTGTTTCTTGATATCCGATTGACCAATAAGAGTATTCTATCTTTGCTTTATTATTTGTATGACTTGTGTTTCTGCTTCCAGTTAATTCCCCTAATCTACATTTTGATTTTTTCCATATTCTGTTGCATTCCTCTATGCTTATTTCTTCTTTTCTGTTTGTCGAAAAAATGTGTGGAATGTTTAATAAATCCTTTTTGTATTTATAATTTGTGCTTAATATAGAACAATGTGCAGCTGGTATTGGAACAAGGTCTATATTTGGTTGATAGATGTCGAAACTGTGTGTTGTAGGGAGAGGTGGATTTTCTGTAAAATTCACACAAGGTTGATGATTTTTCTTTATTCTCCAATACATTTGATTTTTCTGCCCGGGGCATATCATTGGCGATTGTAGGAGACTCCCAGGTAAAATAATTGCAAGAATGCAAAAAAAGAGTATATTATCCGTAACTTTTCGCTTTTTATGTTTCGATTTTAGTATGATACTTTGTTCTCTGATCACCTCGTTTTCTACTTTTCTTGGGATCTCTAGGCTGTATAAATGGTTAGGTGGTCGATTTAATATTTTGCCATTTCCCAATTTTAATTTTATTGATCTGTTTTTGTCATTTTCTATTACTTTTCCAATTTTCCAACAGCCTTTTGGTAGTTTCTCGTCATAAATTTGAACTATTTCACCTACTTGTGGAGTTCCTTTTGCCGAAAATTTAGGATTATGATGTTCATTTCTCCTTTCTCTTAACATTATTAGATAATTGATTGACCAATATTCCCAAAATTTATTAATAATAGTGTTGTGTTTTTTCCACTCAATAACCATTTTTCCAGCAGAATCTGCGTTTGGAAGATAATCTGGATCCTTTTCTACTGATATTGGTGGAAATCCTTGGTGAGCGAACGGGTATGTGAAATCAATCGGTCGTAAAATTATTGTTTCTGGTTCATCATCTATTTGGATTAATGGCCTACAATTTATGATGGCTTCGACTTCACAAATAAGTGTGTTAAAATCGTCATTGTCTAATATTTTTCTTCCTATTGATTTCCTTATGTTAGATTTTATCATTCCGTTAATCCTCTCATATACCCCTCCCTCCCACGGTGCGAGTGGTGTTATAAATTTCCAATTAATGTTTTCTTCAGCAAAATACTTTTGTAGTCCTTCGTCGATTATCTGATCCGGTTTAATTCTTTTCAATGTTTTTTCTGCCAATTTAAAACTCGAACCATTATCAGACAATATATAGTCTGGTCTTGTTCTTCTAGCTACAAATTTTCTGAAAGCATTTAGAAATGCGTGGGTGCTGATACTAGTAACTACTTCGAGATGGATGGTGCGAGTTGATAGGCAAGTTAATAGCAAGATCCATCTTTTACTGCGTTCTTCGTCAATGTCTTTCACTATTATTGGTCCCATGAAATCTAACCCTGTATTTTGAAAAACTCTAGATGGCGTTATTCGTGATTCTGGTAGTGGTGGCATTTTAGCTAATTGGTATGGTTTAAGCCTCTGGCATTTTTCTAAACAACTTTTTAAAGTATTTTTTACGAGATTTCTTGCTCTAGGTATAAAATATGTCAACTTTAAATTGGCTAATGTTGATTGTAGACCTGAATGTTGTCTTGATTTGTGCTCATTTAGTATTATGTGTTTTGTTAATGGATCATTTCTGGGTAAATATATTGGATTTGCAAAATCATAACCATTTGGTAAGTTCTGGAGTCTAGTTTTGCACCTTAAAACATTATTTTCGTCGTAGAATAAATTTAGCGTTTCTATTTGTGCTGTAGGGAGATTTTCTCGTGTTTGTGCTTGCTTGATTAATAATATTTTAGTAAGTTTAATATCGTTCGCATCGAAGTTTCCTTTTATTTTGATTTTAGAGAGCCACGGTTTTTCTATTTTATTTAATTTTGACCAAATAGTTATATTAATGAATCTAAGTATGAACATAGTTGTGTATATGAGCTTCCAGAAAGAGCTATATTTTTCAACTCTTGGAATAAAGTCATTTTTCTCTCCGACATTTGCTAATTTGTAACATAACACTGGAGTTTGAGGTTCGGTTTTTATTGTGAATGATCGATCGTTCGGCCAATTCTGTTCATCTTTTCCCAACCATAAAGGTCCGTTCCACCAAAGACTGTTTTTAGCTAATTCAGGGCCCGATGAACCTTTACTTCCAATATCCGCTGGATTATCCTTCGTGGGGACATATCTATACTCGATCTCTTTGTTTTGTCTTATTTCCATTACTCTGTTATTTATAAAAGTTTCTTTATGTTTAATAGTCTGGATCCAAGAAGTAGCGATTAAAGAGTCACTCCAAAGTATGGTTTTTTCTATTGGCTGTTTTATCTCGTTTGTTACAAATGAAATAGCTCTGGTTCCTATAAGAATCGCGAGAAGCTCCAATCTAGGGATGGTCAAAGTTTTCTCTTTGCCTTTAGGAACAATTCTATTTTTAGCAAAAATTAAGCTTGTATTTGTTTTATGTGGACATGTAATTCTAAGGTATATATTTATAGCGTATGCTTTCATAGAGGAATCAGCGAAGCAGTGCATTTGTAGCGTTTCGGTGTTATCACAGCCGTGGACTATTTTCCTGGGCCTATTGAATTCCTGTTCTACCCAACCATCTATTATTTGATTTATTTCAATTAATTCATTTTCTTCTAATTTATCATTCCAATTTATGTTACGAGCACAGACTTTTTGATAAAGAAGTTTAGCTGGAAGTAATGTTGGACCAATCAATCCTAGCGGATCGAAAATTGAGTGAATCAGTGACAAAAGTTCTCTTTTTGTTATGGTTTGATAATTACCACCTGGTAGTTTTTGGCAATACTCATCTTTTTCTATTTCCCATTTTATTCCTAGGAATTTAAGGGATTTAGATTCTATACTGGGGTGTTTGTCATTTTCCTCAAATATATTATTTCCTTCGACTGAATTACAACAAAATTCTCTAACTCTCATTTTTGCTCTATTAAATATCTGAATTAATTCTTTATATTTTTCTTGTATCTCGTTTGTATTTTTAGCACCCAGAATTATATTGTCCATATACAAATTAGTTTTAATTTCCTCAGACAAGGGACTTTTTATTTTCTCGAGATGATGTAATATTGTAGCTATAAGGAGAAATGGGCTTGAAATAACGCCGAATAATACGCGAGTAAATCTGTAGCTGATTAAATTTGTGTAGTCCGGTTGGTGTTTTATATCTTTCACCCAGAGGAATCTAGTAACGTCCCTGTCTTCCGGTCTCAATTGGATCTGTAAAAAAGCCTTAGCAATATCAGCGATCAAGAGATTATTGAACATAAATGTTCTGATCAGTATGCCTGGTAATTGTGGAAGTAGGACAGCTCCTCTAAGTAATTCATTATTTAATGGTGTTTTTCCAGAACCTGCATCGAATACGACTCTTAATTTAGTGAAAGACGAAGAACTTTTAAAAACAGGTTGGTGAGGAAGGTAATGGACTATGTTTGAGTCTTTTGGTGCTATTTCAATCATATTTAAATCCAACTGTTCCTTAATCGTTTTGTCAATTGTTTCCAAAACTTCGGGGGTTTCTCGGTATCTTTTCCAAAGAGATCTTAGTCGGCCTAATGAAACCCCAAAATTCGATTGTAATGTCCTTTTAGATTCGAGTCGCCATGGCCACCCTACTTCATAGCGTCCATCAGGTAATTGGTTGATTGAATCTCTAAATTGCTTCCAAGCTATTTCATCATCTGGAATGGTCAATCCCGGATCTCGAATACCAATAGTCTCAAGGTTCCAAAAATCTTTTTCCTCTCCCTTTTCAGTAATTTCTCCAACCGCCGACATTACGTATTGTGTTTCGTCTTTTATTTCAGCTTCCTTTATTTTCGCTCTGCCGCAGATTATAGGTCCTACTTTTGTGCGGAGCAAGAATCTCTGGTTGGATAAATTTTCAATATTTTCTAAAAGTTTTAAGACGTCAGACAATCCAAAAAGTATGTCAGGAGTGCGTTGCTTTACTTCGATTTCTTTATCATCGTGTAACCAAAATTCCCTTGGATCACAGGGACAATAGATTTTCATTTGATCTAAATTGGGTGTAGTATACACTTCGGCAGAAGTAATAGTTCCATTCTTCAATTTAAACTCAATTTTGATTCTATATGATATGAAACGAGATTTTTTACCACCGTATCCATCAACTTCTAGTTCAGTTTTAGGTTTAATTTCCAAATCTGAAATCCCTAGTTTTTGTGCAAATCGTTCACTAATTAGAGTACAAGTGGCTCCTGGATCCATTAATGTGAAACCTCTAATTGATTCTTTTCTACTATTTAAATATTCGATATTTTTAGTCATGAGCAGTGTTTTTATATTTTTGTCTTTCAGAGAGAGAGTGTTGATCTTTTCTAATTCCCTGTTATTTTGTGTTCTATTTACTTCCCTTATGTCTATTAGGCAGTTCATATCTTCTTGGGAAAATCCTGGATCTGTATTCATATTTTCCTCTGTTCTTTCTCTTATATTATGAATAGTTTCTCTTTTGATTGTGTTTTTGGGACAGACAGCAAAGTAATGAGGTTGTGTGCAACTCTGGCATTTTATCTTATTATTTTTACAAAATTTGGCAATATGATTCCGCTCAAAACATTTAGTACATTTTCTCAAATCTTTCAACCTTTGTATTCTAGACTCAAAATTTATATATTTTTTACATTGCACGGAACTATGATTATCGATCTCACAAAAGACGCATGGCCTTCTCTTTTTATTTGTTTCATTGGAATATCGATTTATTTCTGGTTTTGGTTCCCGCCAATTAGTGTTTTTATCCCTTTCTATATTATTAGTGAATACATTATGATTTTGTCGAGGAGGGGGGCGTCTATAATTCGATGAGGAACTTTGGCCATAAACCGCTTCTTTAATTTTTAGATGCTTGTCAATTGAATCTAGGAGTCGGTTAATGGTCCAATTAGTGGGATTTTTATTTTGTTCTTCGAGAATGACACAACTAGCCCATCCACCAAATTTATTCTCAATTTGCTGTAGTAGTGCACCATTGTCAATTTCTTCCCCTAGTGCCTTCAATTGCTGGGTAATTCGATGTACATTTATCCAATTTTGACGAACGTCTTCAGTTTTTAATGCCCGAGGACAAAGCTTATTTAATTCCCCATACAATGATCGTTTAACTGAGATCTCATCCCCAAATCGTTTCCTAAGATGGTTCACTACTAACGGATAATTTAAGGCTGTTATTGCAAATCCACTCACTTCACTATAGGGATGAGGACGAGCGAGGGAGGCAAGCAAATACGTTAGTTTTTCAGAATCGTCGAGATTATTATTTTTATCAATTGAAACTTCAAATAAACTCCAGAAGCTTGGCCAGTCCGAAACCTTTCCATTAAAGAGAGGAAGATTACAAACTGGTAGTCGAATAGAAGTTAAATGTGCAGACGATGTATTGACGAAAGAATTATCATTATGAGACGACGAGGAGAATTCAATCAGCTTAGCTTCAATTTCACAACTTAGATCCCTCGCTGTTTCGATTAGGGCTATGAAACCATCCTCCCCCTCCGCGTGGGTGTTATAATCTTTCAACATATCCTCTTTCCTATCCTGCGCCTCGAGACCTATGAGCTTCGCCCAGTCTGTATTGATCTGTTCCAACACTTCTACAGATCTAGTTAATTTCAGTTGTTGTGCTCTCAGACTCGTTATACTTTCGGGGTTTATTCCATTATCTGATAATTCTTTGATCGACTTTATATATCCAATTGTTCTTTTCCTGAGTGGACCTAATCTCATTTTAAGCGGTCCCGCGAAAGTGCGATTTGCCATTTATTATTTTTAATTTTAAATACAATTTTTAAGTATATATTTAAATACAAATCTTTGTGTAAAAATTAAAAGCAATCGTGTGTATATAAATATTAAAGCAATTGTAAGTTTATTTAAATAGTATTAAATTAATTTTTCTTTTATTCTTTAATTAGAGCGGCTAAGCGTTCAAACAAAGCTGCACAAGCACGAGAGGTTTGTCCAATTTGCGAATACACTTCAGCAAGTTGTGCTGCTTTACGTACGGACTCCCCCTTCTTTTTTGCTTCGGCTATTTTCTCTGCTTCGCTCTTCTGTACTTCCAAAATTTGATTTTTCACTTCGGGCTTCTTTTGAGGGAAATTTAATAATCTTCTTAGAAAGACTATATTCACCTTTGGACACGTGACCGGAGTCTTTGAGTGAACACGACTGGGAATCACTGCCTCGGCTCGTGTGGTTTGATGATCCTGCTATTGGAAGGATTAGATTTGACCAGATTGCAGTAGTAAGAATTTTAGCCCTCTTGGTTCTCTCAGCGATTACAATTCGGGAGTTTACCTTTTTATTATTGTTATCGTTACGGGAAGAGTGTGGCCTTTTATGAGCAGCGATCGGCGGTGAACGTCTGGCACTTCCAATTCTTGGAGTAGAGGGTGAACGAGGCCTTCTGGGAGTTTGCTGTTCAGCCAAGACTGGTTTTGTTTTCACAGCAGTGTCCGACGTTGGGTTAGACCTAATCCAATTACAAGGTACACAAAATTTATTAATGGGGCAAAGAGTTTTCTTTACAACAACAAACTTTTTGTGAGGTGGAGGCCAATCATCATCATCATCATCAGAAGTATCTGTTTCAGTTGACTTGATATCTTTACTTGGAACAGCAATTGGCTTCTGGTTATTGCCACGAATTGGATTGGAAGAGCCAGCAGTAGAAGTCGAGATTGTATTAGTAGTCGAGCTTGTATTAGTAGTATTAGAACAATTATGTTTATTTTTTGAGCCAGAATTTGTAGTAGTTGTTTCAGGAGTAGAAACAAATTTTTTCACAACACAAATTAAACAGTTGCAGTTAGTGTTGTCGGAATGCACGCCTTGAGCCGAGGCAAGTATTTGTTGAAGCACAGCAGGTTTAATTGATTCCGCCACTAAAATTTGAGTTATTAGTAAGGTTTAGTCGGGGTGCCTCTCCCGGAGCACCACTTTGTCAACTAAAAGCTTACTTTGACAAATAAATTTTTGGGGAAGCTAGGTCCCAAGAGTTATTGAATAAAGTGAATTTAAATAAAATATTTATCTTTAAAATTAAAATACAATTAAATATATTTGTAAAGAATTAATGGAAAATTAAAACTGAAGATAATAGGGAGATCTGCCTATTGTTTATATAGGGGATTTAATGGACAATAGGCAGAGATTTAAACAATAATGAATAGAGAAGTGATATAAAAAATAGTATTATCGAGGGGTGAAAAGACAATAGTTTCCGGAAAAAAGAAGAGCAAAGAAGGTGTCAAAGTGGAAAACATGGGAAAATAATTTATGAAATTGTCTGTCGTGGACAGGTGAAATAAAGGGAAAAATAGGAAGAAATATTTAAATTTATTAATAATTATAATTTCGTGTTCCTTACACGACACACATCCTGATAGCCAAAAAAATATTTTTAATTATTTTTTGACACTTACAAATAATATAGAATAATTGATATGTTAATACATTTTTATTACTTTCTCATCTCTAATAGGTACAAACTGTTTTGGTCCCTTCCCATCAATTAGTAACCCTTTTCTTCAATTTGTTTAGTAATCCTTTTCTTCAATTAGCTGAATAGAATTAATCGAAAATAGTAAAAAAATGATTATAAGTAAATATTTTTAATTTATTTTAAGAAATTAATTAATCAGACCTCCCAAAATTGAAGAACTACATTGGCGAATTTTGGATAAAAATTCGAATAAACAAATGTTAGCTCATTCGAAAAAGCTCGTCGAACTGAGTTGAATGACACTAAAATCACCGTGATTGAATAAGTTTGGACAAAGTCACCTTACCTCCGGTATACTATACTACAACCGAAAAATTAACTTCTTTCGCCCCCATTCGAGGAGGAAAGGAAAAATTGGATGGCAGCATTCGTTTCGGATAGGGCCGAAACTTTTGTTTTGTGAAAATAGGGAATTTTTCTTTTTACCGTATAATCTGTATTAATTGCCCTCCCTTAAATAAATACCCCCGCCTCTATTAATTACTCCCTCCAGCGGAAGGTCGAAGCAATAATTACCCAGGGTAGTTATTAAAAGATATACGGTATTTTAATTTTTTAAATTGTAGAAACTTAGATGAATGAGAAATTATTTAATAAATTTAAATTTGTTTAAATATTTTAAAATTTCCTTTTTTATTGTTGTTAAATTTGTGAAAATACGGTTTATTAAAATGTTAAAAATTATTAAGACTTAAATACTTTGAGAAAAATTAAGAATTTTTGAAATGTCAAAAACTAGCACATATTAAATTAATTTATTTTTTCAATTATTAAATATTCATAGTGTGAAAATACAGAAGCACGTACACAATTAGGTAATAAATAAAAATGGTCAAAGTAAAAAGGATTATATTAGTTTAAATAGACAGTAAATACAAAAAAGGCATTCATGTTTCATTTTTTAATTTATTTTAGATCAATAATATTTTTCTGCAATTTAAAGAGGTTACAAATAAATTCAATATTTTGAGTCTAAAATGGGACAGGTTAGATTTAAAATTTACAACATACAATTAAAGTAATTAGTTATTTCAACGATTTATAAATTCATAAATTAAAAAAAAAGATGGAATATGAAAAAAATTAGTTATAATTATGATTGGTTTAAATATGTAAAATTTTAAAAAATTCCACGAAAATAAAATCTATATTTAAGTAAAACTCAAAACATATTTTTAACCGAAAAATGAGAGTACCGATTGTGTCCAACCCAATTTATAACTTATAAAAGGACAAATAATAAATGTTATTTTTGAATTTAATTAAAATAGAAAGGGCAAAAAAAAAGATGGAATATAAAAATTAAAAAATAATTAGTTATAAAGGTTGGTTTAAAAATGTAAAACTTTATAAATTCCACAAAAATAATATCTATATTTAAGTAAAACTCAAAACAGATTGTTAACCGAAAACTGAGAGTACCGATTGTGTCCAACCTCTATTTAAAACTAAAAATTGTACAAAAAGTGTTAATGAAAGATAAGATTAAATTAAAGAAAGATATTAAAAAATAATATACAATTAAAACCCCCCACCATTTTTATTACTTAAGACGGAAAAAGGGGGTAAATTTCTGGCAATACAAACATTTTAAAATGGTCTTACATTTACATTTTCTTTCCTCACATCTACAAACTTCAATTCCTTGACAGATCTTAAAGGCACACAGTTTGCAATAGAACATGTGTCCACATTGCCCATATATTGTAGCCGGCCTATCACAACATAGTAAACACAGTCCATCTTCTGTTGCCTCAATATGTTGTGGCTCAATGAACAAGGGTCCAAGACCATTTAACTCCAAGAAGGTATATGATGCCCACCCATCTCGTGTAGGATAGAGAATATTGGGTGGTGGTGTTGTTGTTGTTGCTGAAGTTGATGGCAGATTGAAAAAATCCTCTGCATTCAGAGAATTTTCAAATTGTTGTTGCTATAAATAAATTTAGTTAAATATTCTGTTTTATAAATTTAATATTAAATTTACCGCAAATCGGGAGGATGAAGCAGAAGTTCCTGGCTGATTATCTAAATCAAGGTAATCCGCAGCTGGGTTCGGAGCCAAAAAGGAAGGACCTTCTAAAGTTAAAGTTTTTTATCAAATAAAAATTTAAATTTCTACCCCAGACAACTTCAACTTCAGAGTTTTGTTGTTGTTGTTGTTGTTGTTGGCGACGTTGTCGTTGAACCCGTTCTAATTCATCAACATATCGGACAGGGTTTTGAACAACTAAAATAAAAATTTTAAATAATTTGTATATAAACCTTACCTCGAGCTTGCCTTTCCATTTCTTCTTCCCGAATTTCGCGGAGACGTTGATCTTCAAGCTGATGGCGTAAATAACGTCGAATTGATACACATGTATCACATTCGCCACATTGATTACAGTCTATAAAATAAAGTAAGATCGAGGTAAAAGTTTAATCTCGGACAGGATTCGATCTTGCGACCATCTGGTAGTTATTGCTAGGCGCTTTCGCTCACCACGTACAGATGTTTTACCAACTGCTTTCACCTTCTCTTTTAATAAATCTTAAACCCCGAGTGTTTTAAATACTAGCCAGCTGGATCTTCCTTACAAAAATAGTTTTTAAAAACATGTTTACCTATTTCGCCAAGTGATACCCGCAAATTTTCAAAAATATTTGGGGGAATTGGTTCAATTTGTTGTTGCTCATTTCTCTCAGCATTTCGTAATCCTTGTGAGTGTTGTCGAATTGGAGATCTCGTCTAATCCGTTGAAATTCACATTCAACACATTCTCGACAATTATTACAATTGATTCGGCGTCTTACTCCAGTTCTTGTTGTACGTGGAGTTTCAATTAGCGGTTGTTGTTGTTGTGGTTGTTGTTGTGGCTGTTGTTGTTGTGGCTGTTGTTGGGGCTGTTGTTGTGGCTGTTGTTGCGGTTGTTGTTGGGGCTGTTGT
Organism: Meloidogyne arenaria; assembly: GCA_036172955.1. Taxonomy (NCBI): domain Eukaryota; kingdom Metazoa; phylum Nematoda; class Chromadorea; order Rhabditida; family Meloidogynidae; genus Meloidogyne; species Meloidogyne arenaria. The sequence goes on from JARQAB010000018.1 coordinate 584,576, forward strand.
TGCGGTTGTTGAGAACCCCCTGTGTAACAGGGAGATTTCGTCGCCGAAATGCTCGGCCGCTGCCTAAACCATTTTCTAAAAAACCTTCAACAGACTCTAGACGAGCAAGTAATTGAAAAACTGTAAACATTAAATAACGATTTTGTTCTTCAAGAGAATTAATTCTTGTTGTATTGTTTGGCATTGTAGTATAGAAACCTTTAAACAATTAAATAAAAGTTTAGATTATAAAAAACAAAAAGGAAAATAAATAAAATTAAAAAAATAAATCAATTGAAATCAAAGATAAACAAGATATATTTAAAATTAAAATTAAAAAAAACTTTCAAGGTAAAAAATAGATTTTAAAGTCAATTAAGTTAAAAAATTTTGAAATAAAATTCCGAAAAAAACGAAAATTAAAACAATAATACTAAATTTTAAAGAATTAATAAATTAAATAAAATCTAAAGAAAATTTTTTAATTTCAATTACCTAAATAAAAGTTACAAAAAAATTTATTTCAAAAATAAATCATTATAAAGCCTAATATGGATAAAATTTTTAACTAAAAAGTTTAATCAAATAAAAGCAAAATTTAAATGCAAAACTTTGAATTAAAATTAACTATTCAAAGAATCTAGGAAATATTTAAATAAACTTGAAAACGCCCATTTGAATAGATCTGTCTATAAAGATAACATTTGAAAATTCAAATAAACACCGAAGATGTATGTTTTCCAAGATTAATGTTGAAGTATTAAAGCCGACGAGATTACTAACTAACCAAATTTGCCTATTACCATAAAAAGCGGTATTTTTTACAAAATTTTAAATAAAAAAAGATTAATTGTTTTTTTACAAAAACCTTTTTGAACGCGCAGCTGGAAGCATTGCGCTCTGGAAAAGGATTGATATGTAAAATTATGGGAAATTAAAAGAGGGAAAATTAAAAGAAATTAAATTAAAATTTAAAAAATTAAAAGCTTATAACAACTATTTAAAAATTTTTAAAAGTATTTATCTTTAAAATAATTAGTTTAAAATTATAGAATTAAAATTTACTATAATTAGTTTAAAATTATCATAATTATTTTAAAAATTATCAAAATAAAAATTATTTTTTGGTAATCTTTCGAGTTGGAGCTAAAATATCAGTCGCATCGCAATTAGTCTTCACACAATTGTTACAAATTTCAAACTTCACTTCAACTCTTTCATTTGAACGATTTATTTTATTTGTTGAGTAAAACATTCTATCTCGGCAGTCTAAAGTTAAATTTGAAAATTAAAATAAAAAATATTAAAACCTGGACATAAATAAAACGTGAATAGAAATTTCCCTCGAAATAATTTCCATAATGTTTCACGTGGCAAATTTGATGGTTTTTCAGATGTATTTACAATATCTTCCAAAATACTTGGTGGTGGTAAAGGTAGAAGAGGAATATTATTTAAATCGTTTGAATTCATTTTATTGATTTTATAAATCTTAAAATATTTTTCTGAGCCAGGTGAATGAATATTTAAAGATTATTTCTGAGTTTATATAGGAGGCATTCTCAGGGGTATTTAAACTCAAAAATTTTTGACTATTTATCAATCTCTATTCATTCCTAAAAATGAAACTTGTCAGTGATGAATGTGCAAATATCCTCTGCTGTAATGTCAAATCCTTACGAGATCTTCTTAATCATCCTGAAAACCGACTCATTATTTTAAAGACTTTATGTGGTCGCAAAGTTCGAACAACATATGAAGATAGAAACGGAGAAAAAAAATCATTTTTAATTGGAGGTATTACAAAAAAGGGAGCCAATTTTGTGCCAGCTTATGGAAGACTTTCAAAACCTTTTAATATTTCTGTCACAGCACATTTTTATGCAAGACATCGAATTCGACTCATAAATCCTTATCATCATTGTATTATAGAGAAATTTACGAATAAAAAGAAAAGTTTTAAAGAAAACCGTTATTATCCAATGGAGTTACTTGAATTAATTAACGAAAATGAAACAATTACAGACTTTTGTGGAAATTCAAAAAAATCTCAAAGTTCAGATAGTCCTCTGGTTATAATGGAAGATGATGACTCAGATGAACATACATATCCTCAATTATCACAACCAAAATTCACTTATGATAGTTATGAATGGTGATTTATTTATTTATACATTTAAAATGAACACAATTTAAAATAAATATGATAGAACATTAAAAGTTGAAACCAAAATTTAAAATACAATAATCAGATGGTCGAATAATCCCTTTCCCAACAAAGGGCTTATAAATTTTACGACGAGATTGAGTGGTAACATTTAAATTTTTAATAGAGGGGCAAAGAAAATTGGGATAATAAATACTTAAAGATTGGATTAAACCTGTGCTAGCATATTTTAAAACTTGTTCCTTAAAAGTTTGATATCTTAATCCTTGTTTATTGATAACATCTGTATTTAGTGTCATCCCTCTGACTTTTAAAATATATTCTGGTTCGATCATATTCCTTTTCAAAAGTTTGAGCCCATATTGTTTCGCACCGCCTGAGACATATTCAAGAATATCATACTTAGGAAATTCATCAGTAAACTGCCCGAGGTGTGGTCCAAGTGTTAAAGGGCACATATTCTCAGGATGAGCAAATATCAGGGAATCCGTGTCTAAATTTAATATTTTATTATAAAAATTAAAAAACTTTAACCTGTATACAACAATGTACACCCTTGCGAGCGGACAACCTTTTGCATTGCTCGAAGTAAATGAATCCTTGCTGCCGATGTGGTCCATAAAGAAATTACTAAAATTTTGAATAAAATTCATAATAAAAATCAAATACATACCAACGTTTGAAGATTCGTGTTCTTCAATCCAGTCCTTTTTCTTTGTATAGGAAAGGAGCAATATTTGTTGATTTAATTCATCTATACTTGTTATTTCAATTGAAGGATCATACATATATTTACAAAGTTCGGCAGGGTCATCTGTTATTATGCATTGAGAGAGTCCAAAATTTCGCAGTGAGAATCTCCCCCCTTTAAATTAAAGTGTAATTAACTAAAAGAATAAATTACAAAGATTGTTGAGCATAAGTTTGGCTTGAGTTCTTTTTCCTTTATTGGGAATCATTTTACTTCGTTCAATTTTTATTCCAAAATTAGTATCACATTCATAAATAAATTGATCTTCAGCTTCTTTGTTGTTTTTAATGTTATCATCGAAGCCTGAGGAATGTATTTTCTGTGCCATAAATTCGCTAATGTAAGGTTTAAACAGTTCTGTATCATATTTAGTGTACTCCAATACACGGAACAATTTTGTAACAGTATATCCTTCTTCCAGAGCCACATTAAGTTCGATTGATGTACAAGTACTTACCCAACCCCTTTGATCATCTGTATGTAAACAACGATAGTCTTCTACAACTCCCCCTTCAGGATACATTTTCCTTTAATATTAAAATTATTTAAATGTTTTATTGAAATTACTTACGCGCATGTTCTACAAAGAGGAAATAATAATCTTTCATCCTTATCAAGTTTCATAGGTAGAACTGGAATATCAATGTTGTGTGGTGGAATAACAAATATTTTAAGAATGGCCAGTTCAAAAATGTTGTCACGAGGGCTAGTCCAATTTACATTTTGATTAAAAACATGTACTTTAGGATGTCCTACAGGATACTTTGTTGTCATATTAATAAAGGGGTAAAGTGATGTTACATCATTAATTCGGATATATTAAAGTACAAAAGGTCTAGAAGTTAGCGTTTAACTAGGACATATATTTTTAATTCGGATATATTAAAGTACAAAAGGTCTAGAAGTTAGCGTTTAACTAGGACATATATTTTTAATTCGGATATATTAAAGTACAAAAGGTCTAGAAGTTAGCGTTTAACTAGGACATATATTTTTAATTCGGATATATTAAAGTACAAAAGGTCTAGAAGTTAGCGTTTAACTAGGACATATATTTTTATTTCGGATATATTAAAGTACAAAAGGTCTAGAAGTTAGCGTTTAACTAGGACATATATTTTTAATTCGGATATATTAAAGTACAAAAGGTCTAGAAGTTAGCGTTTAACTAGGACATATATTTTTAATTCGGATATATTAAAGTATAAAAGGTCTAGAAGTTAGCGTTTAACTAGGACATATATTTTTAATTCGGATATATTAAAGTACAAAAGGTCTAGAAGTTAGCGTTTAACTAGGACATATATTTTTAATTCGGATATATTAAAGTACAAAAGGTCTAGAAGTTAGCGTTTAACTATGACATATATTTTTAATTCGGATATATTAAAGTACAAAAGGTCTAGAAGTTAGCGTTTAACTAGGACATATATTTTTATTTCGGATATATTAAAGTACAAAAGGTCTAGAAGTTAGCGTTTAACTAGGACATATATTTTTAATTCGGATATATTAAAGTACAAAAGGTCTAGAAGTTAGCGTTTAACTAGGACATATATTTTTAATTCGGATATATTAAAGTACAAAAGGTCTAGAAGTTAGCGTTTAACTAGGACATATATTTTTAATTCGGATATATTAAAGTACAAAAGGTCTAGAAGTTAGCGTTTAACTAGGACATATATTTTTAATTCGGATATATTAAAGTACAAAAGGTCTAGAAGTTAGCGTTTAACTAGGACATATATTTTTAATTCGGATATATTAAAGTACAAAAGGTCTAGAAGTTAGCGTTTAACTAGGACATATATTTTTATTTCGGATATATTAAAGTACAAAAGGTCTAGAAGTTAGCGTTTAACTAGGACATATATTTTTAATTCGGATATATTAAAGTACAAAAGGTCTAGAAGTTAGCGTTTAACTAGGACATATATTTTTAATTCGGATATATTAAAGTACAAAAGGTCTAGAAGTTAGCGTTTAACTAGGACATATATTTTTAATTCGGATATATTAAAGTACAAAAGGTCTAGAAGTTAGCGTTTAACTAGGACATATATTTTTAATTCGGATATATTAAAGTACAAAAGGTCTAGAAGTTAGCGTTTAACTAGGACATATATTTTTAATTCGGATATATTAAAGTACAAAAGGTCTAGAAGTTAGCGTTTAACTAGGACATATATTTTTAATTCGGATATATTAAAGTACAAAAGGTCTAGAAGTTAGCGTTTAACTAGGACATATATTTTTAATTCGGATATATTAAAGTACAAAAGGTCTAGAAGTTAGCGTTTAACTAGGACATATATTTTTAATTCGGATATATTAAAGTACAAAAGGTCTAGAAGTTAGCGTTTAACTAGGACATATATTTTTAATTCGGATATATTAAAGTACAAAAGGTCTAGAAGTTAGCGTTTAACTAGGACATATATTTTTAATTCGGATATATTAAAGTACAAAAGGTCTAGAAGTTAGCGTTTAACTAGGACATATATTTTTAATTCGGATATATTAAAGTACAAAAGGTCTAGAAGTTAGCATGGAATAATAGAAAACGATTTCGGTTCAGTTTTATTGGTTTTACGGACTGAGATAATGGTTAACAGAGACAAACGGGGGCATTTGTATGGCCCCGTGAGAGGTGAAATTCTTGGACCGTGGCCAGACAAACTACAGCGAAAGCATTTGCCAAGAATGTCTTCATTAATCAAGAACGAAAGTCAGAGGTTCGAAGGCGATCAGATACCGCCCTAGTTCTGACCGTAAACGATGCCAACTAGCGATCCGCCGATGGAAATTATATTGCCTTGGTGGGGAGCTTCCCGGAAACGAAAGTCTTCCGGTTCCGGGGGAAGTATGGTTGCAAAGCTGAAACTTAAAGGAATTGACGGAAGGGCACCACCAGGAGTGGAGCCTGCGGCTTAATTTGACTCAACACGGGGAAACTCACCCGGCCCGGACACTGTGAGGATTGACAGATTGATAGTTTTTTCATGATTCAGTGGATGGTGGTGCATGGCCGTTCTTAGTTCGTGGAGTGATTTGTCTGGTTTATTCCGATAACGAGCGAGACTCTAACCTACTAAATAGCTGGTACATACTCTTAGTGTATACAGCTTCTTAGAGGGATTTGCGGTGTTCAGCCGAAAGAAATTGAGCAATAACAGGTCTGTGATGCCCTTAGATGTCCGGGGCTGCACGCGCGCTACACTGGCAAAATCAACGTGCTTGTCCTACCCCGAAGGGGGCGGGTAAACCATTGAAAATTTGCCGTGATTGGGATCGGAAATTGCAATTATTTTCCGTGAACGAGGAATTCCAAGTAAGTGCGAGTCATCAGCTCGCGTTGATTACGTCCCTGCCCTTTGTACACACCGCCCGTCGCTGCCCGGGACTGAGCCATTTCGAGAAATTTGGGGACCGTTGATTTAATTTTTCTAAATTACTTTGATGGAAACCAATTTAATCGCAGTGGCTTGAACCGGGCAAAAGTCGTAACAAGGTAGCTGTAGGTGAACCTGCTGCTGGATCATTACTTTATGTGATGTTCAAATTTGAATTCGCAATGAAATAATCGCTGTGAAACGGCTGTCGCTGGTGTCTATGTGTTGCTGATACAGTTGTGAACGTCCGTGGCTGTATATGTGGTGACATGTTAGGACTCTAATTACCGAGTTTAAGACTTAATGAGCCTCTTAAGTGAGGACGCCAGCAATCTTTTTTCTCTATATTTTATAAAAAAAACAAAATTTCTAGCTTTATCGGTGGATCACTCGGCTCGTGGATCGATGAAGAACGCAGCAAACTGCGATAATTTGTGCGAACTGCAGAAACCTTGAGCACAAAAGTTTTGAACGCATATTGCCGCATTGGGGTCAAACTCTTTGCTACGTCTGGTTCAGGGTCATTTTCTTTTAAAGCGAGAGCTTTTATTTCTATATTGCTATTGATGCTTTATATTTTAAGAGGATTGTTGTTTATCCTAATTGTATGAATCTAACTACAAAAATCAAACAATTTTGACCTGAACTCAGTCGAGAGCACCCGCTGAACTTAAGCATATCAGTAAGCGGAGGAAAAGAAACTAAACAGGATTCCCCCAGTAACGGCGAGTGAACAGGGAAATGTCCATCGCTAAATCATTTTGCCTCAGGCATTATGAGGTGTAGCGTATAAGCCGTAATCTTTGATCTTTTATCTCAAACAAGTCCTCTTGACAGGGGTTCCACAGAAGGTGCAAGTCCTGTACATTGAGATAATTGATCGATATTTGCGTGCTTTAGAGTCGGGTTGTTTGGGATCGCAGCCCAAAGTCGGTGGTAAACTTCATCTAAGACTCAATATTGCCACGAGACCGATAGCAAACAAGTACTGTGAAGGAAAGTTGCAAAGCACTTTGAAGAGAGAGTTAAAGAGGACGTGAAACCGGTGAGGTGGAAACGGATAGAGTCGGCGTATCTTTCAAGTATTCATTTACATTATTTTTATGTTGTGATCTCTGAGCTCCAGATTGGGACAGAGGGAAGCAGCATAATTTTCTGTGATGCATTTACTTGCTTGGTGCTTGGGGATGTTTGATGCAGATTTGTATCCGCCGTTTTGAGGCCAGCTTGCTGGTACCCAAACGGCGTTAGCATTTTTTGTCTTGGACATTTGAGTATGGCTTACGGGCATTTATTGGTTCGATCTAGGTGTAAGTTACGGTCGCATGCGACACGTGCTTTTCAATTAGTTCGGTCCAGTTAATGCTCTCGTACTCCTTCCCCATGTAAAAGCCGGTCATCTATCCGACCCGTCTTGAAACACGGACCAAGGAGTTTATCGTGTGCGCAAGTCTTTGGGTGTTAAAAACCTAAAAGCGAAATGAAAGTAAATGGCTCTTTAGAGTCTGATGTGCGATCTTGTAAAAAAGTGCAGCATGGCCCCATTCTAACTGTTTACAGTAGGGTGGCGGAAGAGCGTACGCGGTGAGACCCGAAAGATGGTGAACTATTCCTGAGCAGGACGAAGCCAGAGGAAACTCTGGTGGAAGTCCGAAGCGGTTCTGACGTGCAAATCGATCGTCTGACTTGGGTATAGGGGCGAAAGACTAATCGAACCATCTAGTAGCTGGTTCCCTCTGAAGTTTCCCCCAGGATAGCTGGAGCTCACGAGTAGTTATACTCGGTAAAGCGAATGATTAGAGGACTTGGGAACGAAATGTTCTTAACCTATTCTCAAACTCTAAATGGGTATGATGTCAAAGTTGCTTGATTTTGAACTTTGGCGTTGAATACGAGCTCCAAGTGGGCCATTTTTGGTAAGCAGAACTGGCGATGTGGGATGAACCAAACGCGGAGTTGCGGTGCCAAAGTGCCCGCTCATTAGACCCCATAAAAGGTGTTGGTTGATACAGACAGCAGGACGGTGGCCATGGAAGTCGGAATCCGCTAAGGAGTGTGTAACAACTCACCTGCCGAATCAACTAGCCCTGAAAATGGATGGCGCTGGAGCGGGCCACCTATACTCTGCCGTCATATGCTTGTATTTTTGAGTCTTGCAATGACGTGTAAGAGGGTCGTAGTGGTTGTGTTGAAGGCTTTGGGTGTGCACCCAGCTGGAGCTTCCACTAGTGCAGATCTTGGTGGTAGTAGCAAATATTCAAGTGAGATCCTTGAAGACTGAAGTGGAGAAGGGTTCCACGTGAACAGCAGTTGAATGTGGGTCAGTCGATCCTAAGGCACCGGCTAAAGCCGTCTAGACACTGCGGGGAGATGAGATACTTAACGGTATTTTGTCCACCCGGTTGCCGAAAGGGAAGTGGGTTAATATTCCCACACCAGGCATGGGAGATGGTGATCCGCAAGGATTACTTTGCGCGGTGACGCAAACGAACTCGTAGACCTCGTGTGGAGTCCGGGCCAGAGTTCTCTTTTCTGGTTTAGAGATCATGTCCCTGGAAGTGGCTCAGCCTGAGATAGGGATGCTGGTCTCGTAAAGCGCAGCGGTTCCTGTTGTGTCTCGTGTGCTCCACATGAGCCGTGAAAATGCGAGGGAGGCAATTTAAAATCTCCTGCCTGATCGTACCCATATCCGCAGCAGGTCTCCAAGGTGAACAGCCTCTAGTCGATAGAATAATGTAGGTAAGGGAAGTCGGCAAATTAGATTCGTAACTTCGGGAAAAGAATTGGCTCTAAAGGTTGGGTCAATCGGGCTGTTGTGTGAAACAGGTGGACTTTGCTCGTGGCTGCTTGCGCTTCCTTTCGGGGCGGCGCTTGTGGACTAGTAGTGAGGACTGCTTGTGGAGCGCTTCAGCTGCGTGCTATTTCGCAAGATATAGTACTTCGATTGGCGCTGAACAACCAGTTTAGAACTGGCACGAACTCCGGGAATCCGACTGTTCTCAATCCGTCTTATTCTTTTTCTCAATCCGTCTTATTCTGAAATACCCTATATACTTACGGTATGTTATGCTATTAAAATATCTGTGTACCAGCGGGTACACATCGTTCCATTTTCTTTTCAAAAATACATAGATTAAGAGATTATTTAAACCGGGCAAGCTTATAGACCGTCTCCGATCATTCACATGCTGTGCGCCAGAAGCAATGGTATTTAAAAAACGCCAATTTTTCAATATTTAAAACACGCTAAAACGTAAATGCAATATTGACGCCAAAACTTAAATTTAAAAATAATAATAAATATAATAAAATAATAAAGCCTTAGGGCAGGAATATGTTTATAAAATTGATAAATGATTTGGTTTGTGAAGGTGGGGATATTTATATAGGAACTTTTTGACCGTGCCTGTTTTGTTTATATTCTGATGTGTAATATACTTTGATTAATTGATGGGTCCGTGCACATAAGTTTTTGACTGTTTATAAAAAATAAAAAGTTCTCAAAATTAAGTGAATCATCATGTCCAAATGCTGATTAATTGCAAAAATTGTGCCCAATTTAGCAACAAAAATGACAAAATAAACAAATAATGTGGATATAAGCGGATAATTAATCATTCGAGTGCCAGGACCCATATAAAAGGAGGCCAGAAAAGGCCTAAAAATCATTCTGCTTTCCCATTCAACATTTAATAATAGCCTTAACCCCTCTTCCCTAAACATTTCACCCTTTAATTTAATACCCTCTCCTATATCCTTATACCCTCTCCTATAATTGAATTTTTAAAATTATTTTATTTAACATTTGAAATTTTCCACTAAAATTTTTTAATTTTTAAAATAATTTATTAAACAATTTTAATTTTTCCACCTAAAATTTTTAGCTTTTGAAATTTAAGATTAAATTTAGAACTTTTAATATTAATAATAAAATTTTTAATTGCTCTAATTTTTGAATTTATTTTTTAAATCCATGTTTATATAATTTTTAAATATTTTAATTTTGTACTTTTCATAATTCAATTTTAGCTGCGCATATTATTTCATTGAAAGAAATTCTGATGGAAAAAAGTGTTGAGACAACAATCAATAAAGGTAAATGATAATCATATTATTATTCAATTTAATAAAATGCTTATCATTTACAGGCACTGAGGACTCGCCTATTATGATAGATGAAAATATTGGGACGGAGATGTGCGGCGATAAAGGATGCGAGGAAAAGGAGTTGAAAACTTCACAAGAAGGTTCTGCATTGGACGGTAAATATTAAATATTTTTTTAATAAAAAATGAACTTTAGTTTCAATGACAGTAGAGGAAATTCAAGAAGTTCGCGCATTTATTCTGGAACAAAAAAAGAAGAAGCAAGCTGCCGAGACGCGACGAAAGCGCTCAATAGAAAAATCGAGTTCAACCTTGAGTTCGGGTTCTTCTTCAATCAAGGCACCGACCGCAAAGAAGGCACAAAGCAAGCCAAATAAAATAATTAAAAATGTTCAGCGAGACACATATGATGAAGTCATTGAGGTTTGAAAATTTTGTTTTTAACTTTAAAGTTAATATTTTAGTCAGTTATCAAACGAGAAAAGGGTCAAATGCTCAAACATTCAAAGGAAGAAGGGCCTAAGGCTATTATTGAGGCAATGATTGATTATGATGAGGAAGAGGACGAGTCTGATGACCCAGATCCAAATGCTGTTATTTCTTTGGGCGAGGATGAAGAGGAATACAATAGAAAGCGAATCGAACGTAAGCTTGATATTTTTTATTTAAATATTTTTTAGGTAAACAACGAGCTGAACAATTAGTTCCTGAAGGATTACTTAAGCGTGCGCAGGTGCTTAAGGTACCGCGCCAAGGGATTTTCATACATCAATGCAACGATTGTCGAGAAAACCAGAAGAAACGGCAAAAATTTCTTTACAATGCAGGAAGTGCTATTAATTTTATGCTTACATTTGAATTGTGTGCAGAGGACCTCGACAAAAATATAAACCTAGGGGTGTATTATGATGCTTCTTGGGGTATTACATAATTATCAAATAATCTAAAAATTTTTAAAAGGGTTCAAGGAAATGAATGAATCGCCAAAGGAACAATCGTCCAGCTTTGAAAAATGTAAGAAAATTATGAAAATTGAAATTATTGAAAAATTTTAAGCTGCTGGGGTGTTATACTTTCAAAGGGGTGCAAATATTGCTTCAGGGAACGACTTTAAGTTATTAAGCTTATTGAAATATTGTTGGATTCTTCATCAGGTAAAATTATTATAAATAACAAAGCTTTATCATTAACTTCAGTGCGATAAATGTATCAATCTTCAGAAGTCCTTGGCCTGTGACATGTTCTTGCATAAATGTGGGGAAAAATATGAGCTGAGTTTCATGGTAGATTTTCAAAAATTTTTAAAAAAATAATTAAAATTCTATAGGTTTGCGAGGCCTGTAAGGACTACAATAAGGACTACCAACAGAAAACTTATAATCTGTTCAGCAATTTTAACCAGAAAAAATAAATGACTACTAATAATTTTAATTATATGTTGAGTTAAATAAAAGCTTTTTTTATTTGCCTTTTAATTTACTTTCGTATAATCGAATTTTATCTTTTAATTTACTAATTCATCTTTGTAATTCTTTTTAGCTACAAAACTTCTCTCAAATTTTACAACTCGTTGTGTGAAATAAAAGGTTTCGTTTATTCTTTTTAATTTTACATTAACTTTCAGATGGATCAACATGTAGCGGATATTGCACTTGAAGAGCTCAAAGAGAAACGTAAACGGTTGTCTAGACAACTTGAGCAACTTTTCGACGCAGAGTATGATGAAAAACATCTTAAGTCGGATCTTTACGCCGCATTTATTCAGCACCATCGGAATAGATATCCTCAAGTTTCATTAAGTCGAATCCACGAGCATTTTTTAAAAGAAAGACACGCAATGGGAAGACAGGTTTTTATTGACAAAATTTTGAAAATTTTTATTAAAGGCCATTGTTGACATCGTCAAAAATGAATTGTATTATGCGCTAGGGCATACAAATAGCAAATATTGGGGACAAATTGATTTGCAATCTGCAATAGACGTTTGCTGCTACAGAAATTATATACCCTCAAAGAAGAAGAGAGGTAGGTAATCTTGTTTAGCTTTAAACGTAATTCATATTTTCAGAAAACTCTCCTGTCATAATAATGAACGACATAACTAAACGATTGGAATCACAACTTAATATTGAGACAAAGGACGAGCATGATTTAGGAGGTGAAGGCACATCGGGTACAACACAAGACAATGTGTCAATATTTATGCCTGATACTGTGAATTATTTGTCTACTACGGACAGAATACCAGAAGAAGATGAATGGTAAAAGATATTCAAGCACTCGATAGTTTTTAACCAAATGCTGTTTTTCTAATAAATAAATTAAAACATATTATTGTTTAAAATAGCTTTTTGCGTTATTATCGCAAAAATATTTAAAAAATAATCAATATAAAAAATTTTTAGAATTTTAGATGAGCCAAAGAAATTTTGGAGAGTATTCCATAAAACACTTTTATAAAGAAGATGCATCCGAGAACTTAAAAAGCTCGAGATTCAAAATTGGAGTTTTGAGGTTGGATTAAAATTTTTTCTTTATTTAATTAAAACTTCTAGAACTGTTTTCACAGTAAAGAATGTTGATGATGCTCCAGATGGTAGCGATAAACTTTTAGAAGATCTGATAAATCATTTCATTGCAAAAGCGGACAAAGCCGCAGGTGAAAAATCTGAAAAGTGTTCAATCATAATAAGAAGTTCCGTTCTTGAAAAGCCCATCAAATACCATATAGAGGACTTGCTCAGAATACTCCTCAAGTTGTTAGGAGCAATTTGATGCAGTCGACCAGAGTGGAAAACGGATGGGTAGACCTTCTCTTTACAGTCAGCCTATACATATTGAGGTAAATATTATTCATTAATGAATGAATACTTTGATTTAGATTGTTATGGGACCTTCACATGATGAGGCAATTGAATTAATAAAACAAGGCCACGGCGGTATGGGCAGGAGATCGCGAGAAATTCAACAAGGAGTTGATATAAACAATCTAATTCCTGTAATTATCTTTTATATTTCGTAAAAGTATAAATATTTAGGTACTTAACGAATCTCTTAACCCTCCAGCTAATGTTCATTGTTTGCTTCTTGCTGTTCAACTTAAAATAAATCATGTCAATCTAGAAAAGACTACAGTTGCGAATAAAAAATTCCAACGGCTTGTAAATGGTCAAAATAAGACTGCAAAAATTGGGCGAACGCTTTTAATTAAAGAAATGCTACAGCAAATGCCAAGATATGGAATTCGCTATCCTACTTACGAGGCTATGTACACGGTTGAAGAACATGTTCCATTGATACAACGTTTTTTGGATTTGCGTTTTCCTGGAAAGTACCGAATTTCGGTATTCGGCGAACAAGGAAGAATCCGGCCAATATGGAAGGGAGCTGAAAGGGCCGAACACGAGATTGCTCTATATTTAAAAGGAGAACATTATTATGGGATTAGAAACCTGAATGCGCTCTTTGGTTCATATTATTGTATTGATTGTGAGACTCCATACACACAGAAATATGCACATCGGAATAAATGTATTGCTAAATGCCCTCGATGTTGTGGGATTGGATTCGGGTTTCCTTGCAAGGTGATTGAAGGCTTTTCAAAAAAATGCTTACAATGTGCAAACACCTTTAAAAATCCTGATTGTTTTAAAAGACATAAAGAAAAGGGTATATGCAAGATTTATAAAAGGTATTATTCAAATTAGAAAATTATTAACATAAATTTTAGATGCGAGAAATGCGGACATATTTACCGCGCTAAGAAAGATTCGGCTGACACATAAAAATCAGACAGCGAGTCTACAGATGAAAGTGAACTTACCGCTGATACCAATAACAAGGGACATGTTTGCTTCATACATTATTGTAACCTCTGTCGTTCTTTTCACAAACGCGAAGAACGATGTTATGTGCAACCACTCATACCAAAAAAGGAGCATGAATATCTATTGGTATTTAATTTTTCTTTTTTAAATTTGCTCAATTAGATTGTATTTGACTTCGAATGTGAACTTATATCTCCGACAAGAAATGAGCAAGAGTGGAAACAGCTTCAAAATAATGCATTAATGCCTCTTAGTGCCGTTCCAACAGATGAAAACTATCAAGTACATCATGTGAATTGTGTATCGGTATTTAATATTTCATCTAAAAAATAGAAAATTTTTAGGCATTATTGATGTGTTCACGATGTATTAGAAATGATAATTGGAAAAATGAAAGAACAGGTCTCTGCAAAACCTGTGGTATGAACATGCCTAGAATGAGAACATGGACTGCAGCGGATTTTTTAAATCCTTTGCGTGAATTTTTGGAATGGTTGATTAATGGATTGGGGAAAGAGCGATCATGGAAAACCTATGCCATTTCTCATTATGGAGGGTTTGATTTACTTATATTCATTTTCTCATTATTAATTTAAGCCGATATGATATGCATCTATTATTAGGCGAATTGATAAAACATTTTGGAATTGAGCCAAAAATTACTAGAACAGGAAACAAGCTTTATGAAGTATTAATTAAGAGACAAAGAAGACGATTTCCTTATATTTCATTTCGCGATTCATTCAATTGGACAATGCTTAAATTGGAACAACTCCCAAAAGCACTTGCCCTTGAAATAGATGAAGGGGGAAAATCCTTCTTTCCTCACGGATGGAATTTCAATAAAAATATGAATGTTCGACTTGATGGATTACCTGATCAACATAATTATTACCCTGATTCGATGGGAAAAGAGAGAAGAAAAAAATTCGAAGAATGATATGAAAAATCTAAAAATGAACCATTCTGTCTTCGTGATCAAATTGTCGAATATTGTCAACAAGATGTACGTATTCTAGCGCATGCTCTTGTTAAACTTCAACGCCTTTTCTTTGAACTAGCTACGGAGCCTGCCAAGCGAGATGACGTACTTGTTAACTCTATGACTATTGCCAGCGCATGTATTCGTCATTTTTGTAAGCTCTTAAAACCTAGATGGTAATAAAAATTTTTAAGGTATAAACTATTTGAAAGAAAATCAAATGGGTATAATTCCCGATAATGGTTATCATCGGGATTCGAATCAATCTGCAATCGCCTTAAAATTTCTTCGTTGGCTCTCACACAAGACAGGTCTTCAAGTTCAACATCAAGAAAGTCCAGAAGGAGAAAAAAGTGTCAAGGTTTCTGATGGAAGTATTTTGCGTCTTGATGGGTATATTAAAAGCATTGGAGGAGTAGACCAAGCTATTGAATTTTTGGGCTGTGCGTGGCACGGACATGAATGGTAATTAAATTTATATTCCAAATTATCTGCCTTTAGTTTATATCGCCCACATGCCTCTAAGAAAAAAGTTTCCTAGACTGGCCACTAGACCAAGCGGCCTGCACACAGATTGGCAATCGGATTTGGCTATCTTTGATCAGTTAGCTAAATATAATGATGGGTACAAATATCTTTTGGTATGTATTGATGTACTAAGTAGAAAACTTTATGCGGTGCCTGCCAAATCTAAGAGTTCTGAGGATATGATTGAAGCGTTCGAAAATATTTTTAAACTTTCAAAAGGGATACTTCCTCATAAATTATATACGGATCGAGGGCTAGAATTTGAGGCGAAACGAATGAAAGAATATTTTAAAAAGAAGGATATAGATAAGCGAGTAGTTTATAGTCCAGATGTGCATGCTTCAATGGCAGAAAGGGCCAACCGTACTATCAAAGAGCGATTATACAGATACTTTAGCGAACAAAATACATTACGTTGGAAAGATGTTATTCAAAAAATTGTTTCAGGAATAAATGCAAGTATTAATCGAACCACGGGTGTACCTCCAAATGCTGTTACGTTTAAGAATGCTGGGGAACTTTTTATCAGACTATATAAGGATCCTAAAAATAAACAAAATATTAAAACAAGCTCCATACTCGAGCCAGGACAAATTGTTCGTATCACAAAAGAAAAAGGTAAATTTGAAAAGGGATATTTACCCAACTACACTGACGAATTGTTTCGCGTACATATTAAAAACGACAATAGATCACCCATCACATATAAGTTAAAAGATTTTGAAGGAAATTTAATTGAAGGAATATTTTATAGAGAAGAATTGGTACCCACACGAGAAGATACAACTCACCGTATTGCAGAAATTTTAAAAACACGTACACTTAAAGGGATTAAGCAACATTTTGTACGTTGGATAGGATATAACGATAATTTTAATAGTTGGGTTAACGATAGCGATATTGTTAGAAGATAAATATGGACTCTTTTTATGTAATATTACCTTCAAATACTGGAGGGGTGGAAGGAAATACCACTTCTAAATTTACTGTTCGAATGCCTGACACTCTTGAATTGGATTCAAGTTGGACAGTTGCACTATCTAATATTATATATCCGTTTTCATTTTCATTACTTGGTGATTCTGATGAACAAGAATCAATAACAGTTTTTCGAAGATACGGAAATGAACTCTTACCTATTCGTATTGAGATACCAGATTTGTCCTTTGCCTCAGAAGAGGCCTTGGAAGAGTCTATAAATGCAGTTTTGCTTGATGTATGGAAAAAGGAATTGGATCGCGAGCGAGAGGAAAAGAGACTTGAAGAGAATAAAAAAAGAATTTATGGGAATTTTCGTAAAAGGCGCGCTGTCGAATCTATAAAAGAACAGTATGATAAACACGGTTATTTCGATTTGGACGCAGATGAACTAAATAAATTTATCAAGCTATTATCGGAAGAGGATGAAGCAATTAGTCCAAAACTTACAAATTTGAGTCTGGAAGAAGGCGGTAAAAATATTCGTCTTTTGCCTCCTGCAAATCAAAAATCCCTTTACCTAAAAGTTATTGATAAATTTATTCAGCAAACTAATATTCAATTAGAACCTACGGAGCAATTGGTTAAACATGGCTATTTCGATATGCAAAAGCAAACCTCTTTTAGTTTTATGAAATTTTTAGGCAAAGAACAAATTCGATTACCTCCTATAAGCCCTGCCCCTCTTGCAGTTGATGGTATAGAAAGGGTTCGGTTTCGTCCGTATACCGATCAAATGGAGCGAATAAAACAGGCTATTAAAGAATTTATGAATCCACCAAGTGTTGGTCAAACTGAGGAGAAAGTTGCATCTGTCAATAGTCAAGAATTAGCCCTTGAATCTGAATCAACACCACAAATAGTTGCTGAGCATGAGAATCCGCAGGTTAATTTCTCGCAAGAGTTTATCACTCAACAATTGGAAAAGGAAGGTTATTTTGATATGCCAAAGGACCGTGCTTATAAATTTATAAAATATTTAAATACGGAAATTAAGGGCGCAAAACTTCCAAATGTATCTACGGTTGCGGAAAGCTCTGATGAGTTGGTAAGATTAGAGCCACAAACTGATCAGAAAGATCTAATAATGAATGCAATTAAAAGTTTTATGTCCTCAGAGCCTATTCAACAACATGAAAAGATTGACACTGAAGAAGAAAGTATTGTTGAAAATGATCAAGAAAATTCTGAAGAAACTGAAGAGCCTTCACCTACAATTCTAAAGGCTCCAATCACTCCTGAGACGCCTGTGACAAGCCCAATAATCGAAACTCCGCCCACTCCCGTGACAAGTCCAATAATTGAAGCTCCGCCCACTCCAGTGACAAGTCCTATAATTGAAGCTCCGCCCACTCCCGTGACAAGTCCTATAATTGAAGCTCCGCCTACTCCTGAGCCTCACGTGACATCCCCTTTAAATGAAGAAAACCAAATTGAATCTATAATTAAGGACAAAACTCCTTTAGATGGGAAAATAACTCCCCTTACATATGTAGAGGAGCCGGATGAAAAGCCATTATTAACTGATGATCAAAAAGTTTTAATGGGTATGGCTGTTCGTGCAGCGACAAGAGCATGGAGAAATAGTGTCGAGTTGGCAGCGCAAGCCCAAATAAATATGGAACTTGGTGAAAAATATTGGCAGAATGCTCGCTTAAAGTATGCGTTAAAAGATAGTGTGATAACATTAAAAGAAACGGGCGAAACTGTACACTTAAGAAAAACACCTGAAAATATTCTTGAATGGGTTAAATCTCAATTAATATTGTTATCTAATCGTAAAATTGCAATTGATAAATGGACACAGGAATGTTTAGAGTATGGAAAAAGAGCTTCGGAAGCACAACTAGAAACTAAAGCAGCAGAAGCCCGCGGCGATGTTACAGAAGCACGAAAGGCTGCAGATCGTGCTAAGGCCGCAGAACGGAAGGTAAAGGATGCAGCCAGTCAGGTTGAAGAGGCTGTTGCGGGGCAGAAACGTTTATCAGAAGAAATTATTGGTAAAGTTGACGCAGAACTTTCGAAACAGGACACGGCAATCGAAGATACTTTGTCAACTATTGAAGATGAAAATGAAACATTACCAGAAGAGAATATCGGGGAAAATATTGAGGAAAATGATAATAATGAAGCTCTAACTTATGAGGATGAAGAAGAGTGGACACCTCCATTACCAGAAGAAGAAAATATTGAGGCGAACGAAGAACCAACGATTATCGAAGAGGATACTGAAGAAGATGATACAAGAGAAGAGACTCCGCAGGAGTCACAAACGATAACCGATGCGGACGAAGAGCAATGGACACCTCCATTACCAGAAGAAAAAAATATTGAGGAACCTACGATTATCGAAGAAGCTACTGAAGAAGATACACAAGAAAATACTCCGCAGGAATCACAAACGCTAACCGATGAGGACGAAGAGCAATGGACCCCTCCATTACCAGAAGAAGAAAATATTGAGGTGAACGTAGAAACACAGATCATCGAAGAAGCTGCTGAAGAAGAAGATACACAAGAAAATACTCCGCAGGAATCACAAACGCTACCCGATGAGGACGAAGAAAAGTGGACTCCTCCATTACCAGAAGAAAATATTGAGGAACATACGATTATTGAAGAAGGTACGAGGAAGAATATACACAAGAAGAGACTCTGCAGGAATCTCAAGCTATTGAAGATAAGGACGAGGAATGGTCACCTCCTTTAGCATAAGAAGATCCTTTAAGTATTTCGCCCTCAACAGCAAATTTATTTGGAAATAATAAGCAGACTGATCTGCCGTCTCTTCCACGCCCTGAAATATTAATAGGAGAACCTCCTGAAAGGCCTTCCTATTGGAAAAGCTTTTTTGGACAGGGAGGTATATCTAGCGAAGACAAAACGAAACAAAAAGAGCTTCCAAGTAAAGAAAAGGAGGAAAAAGAACCTCACAAAGAAAAGTTAAAAATAAGAGTTGATGATTCGGATCCTAATGTAAAGAAAATGCATTTTGCTAAATATGCCTATCCTCCTGAATATCTAAAAATGCTTCTTAACTTTTCCAATATACAGCTCGCGGATCCAAAATATCAATGGGTTTCAGTACACTTTGATAAATTGCATAAGAGGTTCCATGTCTTCTTACAAGGAAACGTACAATATATTCAATTAAGTCGTCAATTAGCATATACTCTTGGTTATGATTCTGAGAAAGTTCATAGTGGACAAGTGGCAAAATATATGCCTGATATATCTGGAGGTGTGCGACAATTTTTAGTTTATGCACCAAGGCTCGTTGAAAATAGTATAATTGGAAACGTAACCGCTCCTCTATTACGTGTTGTGAATGTAACGGGTAAGCCTGGTGATAGTATTTCCGAAGTATATATGACCGAGCATCAACATCGTATATTAGGTAAACGTCATCCAGACATTACTATTGAAATTCGTACCCTAGCAGGAAAACTAGTAAAATTCCATTGGGGAACCTGTATACTAACACTACATTTTCAACGCTCTCTATTTTAAAAATGACACATGTACCTGTAGATCTAGATAAAATAGACTGGGGTCCTTTTCTAGCAGCTCAAGATGGTGGGGCAAAAACCGACATAACAGATGAAAGTCGATATTTTCAGGGAACAAGGTATCAAAGAGGATTTGGGTTATTAGGATCGGTAGGTAGATTTCTAATGCCAATAGTTAAAAATTTAGCTTCTAGTGCCGGCCAAGAAGCAACGTTGGGAAAAATGTGCTTGAAGATGTTTCACAAGGTCGATCAGTTAGTGATGCCTTGAAGCAGCATGGAAGCGAAGGCCTTCAAAAAGTTGGGAAAAAGCTCCAGCAATGTGGAAAAGGTAAAAGAAAACGCAAGCCAAAACTTATTACAGAAAGTCTAGAGAAAAAAGGACGCCGCTATAGGGATCAACTTAGTTTAGAAAATTTCTGAGTATATAAGTATATTTTAAATACTAATTTACTTTAAGTAAAAATGACCACATTAAAGAAAATTGATAAAGATAGTTCCGAAGGGGTTGATAATCGTCTGACCTTCTTTTCTATACCCTCTACAAATGTTGGTATACAGCGTTCGGCATATAAAGAAATATTACCTCTCAATGCTCTCAACCAATCTGCGGGGCCCTTTGTTTTTCGCTATTTTGGTGACTCGCTCTATCTTGATTTGAGCAAAACTTTTTTAAGTTTGGTTTTATCTCTTGAAAGAAAAGATACAACGAGTGGTGAGTGGGTTCCTATAACCGACGGAGAAGCTGCAGATTTGAAAGGTGATAAATTTACAGGGGTTGCTCAATATTTAGGTCTTACTTGGATTCGTCGCCTTACACTTTCAATTAATGGTGTTCAGTGCTATGATTCTGGCATCCACTATGCATACCGATGTATAATTCTCCATGAACTTGGCGCCGCTCGAGAAGTAAGTAAAGGCCTATACGAAGCTGCGCTTTATTATAAAGATGCAGTGGATAAGGATGATTCTGAGGGCTCTGGATTTAAATCTCGAGTTTCTCGCTTTGCCAAAGGTAAATTATGTAGAATGTTTTCCCATTTAGATTATGACATGGCTAGACAGAACCAGCTCTTAATTCCACAAAGTGACGTGATCTGGACCCTTTACAGAAATTCAGATGAGTTTCTTATTCATACTCCAAAATATCGCAACGCTGCAACATTAGTAGCAAACACTCATACATACCGCCTTCGTCTTCACGACATGAGAATTTTCATAAAACAGGTTGATTTGAGTATGTCATTAAATAATGCTATTGCTAGACATTTAGAACAATCGCCTGCAAAATATGCTTATAGAAAAATCGATATCCGTAGCGTTTTCTTGGGAAAAGGGCGTCAAGAAATTACTCATGAGGCGTTCACTAGTACTTGCCCTCGCCGTTTAATAATCTGTTTTGTAAGCTCTCCCGCATTCACGGGAAATAGTGCTTTATCGCCTTTTACATTTGAGCACGCAAACTTGCGCTCAATTTCTGCAGAATTTGGTGGATTCCAATTTCCTGCCGTTTCGTATGATTTTGATTTTGCCGATAATAACTTTGTTCGTGCCTATGTTGATATGTTTGTGGGTATGGACCTTGATAATTGGCCAAATATTGACCAAAGAACACTAGATATCAGTATGAGAGAATTTTCAAAATCCTCCTGTTTCTTCGTTATACCAATGACTTCAACACTTGAGGACACGAACGGACTAGAATTAATCAGGCAAGGAACTACGACTATCAGGTGTATTTTTAATCAGCCAATCAAAGACGAAGGTTATGAAATGATAATTATGGGTGAGTTCGATTCGGTTCTGTCCATAAATGCAGATCGCGTTTTAAGTACGGATGGATCTGTTTAAGATGAATTCTCTGCAAATTGAAACAATATTACGCCGCTACAAACCACTTGAGAATAAATTTCTGGGTGTCTTTTCATCTAATAATATTCCAAGTATAGAATGGAATGGCCCTTTTTGCTTTATTGCAAACACTATGAAGAAAGGAACTGTCGGAGAACACTGGATTGCTTGTTATTCAGATAGAAAAAATACAGTGGAATTCTTTGACTCGCTCGGAGACCCCCCTAACTGTGATATGCGGCGATCTATGCTAAATCGCTTTACAAGAGTTAAGCAAAGCCGTTATTCCATTCAATCTCCATTATCTGATACCTGTGGACATTACTGCATTTGTTTCCTTGTAAACCGCTCAAAACAAGGAAGTAGTTTTTCTTCCACCCTTAAGAAAATGCATTCAATACCTTCCGAAAGCCGTGATGCAGTTATAAAGAGATTCGTCCAAAGATTAGCACTGCTACCTAGTATATAAGAATACTACTCTGCGATAATATAAGCAAAAATGATATTTACTCTATATCTAATTTTCCTACTCAGTCTTACCTTGGCTTTTAAGCAAAACGATAGTAATATACTTTATCCCATTCACGGCCCATACCCTCCAAATGTGAATGCCTGTTTTATTATTGATGAAGCGCATGCGCTTTCAATCGGTCCTTCTACAGCAAATCCAAACAAGGATATTTTGCTCTTGATTGCATATGTTTTAGATTTAGGATTGATATTCGTATTGGCAGTTGTATTCAGAGCTCATGTAAATTTTAGAAGAAATGGGAATGGTGATTTACCAGGTATTCGTTTTGCAAAAGGCCCTCTTAGTATATAAGTCAAGTCAACAAATTAAACGCTAAAAAAGGGAGTTATGAACATTCGTACTAACAACAACATGTCAGAATTGAGCAAGTCTGCAAAAATATCTTCTACATCTCTTCACTTCAAAACGGGTTCTCTTATTCACTTACTTTGTAAATTTAATGGAGGATGTGCACCCGAATCCCTTCACAGAGAAATGCGTAAAAAATACAACGAAAATATTCAATTTCTTCAAACACTTACTAGTATGACAAATGAGGATGTTGTTATAAATGGAATTGGTCAAAAAGAATTTTCAGACAACAATATGAAACCAGGAAAGAAATTTATTGTAACAAATCATCTAAGACATATTCCGTTCGAAGTCTATCCAAGTAAATTGACAAAGTTGGGCGCTGATCGTATTTTTGCATTAAGAGGATACTTACGTGTGACAATCAGGCAATATTTCTATGTTCGACATCATATAGACCTTGTTTATCCCCAGCTGCCTCTTGTTTGCGTTGTTGGCGGACGACAGCATCAATATTTCTATCCTCTGGAATGTTTGGACTTTGTTGAAGTTGAAGAACAAAAATGAATAGAAATTTATAAAAACTATATAAATGATCATTCACATTTTTTGCATAGTATTAAAAATGCGTTTTATATTAATTTTTGTTGCACTAGTAGGGCTTGTTAACTGTGAGGCTAAAATAATAAAGAGTGAAGAGAATAAAATATCTTTGTTTCGAAGAACTCCCAAACCAAAGACACTTGCCCATACTTTAAGCCCTGAATTAACTTCTCATTCAAATTTTAAAAATTTTACTTGGGAACCGAGTGGTCATGTTTGGTTTGAATACGATGAGAACGAAAAGGTTTGGAAAAAAATATATAAACCTACTTTTTCAGTAGTGTATTATAAACCAAATATATTCGATACCGCATGGTTATTTGTAAAAGAAACTTGCTATGATATTGCTGTCGCTACCAAATCACTTGTTATCGGGGTAACGAAACTAACCTTCTACCTTGGACGTAGATTAATACCTATTCCCTAATTCCATGTAAAAACTAGAGATCGGAATTTTGAAAAAACCGGGACCGGGAACCGGGAAACGGGTTCTGAAGGTCGACCGGGAGGGACCCGGACCGGGAAAACCGGGAATTCCCGTTCCCGGTTTCATCCCGGTCAAAAATGGCCGGGACCCGGACCGGGAAACCGGGAAATTTAAAAAAATTTTTAAATTCATTTAAAAATTTTAAAAAGCTATGGGAGTAGTTATTTATTGAAAAATCTGATTTATAAATAGAAGAACTTAATAAATTCGTAAAATAAATCAATAAAACAAATGTAAATTACAATAAATTAAAACATAAAGCGGATTACGTAGGGCTAAAGGTATTTGAGAGGCTAGAGAAGGATTGTGGGATATTAGGAGATTTTGGAGTTTAGGATCTCCCGATAGCCTCCTCAAATTTTTTTATATCGCCTATATGTATTCCTCATCTAATTCCCTTTAATCCCTCCTAATCCACCTTGATGCTGATTTAATTTTTATTTAATTTAATTTTTATTTAATCCCTCCAAATCCACTCTGATCTTCTCTGTGCAATAGTCATACCAGGGATTAAAAGAGATATCTAGAGATTCAAGTATTTGATGGGTAGCATTAAGAGAGATTGTTGAGAAAGACCTCCAACCACCTATATCACCTGATATCTATTCAAATCCCTTCAATTGGAAGGCAATGATATTAGATGATTAAGGCAGATCTAATGGATTTAGAGGGATAAAGATGGCTTAATCACCAGGTCCCTTGATAAAATCGCACTATACACTAATTTCCCTCAACTTTTCCTCCAATAATACCGCCGAATTTCTCCGTTCCAAATTCTTCCGCATAAATTTTGAGAATTTTGGAAGGCAAAACAGCCAAATTTCTTCCGTTTTCAGCGCCGCAGGCGAAAATTTTGAGAATTTTTGTAAAATCTCCAATATTTTTAAGTCAAAAATCAAAACGCCAAGCAAAAATACTTAAAATTAGCTGCTAGAATTTTTCCCGGTTTCCCGGATCAAAAAAAGCCGGGACCGGGAACGGGAAACGGGAAATGAAAATTAACCGGCCGGGACCCGGACCGGGAAAACCGGGAAATTAAAGTACAAAAGGTCTAGAAGTTAGCGTTTAACTAGGACATATATTTTTAATTCGGATATATTAAAGTACAAAAGGTCTAGAAGTTAGCGTTTAACTAGGACATATATTTTTAATTCGGATATATTAAAGTACAAAAGGTCTAGAAGTTAGCGTTTAACTAGGACATATATTTTTAATTCGGATATATTAAAGTACAAAAGGTCTAGAAGTTAGCGTTTAACTAGGACATATATTTTTAATTCGGATATATTAAAGTACAAAAGGTCTAGAAGTTAGCGTTTAACTAGGACATATATTTTTAATTCGGATATATTAAAGTACA
The DNA here is from genome assembly GCA_036172955.1 of Meloidogyne arenaria. NCBI lineage: Eukaryota > Metazoa > Nematoda > Chromadorea > Rhabditida > Meloidogynidae > Meloidogyne > Meloidogyne arenaria. The sequence continues at coordinate 609,918 of JARQAB010000018.1, forward strand.
AAAGGTCTAGAAGTTAGCGTTTAACTAGGACATATATTTTTAATTCGGATATATTAAAGTACAAAAGGTCTAGAAGTTAGCGTTTAACTAGGACATATATTTTTAATTCGGATATATTAAAGTACAAAAGGTCTAGAAGTTAGCGTTTAACTAGGACATATATTTTTAATTCGGATATATTAAAGTACAAAAGGTCTAGAAGTTAGCGTTTAACTAGGACATATATTTTTAATTCGGATATATTAAAGTACAAAAGGTCTAGAAGTTAGCGTTTAACTAGGACATATATTTTTAATTCGGATATATTAAAGTACAAAAGGTCTAGAAGTTAGCGTTTAACTAGGACATATATTTTTAATTCGGATATATTAAAGTACAAAAGGTCTAGAAGTTAGCGTTTAACTAGGACATATATTTTTAATTCGGATATATTAAAGTACAAAAGGTCTAGAAGTTAGCGTTTAACTAGGACATATATTTTTAATTCGGATATATTAAAGTACAAAAGGTCTAGAAGTTAGCGTTTAACTAGGACATATATTTTTAATTCGGATATATTAAAGTACAAAAGGTCTAGAAGTTAGCGTTTAACTAGGACATATATTTTTAATTCGGATATATTAAAGTACAAAAGGTCTAGAAGTTAGCGTTTAACTAGGACATATATTTTTAATTCGGATATATTAAAGTACAAAAGGTCTAGAAGTTAGCGTTTAACTAGGACATATATTTTTAATTCGGATATATTAAAGTACAAAAGGTCTAGAAGTTAGCGTTTAACTAGGACATATATTTTAATTCGGATATATTAAAGTACAAAAGGTCTAGAAGTTAGCGTTTAACTAGGACATATATTTTTAATTCGGATATATTAAAGTACAAAAGGTCTAGAAGTTAGCGTTTAACTAGGACATATATTTTTAATTCGGATATATTAAAGTACAAAAGGTCTAGAAGTTAGCGTTTAACTAGGACATATATTTTTAATTCGGATATATTAAAGTACAAAAGGTCTAGAAGTTAGCGTTTAACTAGGACATATATTTTTAATTCGGATATATTAAAGTACAAAAGGTCTAGAAGTTAGCGTTTAACTAGGACATATATTTTTAATTCGGATATATTAAAGTACAAAAGGTCTAGAAGTTAGCGTTTAACTAGGACATATATTTTAATTCGGATATATTAAAGTACAAAAGGTCTAGAAGTTAGCGTTTAACTAGGACATATATTTTTAATTCGGATATATTAAAGTACAAAAGGTCTAGAAGTTAGCGTTTAACTAGGACATATATTTTTAATTCGGATATATTAAAGTACAAAAGGTCTAGAAGTTAGCGTTTAACTAGGACATATATTTTTAATTCGGATATATTAAAGTACAAAAGGTCTAGAAGTTAGCGTTTAACTAGGACATATATTTTAATTCGGATATATTAAAGTACAAAAGGTCTAGAAGTTAGCGTTTAACTAGGACATATATTTTTAATTCGGATATATTAAAGTACAAAAGGTCTAGAAGTTAGCGTTTAACTAGGACATATATTTTTAATTCGGATATATTAAAGTACAAAAGGTCTAGAAGTTAGCGTTTAACTAGGACATATATTTTTAATTCGGATATATTAAAGTACAAAAGGTCTAGAAGTTAGCGTTTAACTAGGACATATATTTTTAATTCGGATATATTAAAGTACAAAAGGTCTAGAAGTTAGCGTTTAACTAGGACATATATTTTTAATTCGGATATATTAAAGTACAAAAGGTCTAGAAGTTAGCGTTTAACTAGGACATATATTTTTAATTCGGATATATTAAAGTACAAAAGGTCTAGAAGTTAGCGTTTAACTAGGACATATATTTTTAATTCGGATATATTAAAGTACAAAAGGTCTAGAAGTTAGCGTTTAACTAGGACATATATTTTTAATTCGGATATATTAAAGTACAAAAGGTCTAGAAGTTAGCGTTTAACTAGGACATATATTTTTAATTCGGATATATTAAAGTACAAAAGGTCTAGAAGTTAGCGTTTAACTAGGACATATATTTTTAATTCGGATATATTAAAGTACAAAAGGTCTAGAAGTTAGCGTTTAACTAGGACATATATTTTAATTCGGATATATTAAAGTACAAAAGGTCTAGAAGTTAGCGTTTAACTAGGACATATATTTTTAATTCGGATATATTAAAGTACAAAAGGTCTAGAAGTTAGCGTTTAACTAGGACATATATTTTTAATTCGGATATATTAAAGTACAAAAGGTCTAGAAGTTAGCGTTTAACTAGGACATATATTTTTAATTCGGATATATTAAAGTACAAAAGGTCTAGAAGTTAGCGTTTAACTAGGACATATATTTTTAATTCGGATATATTAAAGTACAAAAGGTCTAGAAGTTAGCGTTTAACTAGGACATATATTTTTAATTCGGATATATTAAAGTACAAAAGGTCTAGAAGTTAGCGTTTAACTAGGACATATATTTTTAATTCGGATATATTAAAGTACAAAAGGTCTAGAAGTTAGCGTTTAACTAGGACATATATTTTTAATTCGGATATATTAAAGTACAAAAGGTCTAGAAGTTAGCGTTTAACTAGGACATATATTTTTAATTCGGATATATTAAAGTACAAAAGGTCTAGAAGTTAGCGTTTAACTAGGACATATATTTTTAATTCGGATATATTAAAGTACAAAAGGTCTAGAAGTTAGCGTTTAACTAGGACATATATTTTTAATTCGGATATATTAAAGTACAAAAGGTCTAGAAGTTAGCGTTTAACTAGGACATATATTTTTAATTCGGATATATTAAAGTACAAAAGGTCTAGAAGTTAGCGTTTAACTAGGACATATATTTTTAATTCGGATATATTAAAGTACAAAAGGTCTAGAAGTTAGCGTTTAACTAGGACATATATTTTTAATTCGGATATATTAAAGTACAAAAGGTCTAGAAGTTAGCGTTTAACTAGGACATATATTTTTAATTCGGATATATTAAAGTACAAAAGGTCTAGAAGTTAGCGTTTAACTAGGACATATATTTTTAATTCGGATATATTAAAGTACAAAAGGTCTAGAAGTTAGCGTTTAACTAGGACATATATTTTTAATTCGGATATATTAAAGTACAAAAGGTCTAGAAGTTAGCGTTTAACTAGGACATATATTTTTAATTCGGATATATTAAAGTACAAAAGGTCTAGAAGTTAGCGTTTAACTAGGACATATATTTTAATTCGGATATATTAAAGTACAAAAGGTCTAGAAGTTAGCGTTTAACTAGGACATATATTTTTAATTCGGATATATTAAAGTACAAAAGGTCTAGAAGTTAGCGTTTAACTAGGACATATATTTTTAATTCGGATATATTAAAGTACAAAAGGTCTAGAAGTTAGCGTTTAACTAGGACATATATTTTTAATTCGGATATATTAAAGTACAAAAGGTCTAGAAGTTAGCGTTTAACTAGGACATATATTTTTAATTCGGATATATTAAAGTACAAAAGGTCTAGAAGTTAGCGTTTAACTAGGACATATATTTTTAATTCGGATATATTAAAGTACAAAAGGTCTAGAAGTTAGCGTTTAACTAGGACATATATTTTTAATTCGGATATATTAAAGTACAAAAGGTCTAGAAGTTAGCGTTTAACTAGGACATATATTTTTAATTCGGATATATTAAAGTACAAAAGGTCTAGAAGTTAGCGTTTAACTAGGACATATATTTTTAATTCGGATATATTAAAGTACAAAAGGTCTAGAAGTTAGCGTTTAACTAGGACATATATTTTTAATTCGGATATATTAAAGTACAAAAGGTCTAGAAGTTAGCGTTTAACTAGGACATATATTTTTAATTCGGATATATTAAAGTACAAAAGGTCTAGAAGTTAGCGTTTAACTAGGACATATATTTTTAATTCGGATATATTAAAGTACAAAAGGTCTAGAAGTTAGCGTTTAACTAGGACATATATTTTTAATTCGGATATATTAAAGTACAAAAGGTCTAGAAGTTAGCGTTTAACTAGGACATATATTTTTAATTCGGATATATTAAAGTACAAAAGGTCTAGAAGTTAGCGTTTAACTAGGACATATATTTTTAATTCGGATATATTAAAGTACAAAAGGTCTAGAAGTTAGCGTTTAACTAGGACATATATTTTAATTCGGATATATTAAAGTACAAAAGGTCTAGAAGTTAGCGTTTAACTAGGACATATATTTTTAATTCGGATATATTAAAGTACAAAAGGTCTAGAAGTTAGCGTTTAACTAGGACATATATTTTTAATTCGGATATATTAAAGTACAAAAGGTCTAGAAGTTAGCGTTTAACTAGGACATATATTTTTAATTCGGATATATTAAAGTACAAAAGGTCTAGAAGTTAGCGTTTAACTAGGACATATATTTTTAATTCGGATATATTAAAGTACAAAAGGTCTAGAAGTTAGCGTTTAACTAGGACATATATTTTTAATTCGGATATATTAAAGTACAAAAGGTCTAGAAGTTAGCGTTTAACTAGGACATATATTTTTAATTCGGATATATTAAAGTACAAAAGGTCTAGAAGTTAGCGTTTAACTAGGACATATATTTTTAATTCGGATATATTAAAGTACAAAAGGTCTAGAAGTTAGCGTTTAACTAGGACATATATTTTTAATTCGGATATATTAAAGTACAAAAGGTCTAGAAGTTAGCGTTTAACTAGGACATATATTTTTAATTCGGATATATTAAAGTACAAAAGGTCTAGAAGTTAGCGTTTAACTAGGACATATATTTTTAATTCGGATATATTAAAGTACAAAAGGTCTAGAAGTTAGCGTTTAACTAGGACATATATTTTTAATTCGGATATATTAAAGTACAAAAGGTCTAGAAGTTAGCGTTTAACTAGGACATATATTTTTAATTCGGATATATTAAAGTACAAAAGGTCTAGAAGTTAGCGTTTAACTAGGACATATATTTTTAATTCGGATATATTAAAGTACAAAAGGTCTAGAAGTTAGCGTTTAACTAGGACATATATTTTTAATTCGGATATATTAAAGTACAAAAGGTCTAGAAGTTAGCGTTTAACTAGGACATATATTTTTAATTCGGATATATTAAAGTACAAAAGGTCTAGAAGTTAGCGTTTAACTAGGACATATATTTTAATTCGGATATATTAAAGTACAAAAGGTCTAGAAGTTAGCGTTTAACTAGGACATATATTTTTAATTCGGATATATTAAAGTACAAAAGGTCTAGAAGTTAGCGTTTAACTAGGACATATATTTTTAATTCGGATATATTAAAGTACAAAAGGTCTAGAAGTTAGCGTTTAACTAGGACATATATTTTAATTCGGATATATTAAAGTACAAAAGGTCTAGAAGTTAGCGTTTAACTAGGACATATATTTTTAATTCGGATATATTAAAGTACAAAAGGTCTAGAAGTTAGCGTTTAACTAGGACATATATTTTTAATTCGGATATATTAAAGTACAAAAGGTCTAGAAGTTAGCGTTTAACTAGGACATATATTTTTAATTCGGATATATTAAAGTACAAAAGGTCTAGAAGTTAGCGTTTAACTAGGACATATATTTTAATTCGGATATATTAAAGTACAAAAGGTCTAGAAGTTAGCGTTTAACTAGGACATATATTTTTAATTCGGATATATTAAAGTACAAAAGGTCTAGAAGTTAGCGTTTAACTAGGACATATATTTTTAATTCGGATATATTAAAGTACAAAAGGTCTAGAAGTTAGCGTTTAACTAGGACATATATTTTTAATTCGGATATATTAAAGTACAAAAGGTCTAGAAGTTAGCGTTTAACTAGGACATATATTTTTAATTCGGATATATTAAAGTACAAAAGGTCTAGAAGTTAGCGTTTAACTAGGACATATATTTTAATTCGGATATATTAAAGTACAAAAGGTCTAGAAGTTAGCGTTTAACTAGGACATATATTTTTAATTCGGATATATTAAAGTACAAAAGGTCTAGAAGTTAGCGTTTAACTAGGACATATATTTTTAATTCGGATATATTAAAGTACAAAAGGTCTAGAAGTTAGCGTTTAACTAGGACATATATTTTTAATTCGGATATATTAAAGTACAAAAGGTCTAGAAGTTAGCGTTTAACTAGGACATATATTTTTAATTCGGATATATTAAAGTACAAAAGGTCTAGAAGTTAGCGTTTAACTAGGACATATATTTTTAATTCGGATATATTAAAGTACAAAAGGTCTAGAAGTTAGCGTTTAACTAGGACATATATTTTTAATTCGGATATATTAAAGTACAAAAGGTCTAGAAGTTAGCGTTTAACTAGGACATATATTTTTAATTCGGATATATTAAAGTACAAAAGGTCTAGAAGTTAGCGTTTAACTAGGACATATATTTTAATTCGGATATATTAAAGTACAAAAGGTCTAGAAGTTAGCGTTTAACTAGGACATATATTTTTAATTCGGATATATTAAAGTACAAAAGGTCTAGAAGTTAGCGTTTAACTAGGACATATATTTTTAATTCGGATATATTAAAGTACAAAAGGTCTAGAAGTTAGCGTTTAACTAGGACATATATTTTAATTCGGATATATTAAAGTACAAAAGGTCTAGAAGTTAGCGTTTAACTAGGACATATATTTTTAATTCGGATATATTAAAGTACAAAAGGTCTAGAAGTTAGCGTTTAACTAGGACATATATTTTTAATTCGGATATATTAAAGTACAAAAGGTCTAGAAGTTAGCGTTTAACTAGGACATATATTTTTAATTCGGATATATTAAAGTACAAAAGGTCTAGAAGTTAGCGTTTAACTAGGACATATATTTTTAATTCGGATATATTAAAGTACAAAAGGTCTAGAAGTTAGCGTTTAACTAGGACATATATTTTTAATTCGGATATATTAAAGTACAAAAGGTCTAGAAGTTAGCGTTTAACTAGGACATATATTTTTAATTCGGATATATTAAAGTACAAAAGGTCTAGAAGTTAGCGTTTAACTAGGACATATATTTTTAATTCGGATATATTAAAGTACAAAAGGTCTAGAAGTTAGCGTTTAACTAGGACATATATTTTTAATTCGGATATATTAAAGTACAAAAGGTCTAGAAGTTAGCGTTTAACTAGGACATATATTTTTAATTCGGATATATTAAAGTACAAAAGGTCTAGAAGTTAGCGTTTAACTAGGACATATATTTTTAATTCGGATATATTAAAGTACAAAAGGTCTAGAAGTTAGCGTTTAACTAGGACATATATTTTTAATTCGGATATATTAAAGTACAAAAGGTCTAGAAGTTAGCGTTTAACTAGGACATATATTTTTAATTCGGATATATTAAAGTACAAAAGGTCTAGAAGTTAGCGTTTAACTAGGACATATATTTTTAATTCGGATATATTAAAGTACAAAAGGTCTAGAAGTTAGCGTTTAACTAGGACATATATTTTTAATTCGGATATATTAAAGTACAAAAGGTCTAGAAGTTAGCGTTTAACTAGGACATATATTTTTATTCGGATATATTAAAGTACAAAAGGTCTAGAAGTTAGCGTTTAACTAGGACATATATTTTTAATTCGGATATATTAAAGTACAAAAGGTCTAGAAGTTAGCGTTTAACTAGGACATATATTTTTAATTCGGATATATTAAAGTACAAAAGGTCTAGAAGTTAGCGTTTAACTAGGACATATATTTTTAATTCGGATATATTAAAGTACAAAAGGTCTAGAAGTTAGCGTTTAACTAGGACATATATTTTTAATTCGGATATATTAAAGTACAAAAGGTCTAGAAGTTAGCGTTTAACTAGGACATATATTTTTAATTCGGATATATTAAAGTACAAAAGGTCTAGAAGTTAGCGTTTAACTAGGACATATATTTTTAATTCGGATATATTAAAGTACAAAAGGTCTAGAAGTTAGCGTTTAACTAGGACATATATTTTTAATTCGGATATATTAAAGTACAAAAGGTCTAGAAGTTAGCGTTTAACTAGGACATATATTTTTAATTCGGATATATTAAAGTACAAAAGGTCTAGAAGTTAGCGTTTAACTAGGACATATATTTTTAATTCGGATATATTAAAGTACAAAAGGTCTAGAAGTTAGCGTTTAACTAGGACATATATTTTTAATTCGGATATATTAAAGTACAAAAGGTCTAGAAGTTAGCGTTTAACTAGGACATATATTTTTAATTCGGATATATTAAAGTACAAAAGGTCTAGAAGTTAGCGTTTAACTAGGACATATATTTTTAATTCGGATATATTAAAGTACAAAAGGTCTAGAAGTTAGCGTTTAACTAGGACATATATTTTTAATTCGGATATATTAAAGTACAAAAGGTCTAGAAGTTAGCGTTTAACTAGGACATATATTTTTAATTCGGATATATTAAAGTACAAAAGGTCTAGAAGTTAGCGTTTAACTAGGACATATATTTTTAATTCGGATATATTAAAGTACAAAAGGTCTAGAAGTTAGCGTTTAACTAGGACATATATTTTTAATTCGGATATATTAAAGTACAAAAGGTCTAGAAGTTAGCGTTTAACTAGGACATATATTTTTAATTCGGATATATTAAAGTACAAAAGGTCTAGAAGTTAGCGTTTAACTAGGACATATATTTTTAATTCGGATATATTAAAGTACAAAAGGTCTAGAAGTTAGCGTTTAACTAGGACATATATTTTAATTCGGATATATTAAAGTACAAAAGGTCTAGAAGTTAGCGTTTAACTAGGACATATATTTTTAATTCGGATATATTAAAGTACAAAAGGTCTAGAAGTTAGCGTTTAACTAGGACATATATTTTTAATTCGGATATATTAAAGTACAAAAGGTCTAGAAGTTAGCGTTTAACTAGGACATATATTTTTAATTCGGATATATTAAAGTACAAAAGGTCTAGAAGTTAGCGTTTAACTAGGACATATATTTTTAATTCGGATATATTAAAGTACAAAAGGTCTAGAAGTTAGCGTTTAACTAGGACATATATTTTTAATTCGGATATATTAAAGTACAAAAGGTCTAGAAGTTAGCGTTTAACTAGGACATATATTTTTAATTCGGATATATTAAAGTACAAAAGGTCTAGAAGTTAGCGTTTAACTAGGACATATATTTTTAATTCGGATATATTAAAGTACAAAAGGTCTAGAAGTTAGCGTTTAACTAGGACATATATTTTTAATTCGGATATATTAAAGTACAAAAGGTCTAGAAGTTAGCGTTTAACTAGGACATATATTTTTAATTCGGATATATTAAAGTACAAAAGGTCTAGAAGTTAGCGTTTAACTAGGACATATATTTTTAATTCGGATATATTAAAGTACAAAAGGTCTAGAAGTTAGCGTTTAACTAGGACATATATTTTTAATTCGGATATATTAAAGTACAAAAGGTCTAGAAGTTAGCGTTTAACTAGGACATATATTTTTAATTCGGATATATTAAAGTACAAAAGGTCTAGAAGTTAGCGTTTAACTAGGACATATATTTTTAATTCGGATATATTAAAGTACAAAAGGTCTAGAAGTTAGCGTTTAACTAGGACATATATTTTTAATTCGGATATATTAAAGTACAAAAGGTCTAGAAGTTAGCGTTTAACTAGGACATATATTTTTAATTCGGATATATTAAAGTACAAAAGGTCTAGAAGTTAGCGTTTAACTAGGACATATATTTTTAATTCGGATATATTAAAGTACAAAAGGTCTAGAAGTTAGCGTTTAACTAGGACATATATTTTTAATTCGGATATATTAAAGTACAAAAGGTCTAGAAGTTAGCGTTTAACTAGGACATATATTTTTAATTCGGATATATTAAAGTACAAAAGGTCTAGAAGTTAGCGTTTAACTAGGACATATATATTTAATTCGGATATATTAAAGTACAAAAGGTCTAGAAGTTAGCGTTTAACTAGGACATATATTTTTAATTCGGATATATTAAAGTACAAAAGGTCTAGAAGTTAGCGTTTAACTAGGACATATATTTTTAATTCGGATATATTAAAGTACAAAAGGTCTAGAAGTTAGCGTTTAACTAGGACATATATTTTTAATTCGGATATATTAAAGTACAAAAGGTCTAGAAGTTAGCGTTTAACTAGGACATATATTTTTAATTCGGATATATTAAAGTACAAAAGGTCTAGAAGTTAGCGTTTAACTAGGACATATATTTTTAATTCGGATATATTAAAGTACAAAAGGTCTAGAAGTTAGCGTTTAACTAGGACATATATTTTTAATTCGGATATATTAAAGTACAAAAGGTCTAGAAGTTAGCGTTTAACTAGGACATATATTTTTAATTCGGATATATTAAAGTACAAAAGGTCTAGAAGTTAGCGTTTAACTAGGACATATATTTTTAATTCGGATATATTAAAGTACAAAAGGTCTAGAAGTTAGCGTTTAACTAGGACATATATTTTTAATTCGGATATATTAAAGTACAAAAGGTCTAGAAGTTAGCGTTTAACTAGGACATATATTTTTAATTCGGATATATAAAGTACAAAAGGTCTAGAAGTTAGCGTTTAACTAGGACATATATTTTAATTCGGATATATTAAAGTACAAAAGGTCTAGAAGTTAGCGTTTAACTAGGACATATATTTTTAATTCGGATATATTAAAGTACAAAAGGTCTAGAAGTTAGCGTTTAACTAGGACATATATTTTTAATTCGGATATATTAAAGTACAAAAGGTCTAGAAGTTAGCGTTTAACTAGGACATATATTTTTAATTCGGATATATTAAAGTACAAAAGGTCTAGAAGTTAGCGTTTAACTAGGACATATATTTTTAATTCGGATATATTAAAGTACAAAAGGTCTAGAAGTTAGCGTTTAACTAGGACATATATTTTTAATTCGGATATATTAAAGTACAAAAGGTCTAGAAGTTAGCGTTTAACTAGGACATATATTTTTAATTCGGATATATTAAAGTACAAAAGGTCTAGAAGTTAGCGTTTAACTAGGACATATATTTTTAATTCGGATATATTAAAGTACAAAAGGTCTAGAAGTTAGCGTTTAACTAGGACATATATTTTTAATTCGGATATATTAAAGTACAAAAGGTCTAGAAGTTAGCGTTTAACTAGGACATATATTTTTAATTCGGATATATTAAAGTACAAAAGGTCTAGAAGTTAGCGTTTAACTAGGACATATATTTTTAATTCGGATATATTAAAGTACAAAAGGTCTAGAAGTTAGCGTTTAACTAGGACATATATTTTTAATTCGGATATATTAAAGTACAAAAGGTCTAGAAGTTAGCGTTTAACTAGGACATATATTTTTAATTCGGATATATTAAAGTACAAAAGGTCTAGAAGTTAGCGTTTAACTAGGACATATATTTTTAATTCGGATATATTAAAGTACAAAAGGTCTAGAAGTTAGCGTTTAACTAGGACATATATTTTTAATTCGGATATATTAAAGTACAAAAGGTCTAGAAGTTAGCGTTTAACTAGGACATATATTTTAATTCGGATATATTAAAGTACAAAAGGTCTAGAAGTTAGCGTTTAACTAGGACATATATTTTTAATTCGGATATATTAAAGTACAAAAGGTCTAGAAGTTAGCGTTTAACTAGGACATATATTTTTAATTCGGATATATTAAAGTACAAAAGGTCTAGAAGTTAGCGTTTAACTAGGACATATATTTTTAATTCGGATATATTAAAGTACAAAAGGTCTAGAAGTTAGCGTTTAACTAGGACATATATTTTTAATTCGGATATATTAAAGTACAAAAGGTCTAGAAGTTAGCGTTTAACTAGGACATATATTTTTAATTCGGATATATTAAAGTACAAAAGGTCTAGAAGTTAGCGTTTAACTAGGACATATATTTTTAATTCGGATATATTAAAGTACAAAAGGTCTAGAAGTTAGCGTTTAACTAGGACATATATTTTTAATTCGGATATATTAAAGTACAAAAGGTCTAGAAGTTAGCGTTTAACTAGGACATATATTTTTAATTCGGATATATTAAAGTACAAAAGGTCTAGAAGTTAGCGTTTAACTAGGACATATATTTTTAATTCGGATATATTAAAGTACAAAAGGTCTAGAAGTTAGCGTTTAACTAGGACATATATTTTTAATTCGGATATATTAAAGTACAAAAGGTCTAGAAGTTAGCGTTTAACTAGGACATATATTTTTAATTCGGATATATTAAAGTACAAAAGGTCTAGAAGTTAGCGTTTAACTAGGACATATATTTTTAATTCGGATATATTAAAGTACAAAAGGTCTAGAAGTTAGCGTTTAACTAGGACATATATTTTTAATTCGGATATATTAAAGTACAAAAGGTCTAGAAGTTAGCGTTTAACTAGGACATATATTTTTAATTCGGATATATTAAAGTACAAAAGGTCTAGAAGTTAGCGTTTAACTAGGACATATATTTTTAATTCGGATATATTAAAGTACAAAAGGTCTAGAAGTTAGCGTTTAACTAGGACATATATTTTTAATTCGGATATATTAAAGTACAAAAGGTCTAGAAGTTAGCGTTTAACTAGGACATATATTTTTAATTCGGATATATTAAAGTACAAAAGGTCTAGAAGTTAGCGTTTAACTAGGACATATATTTTTAATTCGGATATATTAAAGTACAAAAGGTCTAGAAGTTAGCGTTTAACTAGGACATATATTTTTAATTCGGATATATTAAAGTACAAAAGGTCTAGAAGTTAGCGTTTAACTAGGACATATATTTTTAATTCGGATATATTAAAGTACAAAAGGTCTAGAAGTTAGCGTTTAACTAGGACATATATTTTTAATTCGGATATATTAAAGTACAAAAGGTCTAGAAGTTAGCGTTTAACTAGGACATATATTTTTAATTCGGATATATTAAAGTACAAAAGGTCTAGAAGTTAGCGTTTAACTAGGACATATATTTTTAATTCGGATATATTAAAGTACAAAAGGTCTAGAAGTTAGCGTTTAACTAGGACATATATTTTTAATTCGGATATATTAAAGTACAAAAGGTCTAGAAGTTAGCGTTTAACTAGGACATATATTTTTAATTCGGATATATTAAAGTACAAAAGGTCTAGAAGTTAGCGTTTAACTAGGACATATATTTTTAATTCGGATATATTAAAGTACAAAAGGTCTAGAAGTTAGCGTTTAACTAGGACATATATTTTTAATTCGGATATATTAAAGTACAAAAGGTCTAGAAGTTAGCGTTTAACTAGGACATATATTTTTAATTCGGATATATTAAAGTACAAAAGGTCTAGAAGTTAGCGTTTAACTAGGACATATATTTTTAATTCGGATATATTAAAGTACAAAAGGTCTAGAAGTTAGCGTTTAACTAGGACATATATTTTTAATTCGGATATATTAAAGTACAAAAGGTCTAGAAGTTAGCGTTTAACTAGGACATATATTTTTAATTCGGATATATTAAAGTACAAAAGGTCTAGAAGTTAGCGTTTAACTAGGACATATATTTTTAATTCGGATATATTAAAGTACAAAAGGTCTAGAAGTTAGCGTTTAACTAGGACATATATTTTTAATTCGGATATATTAAAGTACAAAAGGTCTAGAAGTTAGCGTTTAACTAGGACATATATTTTTAATTCGGATATATTAAAGTACAAAAGGTCTAGAAGTTAGCGTTTAACTAGGACATATATTTTTAATTCGGATATATTAAAGTACAAAAGGTCTAGAAGTTAGCGTTTAACTAGGACATATATTTTTAATTCGGATATATTAAAGTACAAAAGGTCTAGAAGTTAGCGTTTAACTAGGACATATATTTTTAATTCGGATATATTAAAGTACAAAAGGTCTAGAAGTTAGCGTTTAACTAGGACATATATTTTTAATTCGGATATATTAAAGTACAAAAGGTCTAGAAGTTAGCGTTTAACTAGGACATATATTTTTAATTCGGATATATTAAAGTACAAAAGGTCTAGAAGTTAGCGTTTAACTAGGACATATATTTTTAATTCGGATATATTAAAGTACAAAAGGTCTAGAAGTTAGCGTTTAACTAGGACATATATTTTTAATTCGGATATATTAAAGTACAAAAGGTCTAGAAGTTAGCGTTTAACTAGGACATATATTTTTAATTCGGATATATTAAAGTACAAAAGGTCTAGAAGTTAGCGTTTAACTAGGACATATATTTTTAATTCGGATATATTAAAGTACAAAAGGTCTAGAAGTTAGCGTTTAACTAGGACATATATTTTTAATTCGGATATATTAAAGTACAAAAGGTCTAGAAGTTAGCGTTTAACTAGGACATATATTTTTAATTCGGATATATTAAAGTACAAAAGGTCTAGAAGTTAGCGTTTAACTAGGACATATATTTTTAATTCGGATATATTAAAGTACAAAAGGTCTAGAAGTTAGCGTTTAACTAGGACATATATTTTTAATTCGGATATATTAAAGTACAAAAGGTCTAGAAGTTAGCGTTTAACTAGGACATATATTTTTAATTCGGATATATTAAAGTACAAAAGGTCTAGAAGTTAGCGTTTAACTAGGACATATATTTTAATTCGGATATATTAAAGTACAAAAGGTCTAGAAGTTAGCGTTTAACTAGGACATATATTTTTAATTCGGATATATTAAAGTACAAAAGGTCTAGAAGTTAGCGTTTAACTAGGACATATATTTTTAATTCGGATATATTAAAGTACAAAAGGTCTAGAAGTTAGCGTTTAACTAGGACATATATTTTTAATTCGGATATATTAAAGTACAAAAGGTCTAGAAGTTAGCGTTTAACTAGGACATATATTTTTAATTCGGATATATTAAAGTACAAAAGGTCTAGAAGTTAGCGTTTAACTAGGACATATATTTTTAATTCGGATATATTAAAGTACAAAAGGTCTAGAAGTTAGCGTTTAACTAGGACATATATTTTTAATTCGGATATATTAAAGTACAAAAGGTCTAGAAGTTAGCGTTTAACTAGGACATATATTTTTAATTCGGATATATTAAAGTACAAAAGGTCTAGAAGTTAGCGTTTAACTAGGACATATATTTTTAATTCGGATATATTAAAGTACAAAAGGTCTAGAAGTTAGCGTTTAACTAGGACATATATTTTTAATTCGGATATATTAAAGTACAAAAGGTCTAGAAGTTAGCGTTTAACTAGGACATATATTTTTAATTCGGATATATTAAAGTACAAAAGGTCTAGAAGTTAGCGTTTAACTAGGACATATATTTTTAATTCGGATATATTAAAGTACAAAAGGTCTAGAAGTTAGCGTTTAACTAGGACATATATTTTTAATTCGGATATATTAAAGTACAAAAGGTCTAGAAGTTAGCGTTTAACTAGGACATATATTTTTAATTCGGATATATTAAAGTACAAAAGGTCTAGAAGTTAGCGTTTAACTAGGACATATATTTTTAATTCGGATATATTAAAGTACAAAAGGTCTAGAAGTTAGCGTTTAACTAGGACATATATTTTTAATTCGGATATATTAAAGTACAAAAGGTCTAGAAGTTAGCGTTTAACTAGGACATATATTTTTAATTCGGATATATTAAAGTACAAAAGGTCTAGAAGTTAGCGTTTAACTAGGACATATATTTTTAATTCGGATATATTAAAGTACAAAAGGTCTAGAAGTTAGCGTTTAACTAGGACATATATTTTTAATTCGGATATATTAAAGTACAAAAGGTCTAGAAGTTAGCGTTTAACTAGGACATATATTTTTAATTCGGATATATTAAAGTACAAAAGGTCTAGAAGTTAGCGTTTAACTAGGACATATATTTTTAATTCGGATATATTAAAGTACAAAAGGTCTAGAAGTTAGCGTTTAACTAGGACATATATTTTTAATTCGGATATATTAAAGTACAAAAGGTCTAGAAGTTAGCGTTTAACTAGGACATATATTTTTAATTCGGATATATTAAAGTACAAAAGGTCTAGAAGTTAGCGTTTAACTAGGACATATATTTTTAATTCGGATATATTAAAGTACAAAAGGTCTAGAAGTTAGCGTTTAACTAGGACATATATTTTTAATTCGGATATATTAAAGTACAAAAGGTCTAGAAGTTAGCGTTTAACTAGGACATATATTTTTAATTCGGATATATTAAAGTACAAAAGGTCTAGAAGTTAGCGTTTAACTAGGACATATATTTTTAATTCGGATATATTAAAGTACAAAAGGTCTAGAAGTTAGCGTTTAACTAGGACATATATTTTTAATTCGGATATATTAAAGTACAAAAGGTCTAGAAGTTAGCGTTTAACTAGGACATATATTTTAATTCGGATATATTAAAGTACAAAAGGTCTAGAAGTTAGCGTTTAACTAGGACATATATTTTTAATTCGGATATATTAAAGTACAAAAGGTCTAGAAGTTAGCGTTTAACTAGGACATATATTTTTAATTCGGATATATTAAAGTACAAAAGGTCTAGAAGTTAGCGTTTAACTAGGACATATATTTTTAATTCGGATATATTAAAGTACAAAAGGTCTAGAAGTTAGCGTTTAACTAGGACATATATTTTTAATTCGGATATATTAAAGTACAAAAGGTCTAGAAGTTAGCGTTTAACTAGGACATATATTTTTAATTCGGATATATTAAAGTACAAAAGGTCTAGAAGTTAGCGTTTAACTAGGACATATATTTTTAATTCGGATATATTAAAGTACAAAAGGTCTAGAAGTTAGCGTTTAACTAGGACATATATTTTTAATTCGGATATATTAAAGTACAAAAGGTCTAGAAGTTAGCGTTTAACTAGGACATATATTTTTAATTCGGATATATTAAAGTACAAAAGGTCTAGAAGTTAGCGTTTAACTAGGACATATATTTTTAATTCGGATATATTAAAGTACAAAAGGTCTAGAAGTTAGCGTTTAACTAGGACATATATTTTTAATTCGGATATATTAAAGTACAAAAGGTCTAGAAGTTAGCGTTTAACTAGGACATATATTTTTAATTCGGATATATTAAAGTACAAAAGGTCTAGAAGTTAGCGTTTAACTAGGACATATATTTTTAATTCGGATATATTAAAGTACAAAAGGTCTAGAAGTTAGCGTTTAACTAGGACATATATTTTTAATTCGGATATATTAAAGTACAAAAGGTCTAGAAGTTAGCGTTTAACTAGGACATATATTTTTAATTCGGATATATTAAAGTACAAAAGGTCTAGAAGTTAGCGTTTAACTAGGACATATATTTTTAATTCGGATATATTAAAGTACAAAAGGTCTAGAAGTTAGCGTTTAACTAGGACATATATTTTTAATTCGGATATATTAAAGTACAAAAGGTCTAGAAGTTAGCGTTTAACTAGGACATATATTTTTAATTCGGATATATTAAAGTACAAAAGGTCTAGAAGTTAGCGTTTAACTAGGACATATATTTTTAATTCGGATATATTAAAGTACAAAAGGTCTAGAAGTTAGCGTTTAACTAGGACATATATTTTTAATTCGGATATATTAAAGTACAAAAGGTCTAGAAGTTAGCGTTTAACTAGGACATATATTTTTAATTCGGATATATTAAAGTACAAAAGGTCTAGAAGTTAGCGTTTAACTAGGACATATATTTTTAATTCGGATATATTAAAGTACAAAAGGTCTAGAAGTTAGCGTTTAACTAGGACATATATTTTTAATTCGGATATATAGAAGTTAGCGTTTAATTAACATATATATTTAATTCGGATATATTAAAGTACAAAAGGTCTAGAAGTTAGCGTTTAACTAGGACATATATTTTTAATTCGGATATATTAAAGTACAAAAGGTCTAGAAGTTAGCGTTTAACTAGGACATATATTTTTAATTCGGATATATTAAAGTACAAAAGGTCTAGAAGTTAGCGTTTAACTAGGACATATATTTTTAATTCGGATATATTAAAGTACAAAAGGTCTAGAAGTTAGCGTTTAACTAGGACATATATTTTTAATTCGGATATATTAAAGTACAAAAGGTCTAGAAGTTAGCGTTTAACTAGGACATATATTTTTAATTCGGATATATTAAAGTACAAAAGGTCTAGAAGTTAGCGTTTAACTAGGACATATATTTTTAATTCGGATATATTAAAGTACAAAAGGTCTAGAAGTTAGCGTTTAACTAGGACATATATTTTTAATTCGGATATATTAAAGTACAAAAGGTCTAGAAGTTAGCGTTTAACTAGGACATATATTTTTAATTCGGATATATTAAAGTACAAAAGGTCTAGAAGTTAGCGTTTAACTAGGACATATATTTTTAATTCGGATATATTAAAGTACAAAAGGTCTAGAAGTTAGCGTTTAACTAGGACATATATTTTTAATTCGGATATATTAAAGTACAAAAGGTCTAGAAGTTAGCGTTTAACTAGGACATATATTTTTAATTCGGATATATTAAAGTACAAAAGGTCTAGAAGTTAGCGTTTAACTAGGACATATATTTTTAATTCGGATATATTAAAGTACAAAAGGTCTAGAAGTTAGCGTTTAACTAGGACATATATTTTTAATTCGGATATATTAAAGTACAAAAGGTCTAGAAGTTAGCGTTTAACTAGGACATATATTTTTAATTCGGATATATTAAAGTACAAAAGGTCTAGAAGTTAGCGTTTAACTAGGACATATATTTTTAATTCGGATATATTAAAGTACAAAAGGTCTAGAAGTTAGCGTTTAACTAGGACATATATTTTTAATTCGGATATATTAAAGTACAAAAGGTCTAGAAGTTAGCGTTTAACTAGGACATATATTTTTAATTCGGATATATTAAAGTACAAAAGGTCTAGAAGTTAGCGTTTAACTAGGACATATATTTTTAATTCGGATATATTAAAGTACAAAAGGTCTAGAAGTTAGCGTTTAACTAGGACATATATTTTTAATTCGGATATATTAAAGTACAAAAGGTCTAGAAGTTAGCGTTTAACTAGGACATATATTTTTAATTCGGATATATTAAAGTACAAAAGGTCTAGAAGTTAGCGTTTAACTAGGACATATATTTTTAATTCGGATATATTAAAGTACAAAAGGTCTAGAAGTTAGCGTTTAACTAGGACATATATTTTTAATTCGGATATATTAAAGTACAAAAGGTCTAGAAGTTAGCGTTTAACTAGGACATATATTTTTAATTCGGATATATTAAAGTACAAAAGGTCTAGAAGTTAGCGTTTAACTAGGACATATATTTTTAATTCGGATATATTAAAGTACAAAAGGTCTAGAAGTTAGCGTTTAACTAGGACATATATTTTTAATTCGGATATATTAAAGTACAAAAGGTCTAGAAGTTAGCGTTTAACTAGGACATATATTTTTAATTCGGATATATTAAAGTACAAAAGGTCTAGAAGTTAGCGTTTAACTAGGACATATATTTTTAATTCGGATATATTAAAGTACAAAAGGTCTAGAAGTTAGCGTTTAACTAGGACATATATTTTTAATTCGGATATATTAAAGTACAAAAGGTCTAGAAGTTAGCGTTTAACTAGGACATATATTTTTAATTCGGATATATTAAAGTACAAAAGGTCTAGAAGTTAGCGTTTAACTAGGACATATATTTTTAATTCGGATATATTAAAGTACAAAAGGTCTAGAAGTTAGCGTTTAACTAGGACATATATTTTTAATTCGGATATATTAAAGTACAAAAGGTCTAGAAGTTAGCGTTTAACTAGGACATATATTTTTAATTCGGATATATTAAAGTACAAAAGGTCTAGAAGTTAGCGTTTAACTAGGACATATATTTTTAATTCGGATATATTAAAGTACAAAAGGTCTAGAAGTTAGCGTTTAACTAGGACATATATTTTTAATTCGGATATATTAAAGTACAAAAGGTCTAGAAGTTAGCGTTTAACTAGGACATATATTTTTAATTCGGATATATTAAAGTACAAAAGGTCTAGAAGTTAGCGTTTAACTAGGACATATATTTTTAATTCGGATATATTAAAGTACAAAAGGTCTAGAAGTTAGCGTTTAACTAGGACATATATTTTTAATTCGGATATATTAAAGTACAAAAGGTCTAGAAGTTAGCGTTTAACTAGGACATATATTTTTAATTCGGATATATTAAAGTACAAAAGGTCTAGAAGTTAGCGTTTAACTAGGACATATATTTTTAATTCGGATATATTAAAGTACAAAAGGTCTAGAAGTTAGCGTTTAACTAGGACATATATTTTAATTCGGATATATTAAAGTACAAAAGGTCTAGAAGTTAGCGTTTAACTAGGACATATATTTAAATTCGGATATATTAAAGTACAAAAGGTCTAGAAGTTAGCGTTTAACTAGGACATATATTTTTAATTCGGATATATTAAAGTACAAAAGGTCTAGAAGTTAGCGTTTAACTAGGACATATATTTTTAATTCGGATATATTAAAATACAAAAGGTCTAGAAGTTAGCGTTTAACTAGGACATATATTTTTAATTCGGATATATTAAAGTACAAAAGGTCTAGAAGTTAGCGTTTAACTAGGAATATATTTTTAATTCGGATATATTAAAGTACAAAAGGTCTAGAAGTTAGCGTTTAACTAGGACATATATTTTTAATTCGGATTATTAAAGTACAAAAGGTCTAGAAGTTAGCGTTTAACTAGGACATATATTTTTAATTCGGATATAATAAAGTACAAAAGGTCTAGAAGTTAGCGTTTAACTAGGACATATATTTTTAATTCGGATATATTAAAGTACAAAAGGTCTAGAAGTTAGCGTTTAACTAGGACATATATTTTTAATTCGGATATATTAAAGTACAAAAGGTCTAGAAGTTAGCGTTTAACTAGGACATATATTTTTAATTCGGATATATTAAAGTACAAAAGGTCTAGAAGTTAGCGTTTAACTAGGACATATATTTTTAATTCGGATATATTAAAGTACAAAAGGTCTAGAAGTTAGCGTTTAACTAGGACATATATTTTTAATTCGGATATATTAAAGTACAAAAGGTCTAGAAGTTAGCGTTTAACTAGGACATATATTTTTAATTCGGATATATTAAAGTACAAAAGGTCTAGAAGTTAGCGTTTAACTAGGACATATATTTTTAATTCGGATATATTAAAGTACAAAAGGTCTAGAAGTTAGCGTTTAACTAGGACATATATTTTTATTTTAATTCGGATATATTAAAGTACAAAAGGTCTAGAAGTTAGCGTTTAACTAGGACATATATTTTTAATTCGGATATATTAAAGTACAACAGGTCGAGAAGTTAGCGTTTACCTAGGACATATATTTTTAATTCGGATATATTAAAGTACAAAAGGTCTAGAAGTTAGCGTTTAACTAGGACATATATTTTTAATTCGGATATATTAAAGTACAAAAGGTCTAGAAGTTAGCGTTTAACTAGGACATATATTTTTAATTCGGATATATTAAAGTACAAAAGGTCTAGAAGTTAGCGTTTAACTAGGACATATATTTTTAATTCGGATATATTAAAGTACAAAAGGTCTAGAAGTTAGCGTTTAACTAGGACATATATTTTTAATTCGGATATATTAAAGTACAAAAGGTCTAGAAGTTAGCGTTTAACTAGGACATATATTTTTAATTCGGATATATTAAAGTACAAAAGGTCTAGAAGTTAGCGTTTAACTAGGACATATATTTTTAATTCGGATATATTAAAGTACAAAAGGTCTAGAAGTTAGCGTTTAACTAGGACATATATTTTTAATTCGGATATATTAAAGTACAAAAGGTCTAGAAGTTAGCGTTTAACTAGGACATATATTTTTAATTCGGATATATTAAAGTACAAAAGGTCTAGAAGTTAGCGTTTAACTAGGACATATATTTTTAATTCGGATATATTAAAGTACAAAAGGTCTAGAAGTTAGCGTTTAACTAGGACATATATTTTTAATTCGGATATATTAAAGTACAAAAGGTCTAGAAGTTAGCGTTTAACTAGGACATATATTTTTAATTCGGATATATTAAAGTACAAAAGGTCTAGAAGTTAGCGTTTAACTAGGACATATATTTTTAATTCGGATATATTAAAGTACAAAAGGTCTAGAAGTTAGCGTTTAACTAGGACATATATTTTTAATTCGGATATATTAAAGTACAAAAGGTCTAGAAGTTAGCGTTTAACTAGGACATATATTTTTAATTCGGATATATTAAAGTACAAAAGGTCTAGAAGTTAGCGTTTAACTAGGACATATATTTTTAATTCGGATATATTAAAGTACAAAAGGTCTAGAAGTTAGCGTTTAACTAGGACATATATTTTTAATTCGGATATATTAAAGTACAAAAGGTCTAGAAGTTAGCGTTTAACTAGGACATATATTTTTAATTCGGATATATTAAAGTACAAAAGGTCTAGAAGTTAGCGTTTAACTAGGACATATATTTTTAATTCGGATATATTAAAGTACAAAAGGTCTAGAAGTTAGCGTTTAACTAGGACATATATTTTTAATTCGGATATATTAAAGTACAAAAGGTCTAGAAGTTAGCGTTTAACTAGGACATATATTTTTAATTCGGATATATTAAAGTACAAAAGGTCTAGAAGTTAGCGTTTAACTAGGACATATATTTTTAATTCGGATATATTAAAGTACAAAAGGTCTAGAAGTTAGCGTTTAACTAGGACATATATTTTTAATTCGGATATATTAAAGTACAAAAGGTCTAGAAGTTAGCGTTTAACTAGGACATATATTTTTAATTCGGATATATTAAAGTACAAAAGGTCTAGAAGTTAGCGTTTAACTAGGACATATATTTTTAATTCGGATATATTAAAGTACAAAAGGTCTAGAAGTTAGCGTTTAACTAGGACATATATTTTTAATTCGGATATATTAAAGTACAAAAGGTCTAGAAGTTAGCGTTTAACTAGGACATATATTTTTAATTCGGATATATTAAAGTACAAAAGGTCTAGAAGTTAGCGTTTAACTAGGACATATATTTTTAATTCGGATATATTAAAGTACAAAAGGTCTAGAAGTTAGCGTTTAACTAGGACATATATTTTTAATTCGGATATATTAAAGTACAAAAGGTCTAGAAGTTAGCGTTTAACTAGGACATATATTTTTAATTCGGATATATTAAAGTACAAAAGGTCTAGAAGTTAGCGTTTAACTAGGACATATATTTTTAATTCGGATATATTAAAGTACAAAAGGTCTAGAAGTTAGCGTTTAACTAGGACATATATTTTTAATTCGGATATATTAAAGTACAAAAGGTCTAGAAGTTAGCGTTTAACTAGGACATATATTTTTAATTCGGATATATTAAAGTACAAAAGGTCTAGAAGTTAGCGTTTAACTAGGACATATATTTTTAATTCGGATATATTAAAGTACAAAAGGTCTAGAAGTTAGCGTTTAACTAGGACATATATTTTTAATTCGGATATATTAAAGTACAAAAGGTCTAGAAGTTAGCGTTTAACTAGGACATATATTTTTAATTCGGATATATTAAAGTACAAAAGGTCTAGAAGTTAGCGTTTAACTAGGACATATATTTTTAATTCGGATATATTAAAGTACAAAAGGTCTAGAAGTTAGCGTTTAACTAGGACATATATTTTTAATTCGGATATATTAAAGTACAAAAGGTCTAGAAGTTAGCGTTTAACTAGGACATATATTTTTAATTCGGATATATTAAAGTACAAAAGGTCTAGAAGTTAGCGTTTAACTAGGACATATATTTTTAATTCGGATATATTAAAGTACAAAAGGTCTAGAAGTTAGCGTTTAACTAGGACATATATTTTTAATTCGGATATATTAAAGTACAAAAGGTCTAGAAGTTAGCGTTTAACTAGGACATATATTTTTAATTCGGATATATTAAAGTACAAAAGGTCTAGAAGTTAGCGTTTAACTAGGACATATATTTTTAATTCGGATATATTAAAGTACAAAAGGTCTAGAAGTTAGCGTTTAACTAGGACATATATTTTTAATTCGGATATATTAAAGTACAAAAGGTCTAGAAGTTAGCGTTTAACTAGGACATATATTTTTAATTCGGATATATTAAAGTACAAAAGGTCTAGAAGTTAGCGTTTAACTAGGACATATATTTTTAATTCGGATATATTAAAGTACAAAAGGTCTAGAAGTTAGCGTTTAACTAGGACATATATTTTTAATTCGGATATATTAAAGTACAAAAGGTCTAGAAGTTAGCGTTTAACTAGGACATATATTTTTAATTCGGATATATTAAAGTACAAAAGGTCTAGAAGTTAGCGTTTAACTAGGACATATATTTTTAATTCGGATATATTAAAGTACAAAAGGTCTAGAAGTTAGCGTTTAACTAGGACATATATTTTTAATTCGGATATATTAAAGTACAAAAGGTCTAGAAGTTAGCGTTTAACTAGGACATATATTTTTAATTCGGATATATTAAAGTACAAAAGGTCTAGAAGTTAGCGTTTAACTAGGACATATATTTTTAATTCGGATATATTAAAGTACAAAAGGTCTAGAAGTTAGCGTTTAACTAGGACATATATTTTTAATTCGGATATATTAAAGTACAAAAGGTCTAGAAGTTAGCGTTTAACTAGGACATATATTTTTAATTCGGATATATTAAAGTACAAAAGGTCTAGAAGTTAGCGTTTAACTAGGACATATATTTTTAATTCGGATATATTAAAGTACAAAAGGTCTAGAAGTTAGCGTTTAACTAGGACATATATTTTTAATTCGGATATATTAAAGTACAAAAGGTCTAGAAGTTAGCGTTTAACTAGGACATATATTTTTAATTCGGATATATTAAAGTACAAAAGGTCTAGAAGTTAGCGTTTAACTAGGACATATATTTTTAATTCGGATATATTAAAGTACAAAAGGTCTAGAAGTTAGCGTTTAACTAGGACATATATTTTTAATTCGGATATATTAAAGTACAAAAGGTCTAGAAGTTAGCGTTTAACTAGGACATATATTTTTAATTCGGATATATTAAAGTACAAAAGGTCTAGAAGTTAGCGTTTAACTAGGACATATATTTTTAATTCGGATATATTAAAGTACAAAAGGTCTAGAAGTTAGCGTTTAACTAGGACATATATTTTTAATTCGGATATATTAAAGTACAAAAGGTCTAGAAGTTAGCGTTTAACTAGGACATATATTTTTAATTCGGATATATTAAAGTACAAAAGGTCTAGAAGTTAGCGTTTAACTAGGACATATATTTTTAATTCGGATATATTAAAGTACAAAAGGTCTAGAAGTTAGCGTTTAACTAGGACATATATTTTTAATTCGGATATATTAAAGTACAAAAGGTCTAGAAGTTAGCGTTTAACTAGGACATATATTTTTAATTCGGATATATTAAAGTACAAAAGGTCTAGAAGTTAGCGTTTAACTAGGACATATATTTTTAATTCGGATATATTAAAGTACAAAAGGTCTAGAAGTTAGCGTTTAACTAGGACATATATTTTTAATTCGGATATATTAAAGTACAAAAGGTCTAGAAGTTAGCGTTTAACTAGGACATATATTTTTAATTCGGATATATTAAAGTACAAAAGGTCTAGAAGTTAGCGTTTAACTAGGACATATATTTTTAATTCGGATATATTAAAGTACAAAAGGTCTAGAAGTTAGCGTTTAACTAGGACATATATTTTTAATTCGGATATATTAAAGTACAAAAGGTCTAGAAGTTAGCGTTTAACTAGGACATATATTTTTAATTCGGATATATTAAAGTACAAAAGGTCTAGAAGTTAGCGTTTAACTAGGACATATATTTTTAATTCGGATATATTAAAGTACAAAAGGTCTAGAAGTTAGCGTTTAACTAGGACATATATTTTTAATTCGGATATATTAAAGTACAAAAGGTCTAGAAGTTAGCGTTTAACTAGGACATATATTTTTAATTCGGATATATTAAAGTACAAAAGGTCTAGAAGTTAGCGTTTAACTAGGACATATATTTTTAATTCGGATATATTAAAGTACAAAAGGTCTAGAAGTTAGCGTTTAACTAGGACATATATTTTTAATTCGGATATATTAAAGTACAAAAGGTCTAGAAGTTAGCGTTTAACTAGGACATATATTTTTAATTCGGATATATTAAAGTACAAAAGGTCTAGAAGTTAGCGTTTAACTAGGACATATATTTTTAATTCGGATATATTAAAGTACAAAAGGTCTAGAAGTTAGCGTTTAACTAGGACATATATTTTTAATTCGGATATATTAAAGTACAAAAGGTCTAGAAGTTAGCGTTTAACTAGGACATATATTTTTAATTCGGATATATTAAAGTACAAAAGGTCTAGAAGTTAGCGTTTAACTAGGACATATATTTTTAATTCGGATATATTAAAGTACAAAAGGTCTAGAAGTTAGCGTTTAACTAGGACATATATTTTTAATTCGGATATATTAAAGTACAAAAGGTCTAGAAGTTAGCGTTTAACTAGGACATATATTTTTAATTCGGATATATTAAAGTACAAAAGGTCTAGAAGTTAGCGTTTAACTAGGACATATATTTTTAATTCGGATATATTAAAGTACAAAAGGTCTAGAAGTTAGCGTTTAACTAGGACATATATTTTTAATTCGGATATATTAAAGTACAAAAGGTCTAGAAGTTAGCGTTTAACTAGGACATATATTTTTAATTCGGATATATTAAAGTACAAAAGGTCTAGAAGTTAGCGTTTAACTAGGACATATATTTTTAATTCGGATATATTAAAGTACAAAAGGTCTAGAAGTTAGCGTTTAACTAGGACATATATTTTTAATTCGGATATATTAAAGTACAAAAGGTCTAGAAGTTAGCGTTTAACTAGGACATATATTTTTAATTCGGATATATTAAAGTACAAAAGGTCTAGAAGTTAGCGTTTAACTAGGACATATATTTTTAATTCGGATATATTAAAGTACAAAAGGTCTAGAAGTTAGCGTTTAACTAGGACATATATTTTTAATTCGGATATATTAAAGTACAAAAGGTCTAGAAGTTAGCGTTTAACTAGGACATATATTTTTAATTCGGATATATTAAAGTACAAAAGGTCTAGAAGTTAGCGTTTAACTAGGACATATATTTTTAATTCGGATATATTAAAGTACAAAAGGTCTAGAAGTTAGCGTTTAACTAGGACATATATTTTTAATTCGGATATATTAAAGTACAAAAGGTCTAGAAGTTAGCGTTTAACTAGGACATATATTTTTAATTCGGATATATTAAAGTACAAAAGGTCTAGAAGTTAGCGTTTAACTAGGACATATATTTTTAATTCGGATATATTAAAGTACAAAAGGTCTAGAAGTTAGCGTTTAACTAGGACATATATTTTTAATTCGGATATATTAAAGTACAAAAGGTCTAGAAGTTAGCGTTTAACTAGGACATATATTTTTAATTCGGATATATTAAAGTACAAAAGGTCTAGAAGTTAGCGTTTAACTAGGACATATATTTTTAATTCGGATATATTAAAGTACAAAAGGTCTAGAAGTTAGCGTTTAACTAGGACATATATTTTTAATTCGGATATATTAAAGTACAAAAGGTCTAGAAGTTAGCGTTTAACTAGGACATATATTTTTAATTCGGATATATTAAAGTACAAAAGGTCTAGAAGTTAGCGTTTAACTAGGACATATATTTTTAATTCGGATATATTAAAGTACAAAAGGTCTAGAAGTTAGCGTTTAACTAGGACATATATTTTTAATTCGGATATATTAAAGTACAAAAGGTCTAGAAGTTAGCGTTTAACTAGGACATATATTTTTAATTCGGATATATTAAAGTACAAAAGGTCTAGAAGTTAGCGTTTAACTAGGACATATATTTTTAATTCGGATATATTAAAGTACAAAAGGTCTAGAAGTTAGCGTTTAACTAGGACATATATTTTTAATTCGGATATATTAAAGTACAAAAGGTCTAGAAGTTAGCGTTTAACTAGGACATATATTTTTAATTCGGATATATTAAAGTACAAAAGGTCTAGAAGTTAGCGTTTAACTAGGACATATATTTTTAATTCGGATATATTAAAGTACAAAAGGTCTAGAAGTTAGCGTTTAACTAGGACATATATTTTTAATTCGGATATATTAAAGTACAAAAGGTCTAGAAGTTAGCGTTTAACTAGGACATATATTTTTAATTCGGATATATTAAAGTACAAAAGGTCTAGAAGTTAGCGTTTAACTAGGACATATATTTTTAATTCGGATATATTAAAGTACAAAAGGTCTAGAAGTTAGCGTTTAACTAGGACATATATTTTTAATTCGGATATATTAAAGTACAAAAGGTCTAGAAGTTAGCGTTTAACTAGGACATATATTTTTAATTCGGATATATTAAAGTACAAAAGGTCTAGAAGTTAGCGTTTAACTAGGACATATATTTTTAATTCGGATATATTAAAGTACAAAAGGTCTAGAAGTTAGCGTTTAACTAGGACATATATTTTTAATTCGGATATATTAAAGTACAAAAGGTCTAGAAGTTAGCGTTTAACTAGGACATATATTTTTAATTCGGATATATTAAAGTACAAAAGGTCTAGAAGTTAGCGTTTAACTAGGACATATATTTTTAATTCGGATATATTAAAGTACAAAAGGTCTAGAAGTTAGCGTTTAACTAGGACATATATTTTTAATTCGGATATATTAAAGTACAAAAGGTCTAGAAGTTAGCGTTTAACTAGGACATATATTTTTAATTCGGATATATTAAAGTACAAAAGGTCTAGAAGTTAGCGTTTAACTAGGACATATATTTTTAATTCGGATATATTAAAGTACAAAAGGTCTAGAAGTTAGCGTTTAACTAGGACATATATTTTTAATTCGGATATATTAAAGTACAAAAGGTCTAGAAGTTAGCGTTTAACTAGGACATATATTTTTAATTCGGATATATTAAAGTACAAAAGGTCTAGAAGTTAGCGTTTAACTAGGACATATATTTTTAATTCGGATATATTAAAGTACAAAAGGTCTAGAAGTTAGCGTTTAACTAGGACATATATTTTTAATTCGGATATATTAAAGTACAAAAGGTCTAGAAGTTAGCGTTTAACTAGGACATATATTTTTAATTCGGATATATTAAAGTACAAAAGGTCTAGAAGTTAGCGTTTAACTAGGACATATATTTTTAATTCGGATATATTAAAGTACAAAAGGTCTAGAAGTTAGCGTTTAACTAGGACATATATTTTTAATTCGGATATATTAAAGTACAAAAGGTCTAGAAGTTAGCGTTTAACTAGGACATATATTTTTAATTCGGATATATTAAAGTACAAAAGGTCTAGAAGTTAGCGTTTAACTAGGACATATATTTTTAATTCGGATATATTAAAGTACAAAAGGTCTAGAAGTTAGCGTTTAACTAGGACATATATTTTTAATTCGGATATATTAAAGTACAAAAGGTCTAGAAGTTAGCGTTTAACTAGGACATATATTTTTAATTCGGATATATTAAAGTACAAAAGGTCTAGAAGTTAGCGTTTAACTAGGACATATATTTTTAATTCGGATATATTAAAGTACAAAAGGTCTAGAAGTTAGCGTTTAACTAGGACATATATTTTTAATTCGGATATATTAAAGTACAAAAGGTCTAGAAGTTAGCGTTTAACTAGGACATATATTTTTAATTCGGATATATTAAAGTACAAAAGGTCTAGAAGTTAGCGTTTAACTAGGACATATATTTTTAATTCGGATATATTAAAGTACAAAAGGTCTAGAAGTTAGCGTTTAACTAGGACATATATTTTTAATTCGGATATATTAAAGTACAAAAGGTCTAGAAGTTAGCGTTTAACTAGGACATATATTTTTAATTCGGATATATTAAAGTACAAAAGGTCTAGAAGTTAGCGTTTAACTAGGACATATATTTTTAATTCGGATATATTAAAGTACAAAAGGTCTAGAAGTTAGCGTTTAACTAGGACATATATTTTTAATTCGGATATATTAAAGTACAAAAGGTCTAGAAGTTAGCGTTTAACTAGGACATATATTTTTAATTCGGATATATTAAAGTACAAAAGGTCTAGAAGTTAGCGTTTAACTAGGACATATATTTTTAATTCGGATATATTAAAGTACAAAAGGTCTAGAAGTTAGCGTTTAACTAGGACATATATTTTTAATTCGGATATATTAAAGTACAAAAGGTCTAGAAGTTAGCGTTTAACTAGGACATATATTTTTAATTCGGATATATTAAAGTACAAAAGGTCTAGAAGTTAGCGTTTAACTAGGACATATATTTTTAATTCGGATATATTAAAGTACAAAAGGTCTAGAAGTTAGCGTTTAACTAGGACATATATTTTTAATTCGGATATATTAAAGTACAAAAGGTCTAGAAGTTAGCGTTTAACTAGGACATATATTTTTAATTCGGATATATTAAAGTACAAAAGGTCTAGAAGTTAGCGTTTAACTAGGACATATATTTTTAATTCGGATATATTAAAGTACAAAAGGTCTAGAAGTTAGCGTTTAACTAGGACATATATTTTTAATTCGGATATATTAAAGTACAAAAGGTCTAGAAGTTAGCGTTTAACTAGGACATATATTTTTAATTCGGATATATTAAAGTACAAAAGGTCTAGAAGTTAGCGTTTAACTAGGACATATATTTTTAATTCGGATATATTAAAGTACAAAAGGTCTAGAAGTTAGCGTTTAACTAGGACATATATTTTTAATTCGGATATATTAAAGTACAAAAGGTCTAGAAGTTAGCGTTTAACTAGGACATATATTTTTAATTCGGATATATTAAAGTACAAAAGGTCTAGAAGTTAGCGTTTAACTAGGACATATATTTTTAATTCGGATATATTAAAGTACAAAAGGTCTAGAAGTTAGCGTTTAACTAGGACATATATTTTTAATTCGGATATATTAAAGTACAAAAGGTCTAGAAGTTAGCGTTTAACTAGGACATATATTTTTAATTCGGATATATTAAAGTACAAAAGGTCTAGAAGTTAGCGTTTAACTAGGACATATATTTTTAATTCGGATATATTAAAGTACAAAAGGTCTAGAAGTTAGCGTTTAACTAGGACATATATTTTTAATTCGGATATATTAAAGTACAAAAGGTCTAGAAGTTAGCGTTTAACTAGGACATATATTTTTAATTCGGATATATTAAAGTACAAAAGGTCTAGAAGTTAGCGTTTAACTAGGACATATATTTTTAATTCGGATATATTAAAGTACAAAAGGTCTAGAAGTTAGCGTTTAACTAGGACATATATTTTTAATTCGGATATATTAAAGTACAAAAGGTCTAGAAGTTAGCGTTTAACTAGGACATATATTTTTAATTCGGATATATTAAAGTACAAAAGGTCTAGAAGTTAGCGTTTAACTAGGACATATATTTTTAATTCGGATATATTAAAGTACAAAAGGTCTAGAAGTTAGCGTTTAACTAGGACATATATTTTTAATTCGGATATATTAAAGTACAAAAGGTCTAGAAGTTAGCGTTTAACTAGGACATATATTTTTAATTCGGATATATTAAAGTACAAAAGGTCTAGAAGTTAGCGTTTAACTAGGACATATATTTTTAATTCGGATATATTAAAGTACAAAAGGTCTAGAAGTTAGCGTTTAACTAGGACATATATTTTTAATTCGGATATATTAAAGTACAAAAGGTCTAGAAGTTAGCGTTTAACTAGGACATATATTTTTAATTCGGATATATTAAAGTACAAAAGGTCTAGAAGTTAGCGTTTAACTAGGACATATATTTTTAATTCGGATATATTAAAGTACAAAAGGTCTAGAAGTTAGCGTTTAACTAGGACATATATTTTTAATTCGGATATATTAAAGTACAAAAGGTCTAGAAGTTAGCGTTTAACTAGGACATATATTTTTAATTCGGATATATTAAAGTACAAAAGGTCTAGAAGTTAGCGTTTAACTAGGACATATATTTTTAATTCGGATATATTAAAGTACAAAAGGTCTAGAAGTTAGCGTTTAACTAGGACATATATTTTTAATTCGGATATATTAAAGTACAAAAGGTCTAGAAGTTAGCGTTTAACTAGGACATATATTTTTAATTCGGATATATTAAAGTACAAAAGGTCTAGAAGTTAGCGTTTAACTAGGACATATATTTTTAATTCGGATATATTAAAGTACAAAAGGTCTAGAAGTTAGCGTTTAACTAGGACATATATTTTTAATTCGGATATATTAAAGTACAAAAGGTCTAGAAGTTAGCGTTTAACTAGGACATATATTTTTAATTCGGATATATTAAAGTACAAAAGGTCTAGAAGTTAGCGTTTAACTAGGACATATATTTTTAATTCGGATATATTAAAGTACAAAAGGTCTAGAAGTTAGCGTTTAACTAGGACATATATTTTTAATTCGGATATATTAAAGTACAAAAGGTCTAGAAGTTAGCGTTTAACTAGGACATATATTTTTAATTCGGATATATTAAAGTACAAAAGGTCTAGAAGTTAGCGTTTAACTAGGACATATATTTTTAATTCGGATATATTAAAGTACAAAAGGTCTAGAAGTTAGCGTTTAACTAGGACATATATTTTTAATTCGGATATATTAAAGTACAAAAGGTCTAGAAGTTAGCGTTTAACTAGGACATATATTTTTAATTCGGATATATTAAAGTACAAAAGGTCTAGAAGTTAGCGTTTAACTAGGACATATATTTTTAATTCGGATATATTAAAGTACAAAAGGTCTAGAAGTTAGCGTTTAACTAGGACATATATTTTTAATTCGGATATATTAAAGTACAAAAGGTCTAGAAGTTAGCGTTTAACTAGGACATATATTTTTAATTCGGATATATTAAAGTACAAAAGGTCTAGAAGTTAGCGTTTAACTAGGACATATATTTTTAATTCGGATATATTAAAGTACAAAAGGTCTAGAAGTTAGCGTTTAACTAGGACATATATTTTTAATTCGGATATATTAAAGTACAAAAGGTCTAGAAGTTAGCGTTTAACTAGGACATATATTTTTAATTCGGATATATTAAAGTACAAAAGGTCTAGAAGTTAGCGTTTAACTAGGACATATATTTTTAATTCGGATATATTAAAGTACAAAAGGTCTAGAAGTTAGCGTTTAACTAGGACATATATTTTTAATTCGGATATATTAAAGTACAAAAGGTCTAGAAGTTAGCGTTTAACTAGGACATATATTTTTAATTCGGATATATTAAAGTACAAAAGGTCTAGAAGTTAGCGTTTAACTAGGACATATATTTTTAATTCGGATATATTAAAGTACAAAAGGTCTAGAAGTTAGCGTTTAACTAGGACATATATTTTTAATTCGGATATATTAAAGTACAAAAGGTCTAGAAGTTAGCGTTTAACTAGGACATATATTTTTAATTCGGATATATTAAAGTACAAAAGGTCTAGAAGTTAGCGTTTAACTAGGACATATATTTTTAATTCGGATATATTAAAGTACAAAAGGTCTAGAAGTTAGCGTTTAACTAGGACATATATTTTTAATTCGGATATATTAAAGTACAAAAGGTCTAGAAGTTAGCGTTTAACTAGGACATATATTTTTAATTCGGATATATTAAAGTACAAAAGGTCTAGAAGTTAGCGTTTAACTAGGACATATATTTTTAATTCGGATATATTAAAGTACAAAAGGTCTAGAAGTTAGCGTTTAACTAGGACATATATTTTTAATTCGGATATATTAAAGTACAAAAGGTCTAGAAGTTAGCGTTTAACTAGGACATATATTTTTAATTCGGATATATTAAAGTACAAAAGGTCTAGAAGTTAGCGTTTAACTAGGACATATATTTTTAATTCGGATATATTAAAGTACAAAAGGTCTAGAAGTTAGCGTTTAACTAGGACATATATTTTTAATTCGGATATATTAAAGTACAAAAGGTCTAGAAGTTAGCGTTTAACTAGGACATATATTTTTAATTCGGATATATTAAAGTACAAAAGGTCTAGAAGTTAGCGTTTAACTAGGACATATATTTTTAATTCGGATATATTAAAGTACAAAAGGTCTAGAAGTTAGCGTTTAACTAGGACATATATTTTTAATTCGGATATATTAAAGTACAAAAGGTCTAGAAGTTAGCGTTTAACTAGGACATATATTTTTAATTCGGATATATTAAAGTACAAAAGGTCTAGAAGTTAGCGTTTAACTAGGACATATATTTTTAATTCGGATATATTAAAGTACAAAAGGTCTAGAAGTTAGCGTTTAACTAGGACATATATTTTTAATTCGGATATATTAAAGTACAAAAGGTCTAGAAGTTAGCGTTTAACTAGGACATATATTTTTAATTCGGATATATTAAAGTACAAAAGGTCTAGAAGTTAGCGTTTAACTAGGACATATATTTTTAATTCGGATATATTAAAGTACAAAAGGTCTAGAAGTTAGCGTTTAACTAGGACATATATTTTTAATTCGGATATATTAAAGTACAAAAGGTCTAGAAGTTAGCGTTTAACTAGGACATATATTTTTAATTCGGATATATTAAAGTACAAAAGGTCTAGAAGTTAGCGTTTAACTAGGACATATATTTTTAATTCGGATATATTAAAGTACAAAAGGTCTAGAAGTTAGCGTTTAACTAGGACATATATTTTTAATTCGGATATATTAAAGTACAAAAGGTCTAGAAGTTAGCGTTTAACTAGGACATATATTTTTAATTCGGATATATTAAAGTACAAAAGGTCTAGAAGTTAGCGTTTAACTAGGACATATATTTTTAATTCGGATATATTAAAGTACAAAAGGTCTAGAAGTTAGCGTTTAACTAGGACATATATTTTTAATTCGGATATATTAAAGTACAAAAGGTCTAGAAGTTAGCGTTTAACTAGGACATATATTTTTAATTCGGATATATTAAAGTACAAAAGGTCTAGAAGTTAGCGTTTAACTAGGACATATATTTTTAATTCGGATATATTAAAGTACAAAAGGTCTAGAAGTTAGCGTTTAACTAGGACATATATTTTTAATTCGGATATATTAAAGTACAAAAGGTCTAGAAGTTAGCGTTTAACTAGGACATATATTTTTAATTCGGATATATTAAAGTACAAAAGGTCTAGAAGTTAGCGTTTAACTAGGACATATATTTTTAATTCGGATATATTAAAGTACAAAAGGTCTAGAAGTTAGCGTTTAACTAGGACATATATTTTTAATTCGGATATATTAAAGTACAAAAGGTCTAGAAGTTAGCGTTTAACTAGGACATATATTTTTAATTCGGATATATTAAAGTACAAAAGGTCTAGAAGTTAGCGTTTAACTAGGACATATATTTTTAATTCGGATATATTAAAGTACAAAAGGTCTAGAAGTTAGCGTTTAACTAGGACATATATTTTTAATTCGGATATATTAAAGTACAAAAGGTCTAGAAGTTAGCGTTTAACTAGGACATATATTTTTAATTCGGATATATTAAAGTACAAAAGGTCTAGAAGTTAGCGTTTAACTAGGACATATATTTTTAATTCGGATATATTAAAGTACAAAAGGTCTAGAAGTTAGCGTTTAACTAGGACATATATTTTTAATTCGGATATATTAAAGTACAAAAGGTCTAGAAGTTAGCGTTTAACTAGGACATATATTTTTAATTCGGATATATTAAAGTACAAAAGGTCTAGAAGTTAGCGTTTAACTAGGACATATATTTTTAATTCGGATATATTAAAGTACAAAAGGTCTAGAAGTTAGCGTTTAACTAGGACATATATTTTTAATTCGGATATATTAAAGTACAAAAGGTCTAGAAGTTAGCGTTTAACTAGGACATATATTTTTAATTCGGATATATTAAAGTACAAAAGGTCTAGAAGTTAGCGTTTAACTAGGACATATATTTTTAATTCGGATATATTAAAGTACAAAAGGTCTAGAAGTTAGCGTTTAACTAGGACATATATTTTTAATTCGGATATATTAAAGTACAAAAGGTCTAGAAGTTAGCGTTTAACTAGGACATATATTTTTAATTCGGATATATTAAAGTACAAAAGGTCTAGAAGTTAGCGTTTAACTAGGACATATATTTTTAATTCGGATATATTAAAGTACAAAAGGTCTAGAAGTTAGCGTTTAACTAGGACATATATTTTTAATTCGGATATATTAAAGTACAAAAGGTCTAGAAGTTAGCGTTTAACTAGGACATATATTTTTAATTCGGATATATTAAAGTACAAAAGGTCTAGAAGTTAGCGTTTAACTAGGACATATATTTTTAATTCGGATATATTAAAGTACAAAAGGTCTAGAAGTTAGCGTTTAACTAGGACATATATTTTTAATTCGGATATATTAAAGTACAAAAGGTCTAGAAGTTAGCGTTTAACTAGGACATATATTTTTAATTCGGATATATTAAAGTACAAAAGGTCTAGAAGTTAGCGTTTAACTAGGACATATATTTTTAATTCGGATATATTAAAGTACAAAAGGTCTAGAAGTTAGCGTTTAACTAGGACATATATTTTTAATTCGGATATATTAAAGTACAAAAGGTCTAGAAGTTAGCGTTTAACTAGGACATATATTTTTAATTCGGATATATTAAAGTACAAAAGGTCTAGAAGTTAGCGTTTAACTAGGACATATATTTTTAATTCGGATATATTAAAGTACAAAAGGTCTAGAAGTTAGCGTTTAACTAGGACATATATTTTTAATTCGGATATATTAAAGTACAAAAGGTCTAGAAGTTAGCGTTTAACTAGGACATATATTTTTAATTCGGATATATTAAAGTACAAAAGGTCTAGAAGTTAGCGTTTAACTAGGACATATATTTTTAATTCGGATATATTAAAGTACAAAAGGTCTAGAAGTTAGCGTTTAACTAGGACATATATTTTTAATTCGGATATATTAAAGTACAAAAGGTCTAGAAGTTAGCGTTTAACTAGGACATATATTTTTAATTCGGATATATTAAAGTACAAAAGGTCTAGAAGTTAGCGTTTAACTAGGACATATATTTTTAATTCGGATATATTAAAGTACAAAAGGTCTAGAAGTTAGCGTTTAACTAGGACATATATTTTTAATTCGGATATATTAAAGTACAAAAGGTCTAGAAGTTAGCGTTTAACTAGGACATATATTTTTAATTCGGATATATTAAAGTACAAAAGGTCTAGAAGTTAGCGTTTAACTAGGACATATATTTTTAATTCGGATATATTAAAGTACAAAAGGTCTAGAAGTTAGCGTTTAACTAGGACATATATTTTTAATTCGGATATATTAAAGTACAAAAGGTCTAGAAGTTAGCGTTTAACTAGGACATATATTTTTAATTCGGATATATTAAAGTACAAAAGGTCTAGAAGTTAGCGTTTAACTAGGACATATATTTTTAATTCGGATATATTAAAGTACAAAAGGTCTAGAAGTTAGCGTTTAACTAGGACATATATTTTTAATTCGGATATATTAAAGTACAAAAGGTCTAGAAGTTAGCGTTTAACTAGGACATATATTTTTAATTCGGATATATTAAAGTACAAAAGGTCTAGAAGTTAGCGTTTAACTAGGACATATATTTTTAATTCGGATATATTAAAGTACAAAAGGTCTAGAAGTTAGCGTTTAACTAGGACATATATTTTTAATTCGGATATATTAAAGTACAAAAGGTCTAGAAGTTAGCGTTTAACTAGGACATATATTTTTAATTCGGATATATTAAAGTACAAAAGGTCTAGAAGTTAGCGTTTAACTAGGACATATATTTTTAATTCGGATATATTAAAGTACAAAAGGTCTAGAAGTTAGCGTTTAACTAGGACATATATTTTTAATTCGGATATATTAAAGTACAAAAGGTCTAGAAGTTAGCGTTTAACTAGGACATATATTTTTAATTCGGATATATTAAAGTACAAAAGGTCTAGAAGTTAGCGTTTAACTAGGACATATATTTTTAATTCGGATATATTAAAGTACAAAAGGTCTAGAAGTTAGCGTTTAACTAGGACATATATTTTTAATTCGGATATATTAAAGTACAAAAGGTCTAGAAGTTAGCGTTTAACTAGGACATATATTTTTAATTCGGATATATTAAAGTACAAAAGGTCTAGAAGTTAGCGTTTAACTAGGACATATATTTTTAATTCGGATATATTAAAGTACAAAAGGTCTAGAAGTTAGCGTTTAACTAGGACATATATTTTTAATTCGGATATATTAAAGTACAAAAGGTCTAGAAGTTAGCGTTTAACTAGGACATATATTTTTAATTCGGATATATTAAAGTACAAAAGGTCTAGAAGTTAGCGTTTAACTAGGACATATATTTTTAATTCGGATATATTAAAGTACAAAAGGTCTAGAAGTTAGCGTTTAACTAGGACATATATTTTTAATTCGGATATATTAAAGTACAAAAGGTCTAGAAGTTAGCGTTTAACTAGGACATATATTTTTAATTCGGATATATTAAAGTACAAAAGGTCTAGAAGTTAGCGTTTAACTAGGACATATATTTTTAATTCGGATATATTAAAGTACAAAAGGTCTAGAAGTTAGCGTTTAACTAGGACATATATTTTTAATTCGGATATATTAAAGTACAAAAGGTCTAGAAGTTAGCGTTTAACTAGGACATATATTTTTAATTCGGATATATTAAAGTACAAAAGGTCTAGAAGTTAGCGTTTAACTAGGACATATATTTTTAATTCGGATATATTAAAGTACAAAAGGTCTAGAAGTTAGCGTTTAACTAGGACATATATTTTTAATTCGGATATATTAAAGTACAAAAGGTCTAGAAGTTAGCGTTTAACTAGGACATATATTTTTAATTCGGATATATTAAAGTACAAAAGGTCTAGAAGTTAGCGTTTAACTAGGACATATATTTTTAATTCGGATATATTAAAGTACAAAAGGTCTAGAAGTTAGCGTTTAACTAGGACATATATTTTTAATTCGGATATATTAAAGTACAAAAGGTCTAGAAGTTAGCGTTTAACTAGGACATATATTTTTAATTCGGATATATTAAAGTACAAAAGGTCTAGAAGTTAGCGTTTAACTAGGACATATATTTTTAATTCGGATATATTAAAGTACAAAAGGTCTAGAAGTTAGCGTTTAACTAGGACATATATTTTTAATTCGGATATATTAAAGTACAAAAGGTCTAGAAGTTAGCGTTTAACTAGGACATATATTTTTAATTCGGATATATTAAAGTACAAAAGGTCTAGAAGTTAGCGTTTAACTAGGACATATATTTTTAATTCGGATATATTAAAGTACAAAAGGTCTAGAAGTTAGCGTTTAACTAGGACATATATTTTTAATTCGGATATATTAAAGTACAAAAGGTCTAGAAGTTAGCGTTTAACTAGGACATATATTTTTAATTCGGATATATTAAAGTACAAAAGGTCTAGAAGTTAGCGTTTAACTAGGACATATATTTTTAATTCGGATATATTAAAGTACAAAAGGTCTAGAAGTTAGCGTTTAACTAGGACATATATTTTTAATTCGGATATATTAAAGTACAAAAGGTCTAGAAGTTAGCGTTTAACTAGGACATATATTTTTAATTCGGATATATTAAAGTACAAAAGGTCTAGAAGTTAGCGTTTAACTAGGACATATATTTTTAATTC
This sequence comes from Meloidogyne arenaria, assembly GCA_036172955.1. Taxonomy (NCBI): domain Eukaryota; kingdom Metazoa; phylum Nematoda; class Chromadorea; order Rhabditida; family Meloidogynidae; genus Meloidogyne; species Meloidogyne arenaria. Next base: position 649,932 of record JARQAB010000018.1, read on the forward strand.
GGATATATTAAAGTACAAAAGGTCTAGAAGTTAGCGTTTAACTAGGACATATATTTTTAATTCGGATATATTAAAGTACAAAAGGTCTAGAAGTTAGCGTTTAACTAGGACATATATTTTTAATTCGGATATATTAAAGTACAAAAGGTCTAGAAGTTAGCGTTTAACTAGGACATATATTTTTAATTCGGATATATTAAAGTACAAAAGGTCTAGAAGTTAGCGTTTAACTAGGACATATATTTTTAATTCGGATATATTAAAGTACAAAAGGTCTAGAAGTTAGCGTTTAACTAGGACATATATTTTTAATTCGGATATATTAAAGTACAAAAGGTCTAGAAGTTAGCGTTTAACTAGGACATATATTTTTAATTCGGATATATTAAAGTACAAAAGGTCTAGAAGTTAGCGTTTAACTAGGACATATATTTTTAATTCGGATATATTAAAGTACAAAAGGTCTAGAAGTTAGCGTTTAACTAGGACATATATTTTTAATTCGGATATATTAAAGTACAAAAGGTCTAGAAGTTAGCGTTTAACTAGGACATATATTTTTAATTCGGATATATTAAAGTACAAAAGGTCTAGAAGTTAGCGTTTAACTAGGACATATATTTTTAATTCGGATATATTAAAGTACAAAAGGTCTAGAAGTTAGCGTTTAACTAGGACATATATTTTTAATTCGGATATATTAAAGTACAAAAGGTCTAGAAGTTAGCGTTTAACTAGGACATATATTTTTAATTCGGATATATTAAAGTACAAAAGGTCTAGAAGTTAGCGTTTAACTAGGACATATATTTTTAATTCGGATATATTAAAGTACAAAAGGTCTAGAAGTTAGCGTTTAACTAGGACATATATTTTTAATTCGGATATATTAAAGTACAAAAGGTCTAGAAGTTAGCGTTTAACTAGGACATATATTTTTAATTCGGATATATTAAAGTACAAAAGGTCTAGAAGTTAGCGTTTAACTAGGACATATATTTTTAATTCGGATATATTAAAGTACAAAAGGTCTAGAAGTTAGCGTTTAACTAGGACATATATTTTTAATTCGGATATATTAAAGTACAAAAGGTCTAGAAGTTAGCGTTTAACTAGGACATATATTTTTAATTCGGATATATTAAAGTACAAAAGGTCTAGAAGTTAGCGTTTAACTAGGACATATATTTTTAATTCGGATATATTAAAGTACAAAAGGTCTAGAAGTTAGCGTTTAACTAGGACATATATTTTTAATTCGGATATATTAAAGTACAAAAGGTCTAGAAGTTAGCGTTTAACTAGGACATATATTTTAATTCGGATATATTAAAGTACAAAAGGTCTAGAAGTTAGCGTTTAACTAGGACATATATTTTTAATTCGGATATATTAAAGTACAAAAGGTCTAGAAGTTAGCGTTTAACTAGGACATATATTTTTAATTCGGATATATTAAAGTACAAAAGGTCTAGAAGTTAGCGTTTAACTAGGACATATATTTTTAATTCGGATATATTAAAGTACAAAAGGTCTAGAAGTTAGCGTTTAACTAGGACATATATTTTTAATTCGGATATATTAAAGTACAAAAGGTCTAGAAGTTAGCGTTTAACTAGGACATATATTTTTAATTCGGATATATTAAAGTACAAAAGGTCTAGAAGTTAGCGTTTAACTAGGACATATATTTTTAATTCGGATATATTAAAGTACAAAAGGTCTAGAAGTTAGCGTTTAACTAGGACATATATTTTTAATTCGGATATATTAAAGTACAAAAGGTCTAGAAGTTAGCGTTTAACTAGGACATATATTTTTAATTCGGATATATTAAAGTACAAAAGGTCTAGAAGTTAGCGTTTAACTAGGACATATATTTTTAATTCGGATATATTAAAGTACAAAAGGTCTAGAAGTTAGCGTTTAACTAGGACATATATTTTTAATTCGGATATATTAAAGTACAAAAGGTCTAGAAGTTAGCGTTTAACTAGGACATATATTTTTAATTCGGATATATTAAAGTACAAAAGGTCTAGAAGTTAGCGTTTAACTAGGACATATATTTTTAATTCGGATATATTAAAGTACAAAAGGTCTAGAAGTTAGCGTTTAACTAGGACATATATTTTTAATTCGGATATATTAAAGTACAAAAGGTCTAGAAGTTAGCGTTTAACTAGGACATATATTTTTAATTCGGATATATTAAAGTACAAAAGGTCTAGAAGTTAGCGTTTAACTAGGACATATATTTTTAATTCGGATATATTAAAGTACAAAAGGTCTAGAAGTTAGCGTTTAACTAGGACATATATTTTTAATTCGGATATATTAAAGTACAAAAGGTCTAGAAGTTAGCGTTTAACTAGGACATATATTTTTAATTCGGATATATTAAAGTACAAAAGGTCTAGAAGTTAGCGTTTAACTAGGACATATATTTTTAATTCGGATATATTAAAGTACAAAAGGTCTAGAAGTTAGCGTTTAACTAGGACATATATTTTTAATTCGGATATATTAAAGTACAAAAGGTCTAGAAGTTAGCGTTTAACTAGGACATATATTTTTAATTCGGATATATTAAAGTACAAAAGGTCTAGAAGTTAGCGTTTAACTAGGACATATATTTTTAATTCGGATATATTAAAGTACAAAAGGTCTAGAAGTTAGCGTTTAACTAGGACATATATTTTTAATTCGGATATATTAAAGTACAAAAGGTCTAGAAGTTAGCGTTTAACTAGGACATATATTTTTAATTCGGATATATTAAAGTACAAAAGGTCTAGAAGTTAGCGTTTAACTAGGACATATATTTTTAATTCGGATATATTAAAGTACAAAAGGTCTAGAAGTTAGCGTTTAACTAGGACATATATTTTTAATTCGGATATATTAAAGTACAAAAGGTCTAGAAGTTAGCGTTTAACTAGGACATATATTTTTAATTCGGATATATTAAAGTACAAAAGGTCTAGAAGTTAGCGTTTAACTAGGACATATATTTTAATTCGGATATATTAAAGTACAAAAGGTCTAGAAGTTAGCGTTTAACTAGGACATATATTTTTAATTCGGATATATTAAAGTACAAAAGGTCTAGAAGTTAGCGTTTAACTAGGACATATATTTTTAATTCGGATATATTAAAGTACAAAAGGTCTAGAAGTTAGCGTTTAACTAGGACATATATTTTTAATTCGGATATATTAAAGTACAAAAGGTCTAGAAGTTAGCGTTTAACTAGGACATATATTTTTAATTCGGATATATTAAAGTACAAAAGGTCTAGAAGTTAGCGTTTAACTAGGACATATATTTTTAATTCGGATATATTAAAGTACAAAAGGTCTAGAAGTTAGCGTTTAACTAGGACATATATTTTTAATTCGGATATATTAAAGTACAAAAGGTCTAGAAGTTAGCGTTTAACTAGGACATATATTTTTAATTCGGATATATTAAAGTACAAAAGGTCTAGAAGTTAGCGTTTAACTAGGACATATATTTTTAATTCGGATATATTAAAGTACAAAAGGTCTAGAAGTTAGCGTTTAACTAGGACATATATTTTTAATTCGGATATATTAAAGTACAAAAGGTCTAGAAGTTAGCGTTTAACTAGGACATATATTTTTAATTCGGATATATTAAAGTACAAAAGGTCTAGAAGTTAGCGTTTAACTAGGACATATATTTTTAATTCGGATATATTAAAGTACAAAAGGTCTAGAAGTTAGCGTTTAACTAGGACATATATTTTTAATTCGGATATATTAAAGTACAAAAGGTCTAGAAGTTAGCGTTTAACTAGGACATATATTTTTAATTCGGATATATTAAAGTACAAAAGGTCTAGAAGTTAGCGTTTAACTAGGACATATATTTTTAATTCGGATATATTAAAGTACAAAAGGTCTAGAAGTTAGCGTTTAACTAGGACATATATTTTTAATTCGGATATATTAAAGTACAAAAGGTCTAGAAGTTAGCGTTTAACTAGGACATATATTTTTAATTCGGATATATTAAAGTACAAAAGGTCTAGAAGTTAGCGTTTAACTAGGACATATATTTTTAATTCGGATATATTAAAGTACAAAAGGTCTAGAAGTTAGCGTTTAACTAGGACATATATTTTTAATTCGGATATATTAAAGTACAAAAGGTCTAGAAGTTAGCGTTTAACTAGGACATATATTTTTAATTCGGATATATTAAAGTACAAAAGGTCTAGAAGTTAGCGTTTAACTAGGACATATATTTTTAATTCGGATATATTAAAGTACAAAAGGTCTAGAAGTTAGCGTTTAACTAGGACATATATTTTTAATTCGGATATATTAAAGTACAAAAGGTCTAGAAGTTAGCGTTTAACTAGGACATATATTTTTAATTCGGATATATTAAAGTACAAAAGGTCTAGAAGTTAGCGTTTAACTAGGACATATATTTTTAATTCGGATATATTAAAGTACAAAAGGTCTAGAAGTTAGCGTTTAACTAGGACATATATTTTTAATTCGGATATATTAAAGTACAAAAGGTCTAGAAGTTAGCGTTTAACTAGGACATATATTTTTAATTCGGATATATTAAAGTACAAAAGGTCTAGAAGTTAGCGTTTAACTAGGACATATATTTTTAATTCGGATATATTAAAGTACAAAAGGTCTAGAAGTTAGCGTTTAACTAGGACATATATTTTTAATTCGGATATATTAAAGTACAAAAGGTCTAGAAGTTAGCGTTTAACTAGGACATATATTTTTAATTCGGATATATTAAAGTACAAAAGGTCTAGAAGTTAGCGTTTAACTAGGACATATATTTTTAATTCGGATATATTAAAGTACAAAAGGTCTAGAAGTTAGCGTTTAACTAGGACATATATTTTTAATTCGGATATATTAAAGTACAAAAGGTCTAGAAGTTAGCGTTTAACTAGGACATATATTTTTAATTCGGATATATTAAAGTACAAAAGGTCTAGAAGTTAGCGTTTAACTAGGACATATATTTTTAATTCGGATATATTAAAGTACAAAAGGTCTAGAAGTTAGCGTTTAACTAGGACATATATTTTTAATTCGGATATATTAAAGTACAAAAGGTCTAGAAGTTAGCGTTTAACTAGGACATATATTTTTAATTCGGATATATTAAAGTACAAAAGGTCTAGAAGTTAGCGTTTAACTAGGACATATATTTTTAATTCGGATATATTAAAGTACAAAAGGTCTAGAAGTTAGCGTTTAACTAGGACATATATTTTTAATTCGGATATATTAAAGTACAAAAGGTCTAGAAGTTAGCGTTTAACTAGGACATATATTTTTAATTCGGATATATTAAAGTACAAAAGGTCTAGAAGTTAGCGTTTAACTAGGACATATATTTTTAATTCGGATATATTAAAGTACAAAAGGTCTAGAAGTTAGCGTTTAACTAGGACATATATTTTTAATTCGGATATATTAAAGTACAAAAGGTCTAGAAGTTAGCGTTTAACTAGGACATATATTTTTAATTCGGATATATTAAAGTACAAAAGGTCTAGAAGTTAGCGTTTAACTAGGACATATATTTTTAATTCGGATATATTAAAGTACAAAAGGTCTAGAAGTTAGCGTTTAACTAGGACATATATTTTTAATTCGGATATATTAAAGTACAAAAGGTCTAGAAGTTAGCGTTTAACTAGGACATATATTTTTAATTCGGATATATTAAAGTACAAAAGGTCTAGAAGTTAGCGTTTAACTAGGACATATATTTTTAATTCGGATATATTAAAGTACAAAAGGTCTAGAAGTTAGCGTTTAACTAGGACATATATTTTTAATTCGGATATATTAAAGTACAAAAGGTCTAGAAGTTAGCGTTTAACTAGGACATATATTTTTAATTCGGATATATTAAAGTACAAAAGGTCTAGAAGTTAGCGTTTAACTAGGACATATATTTTTAATTCGGATATATTAAAGTACAAAAGGTCTAGAAGTTAGCGTTTAACTAGGACATATATTTTTAATTCGGATATATTAAAGTACAAAAGGTCTAGAAGTTAGCGTTTAACTAGGACATATATTTTTAATTCGGATATATTAAAGTACAAAAGGTCTAGAAGTTAGCGTTTAACTAGGACATATATTTTTAATTCGGATATATTAAAGTACAAAAGGTCTAGAAGTTAGCGTTTAACTAGGACATATATTTTTAATTCGGATATATTAAAGTACAAAAGGTCTAGAAGTTAGCGTTTAACTAGGACATATATTTTTAATTCGGATATATTAAAGTACAAAAGGTCTAGAAGTTAGCGTTTAACTAGGACATATATTTTTAATTCGGATATATTAAAGTACAAAAGGTCTAGAAGTTAGCGTTTAACTAGGACATATATTTTTAATTCGGATATATTAAAGTACAAAAGGTCTAGAAGTTAGCGTTTAACTAGGACATATATTTTTAATTCGGATATATTAAAGTACAAAAGGTCTAGAAGTTAGCGTTTAACTAGGACATATATTTTTAATTCGGATATATTAAAGTACAAAAGGTCTAGAAGTTAGCGTTTAACTAGGACATATATTTTTAATTCGGATATATTAAAGTACAAAAGGTCTAGAAGTTAGCGTTTAACTAGGACATATATTTTTAATTCGGATATATTAAAGTACAAAAGGTCTAGAAGTTAGCGTTTAACTAGGACATATATTTTTAATTCGGATATATTAAAGTACAAAAGGACTAGAAGGTTAGACGTTTTTAATAGGAACATATATTTTAATTGGGTATATTAAAGTAACCAAAAGGTCCTAGAAGTAGCGTTTAACTAGCGAAATATTTTTAATTCGGATAATTAAAGTACAAAAAGGTCTAGAAGTTAGCGTTTAACTAGGATCATATATTTAAATTCGGATTATTATAAAGTACAAAAGGTCTAGAAGTTAGCGTTTAAACTAGGACATATATTTTAATTCGGATATATTAAAGTTACAAAAGGGTTCAGAAGTTAGCGGTTAATAGGACATATATTTTTAATTCGGTATATAAAGTTACAAAAGGTCTAGAGTGTAAGCGTTTAACTAGGGACTATATTTTTAGGTCGGATTATTAAAGTACAAAAGGTCTAGAAGTTAGCGTTTAACAGGACATATATTTTTAATTCGGGATCATTAAGTACAAAAGGTCTAGAAGTAGCGTTAATGGACTATATTTTTAATTCGGATAGATGAAGTACAAAAGGTCTCAGAAGTTAGCGTTTTGTAACTAGGCAATCATTATTTTTAATTCCGATAGTATTAAAGTACAAAAGGTCTAGAAGTTAGCGTTTAACTAGGACATATATTTTAATTCGGAGATATTAAAGTACAAAAGGTCTAGAGTGTAGCGTTTAATAGGACATATATTTTTAATTCGGATATATTCAAAGTTACAAAAGTCTAGAGTTAGCGTTTAACTAGGGACATATATTTATTAGGGTATATTTAAAAGTACAAAAGGTATAGAAGTTAGCGTTAATAGGAACACTATATGTTTAATTCGGATATATTAAAGGCCAAACGGTCTAGAAGTTAGCGTTTACACTAGCGACATATATTTTTAATCGGCATATTAAAGTACAGTAAAGGTCTAGAAGTTAGGGTTTAACTAGGACATCTATTTTTATTCGGATATATTAAAGTACAAAAGGTCTAGAAAGTTAGCGTTTAAATAGGACATATATTTTTAATTCGGCATATATTAAAGTACAAAAGGTCTAGAAGTTAGCGTTTAACTACGGACATTATAATTTTTTAAATTCGGGATATATTAAAGTACAAAAGGTCTAGAAGTTAGCGTTTAACTAGGACATATATTTTTAATTCGAGATATATTAAAGTACAAAAGGTCTAGAAGTTAGCGTGTTAACTAGGACATATATGTTTTAATTCGGATATAATTAAAGGTACAAAAGAGTCTAGAAGTTAGCGTTTAACTAGGGACATATATTTTTACAATTAGGATATATAAAGTAAAAAGGTCTAGAAGTTTAGCGTTTAACTAGGACATCTATTTTTATCGGATATATTAAAGTATCAAAAGGTCTAGAAGTTAGCGTTTAACTAGGACATATATTTTTAATTCGGATAATATTAAAGTTACAAAAGGTCTAGAAGTTAGCGTTTAAACTAGGGACATATATTTTTTAATTTCGGATATATTAAAGTTACAAAAGGTCTAGAAGGTTAGCTACGCGTTTAACTAGGACTATATATTTTTAATTCGGATATATTAAAGTACAAAAGGTCTAGAAGTTAGCGTTTAACTAGGAATATATTTTTAATTCGGATATATTAAAGTACAAAAGGTCTAGAAGTTAGCGTTTAACTAGGACATATATTTTGTAATTCGGATATATAAAGAGTACAAAAGGGTCTAGAAGTTAGCGTTTAACTAGGACATATATTTTTAATTCGGATATATAAAGTACAAAAGGTCTAGAAGTTAGCGTTTAACTAGACATATATTTTTAACTTCGGATATATTAAAGTACAAAAGGTCTAGAAGTTAGCGTTTTAAAACTTAGGACATAATATTTTTAATTCGGCATATATTAAAAGTACAAAAGGTCTAGAAGTTAGCGTTTAATAGGACATATATTTTTAATTCGGATATATTAAAAGTACAAAAGGTCTAGAAGTTAAGCGTTTAACTAGACATATATTTTAATTGGGCGGATATATTAAAGTACAAAAGGTCTAGAAGTTAGCGTTTAACTAGGGACATATATTTTAATTCGCCGATATATTAAAGTACAAAAGGTCTAGAAGTTAGCGTTTAAAAACACTAGGACATATATTTTTAATTCGGATATATTAAAGTACAAAAGGTCTAGAAGTTAGCGTTTAACTAGGACATATATTTTTAATTCGGATATATTATAGTACAAAAGGTCTAGAAGTTAGCGTTTAACTAGACATATATTTTTAATTCGGATATATTAAAGTACAAAAGGTCTAGAAGTTAGCGTTTAACTAGGACATATATTTTTAATTCGGATATATTAAAGTACAAAAGGTCTAGAAGTTAGCGTTTAACTAGGACATATATTTTTAATTCGGATATATTAAAGTACAAAAGGTTTAGAAGTTAGCGTTTAACTAGGACATATATTTTTAATTCGGATATATTAAAGTACAAAAGGTCTAGAAGTTAGCGTTTAACTAGGACATATATTTTTAATTCGGATATATTAAAGTACAAAAGGTCTAGAAGTTAGCGTTTAACTAGGACATATATTTTTAATTCGGATATATTAAAGTACAAAAGGTCTAGAAGTTAGCGTTTAACTAGGACATATATTTTAATTCGGATATATTAAAGTACAAAAGGTCTAGAAGTTAGCGTTTAACTAGGACATATATTTTTAATTCGGATATATTAAAGTACAAAAGGTCTAGAAGTTAGCGTTTAACTAGGACATATATTTTTAATTCGGATATATTAAAGTACAAAAGGTCTAGAAGTTAGCGTTTAACTAGGACATATATTTTTAATTCGGATATATTAAAGTACAAAAGGTCTAGAAGTTAGCGTTTAACTAGGACATATATTTTTAATTCGGATATATTAAAGTACAAAAGGTCTAGAAGTTAGCGTTTAACTAGGACATATATTTTTAATTCGGATATATTAAAGTACAAAAGGTCTAGAAGTTAGCGTTTAACTAGGACATATATTTTTAATTCGGATATATTAAAGTACAAAAGGTCTAGAAGTTAGCGTTTAACTAGGACATATATTTTTAATTCGGATATATTAAAGTACAAAAGGTCTAGAAGTTAGCGTTTAACTAGGACATATATTTTTAATTCGGATATATTAAAGTACAAAAGGTCTAGAAGTTAGCGTTTAACTAGGACATATATTTTTAATTCGGATATATTAAAGTACAAAAGGTCTAGAAGTTAGCGTTTAACTAGGACATATATTTTTAATTCGGATATATTAAAGTACAAAAGGTCTAGAAGTTAGCGTTTAACTAGGACATATATTTTTAATTCGGATATATTAAAGTACAAAAGGTCTAGAAGTTAGCGTTTAACTAGGACATATATTTTTAATTCGGATATATTAAAGTACAAAAGGTCTAGAAGTTAGCGTTTAACTAGGACATATATTTTTAATTCGGATATATTAAAGTACAAAAGGTCTAGAAGTTAGCGTTTAACTAGGACATATATTTTTAATTCGGATATATTAAAGTACAAAAGGTCTAGAAGTTAGCGTTTAACTAGGACATATATTTTTAATTCGGATATATTAAAGTACAAAAGGTCTAGAAGTTAGCGTTTAACTAGGACATATATTTTTAATTCGGATATATTAAAGTACAAAAGGTCTAGAAGTTAGCGTTTAACTAGGACATATATTTTTAATTCGGATATATTAAAGTACAAAAGGTCTAGAAGTTAGCGTTTAACTAGGACATATATTTTTAATTCGGATATATTAAAGTACAAAAGGTCTAGAAGTTAGCGTTTAACTAGGACATATATTTTTAATTCGGATATATTAAAGTACAAAAGGTCTAGAAGTTAGCGTTTAACTAGGACATATATTTTTAATTCGGATATATTAAAGTACAAAAGGTCTAGAAGTTAGCGTTTAACTAGGACATATATTTTTAATTCGGATATATTAAAGTACAAAAGGTCTAGAAGTTAGCGTTTAACTAGGACATATATTTTTAATTCGGATATATTAAAGTACAAAAGGTCTAGAAGTTAGCGTTTAACTAGGACATATATTTTTAATTCGGATATATTAAAGTACAAAAGGTCTAGAAGTTAGCGTTTAACTAGGACATATATTTTTAATTCGGATATATTAAAGTACAAAAGGTCTAGAAGTTAGCGTTTAACTAGGACATATATTTTTAATTCGGATATATTAAAGTACAAAAGGTCTAGAAGTTAGCGTTTAACTAGGACATATATTTTTAATTCGGATATATTAAAGTACAAAAGGTCTAGAAGTTAGCGTTTAACTAGGACATATATTTTTAATTCGGATATATTAAAGTACAAAAGGTCTAGAAGTTAGCGTTTAACTAGGACATATATTTTTAATTCGGATATATTAAAGTACAAAAGGTCTAGAAGTTAGCGTTTAACTAGGACATATATTTTTAATTCGGATATATTAAAGTACAAAAGGTCTAGAAGTTAGCGTTTAACTAGGACATATATTTTTAATTCGGATATATTAAAGTACAAAAGGTCTAGAAGTTAGCGTTTAACTAGGACATATATTTTTAATTCGGATATATTAAAGTACAAAAGGTCTAGAAGTTAGCGTTTAACTAGGACATATATTTTTAATTCGGATATATTAAAGTACAAAAGGTCTAGAAGTTAGCGTTTAACTAGGACATATATTTTTAATTCGGATATATTAAAGTACAAAAGGTCTAGAAGTTAGCGTTTAACTAGGACATATATTTTTAATTCGGATATATTAAAGTACAAAAGGTCTAGAAGTTAGCGTTTAACTAGGACATATATTTTTAATTCGGATATATTAAAGTACAAAAGGTCTAGAAGTTAGCGTTTAACTAGGACATATATTTTTAATTCGGATATATTAAAGTACAAAAGGTCTAGAAGTTAGCGTTTAACTAGGACATATATTTTTAATTCGGATATATTAAAGTACAAAAGGTCTAGAAGTTAGCGTTTAACTAGGACATATATTTTTAATTCGGATATATTAAAGTACAAAAGGTCTAGAAGTTAGCGTTTAACTAGGACATATATTTTTAATTCGGATATATTAAAGTACAAAAGGTCTAGAAGTTAGCGTTTAACTAGGACATATATTTTTAATTCGGATATATTAAAGTACAAAAGGTCTAGAAGTTAGCGTTTAACTAGGACATATATTTTTAATTCGGATATATTAAAGTACAAAAGGTCTAGAAGTTAGCGTTTAACTAGGACATATATTTTTAATTCGGATATATTAAAGTACAAAAGGTCTAGAAGTTAGCGTTTAACTAGGACATATATTTTTAATTCGGATATATTAAAGTACAAAAGGTCTAGAAGTTAGCGTTTAACTAGGACATATATTTTTAATTCGGATATATTAAAGTACAAAAGGTCTAGAAGTTAGCGTTTAACTAGGACATATATTTTTAATTCGGATATATTAAAGTACAAAAGGTCTAGAAGTTAGCGTTTAACTAGGACATATATTTTTAATTCGGATATATTAAAGTACAAAAGGTCTAGAAGTTAGCGTTTAACTAGGACATATATTTTTAATTCGGATATATTAAAGTACAAAAGGTCTAGAAGTTAGCGTTTAACTAGGACATATATTTTTAATTCGGATATATTAAAGTACAAAAGGTCTAGAAGTTAGCGTTTAACTAGGACATATATTTTAATTCGGATATATTAAAGTACAAAAGGTCTAGAAGTTAGCGTTTAACTAGGACATATATTTTTAATTCGGATATATTAAAGTACAAAAGGTCTAGAAGTTAGCGTTTAACTAGGACATATATTTTTAATTCGGATATATTAAAGTACAAAAGGTCTAGAAGTTAGCGTTTAACTAGGACATATATTTTTAATTCGGATATATTAAAGTACAAAAGGTCTAGAAGTTAGCGTTTAACTAGTACATATATTATTAATTCGGATATATTAAAGTACAAAAGGTCTAGAAGTTAGCGTTTAACTAGGACATATATTTTTAATTCGGATATATTAAAGTACAAAAGGTCTAGAAGTTAGCGTTTAACTAGGACATATATTTTTAATTCGGATATATTAAAGTACAAAAGGTCTAGAAGTTAGCGTTTAACTAGGACATATATTTTTAATTCGGATATATTAAAGTACAAAAGGTCTAGAAGTTAGCGTTTAACTAGGACATATATTTTTAATTCGGATATATTAAAGTACAAAAGGTCTAGAAGTTAGCGTTTAACTAGGACATATATTTTTAATTCGGATATATTAAAGTACAAAAGGTCTAGAAGTTAGCGTTTAACTAGGACATATATTTTTAATTCGGATATATTAAAGTACAAAAGGTCTAGAAGTTAGCGTTTAACTAGGACATATATTTTTAATTCGGATATATTAAAGTACAAAAGGTCTAGAAGTTAGCGTTTAACTAGGACATATATTTTTAATTCGGATATATTAAAGTACAAAAGGTCTAGAAGTTAGCGTTTAACTAGGACATATATTTTTAATTCGGATATATTAAAGTACAAAAGGTCTAGAAGTTAGCGTTTAACTAGGACATATATTTTTAATTCGGATATATTAAAGTACAAAAGGTCTAGAAGTTAGCGTTTAACTAGGACATATATTTTTAATTCGGATATATTAAAGTACAAAAGGTCTAGAAGTTAGCGTTTAACTAGGACATATATTTTTAATTCGGATATATTAAAGTACAAAAGGTCTAGAAGTTAGCGTTTAACTAGGACATATATTTTTAATTCGGATATATTAAAGTACAAAAGGTCTAGAAGTTAGCGTTTAACTAGGACATATATTTTTAATTCGGATATATTAAAGTACAAAAGGTCTAGAAGTTAGCGTTTAACTAGGACATATATTTTTAATTCGGATATATTAAAGTACAAAAGGTCTAGAAGTTAGCGTTTAACTAGGACATATATTTTAATTCGGATATATTAAAGTACAAAAGGTCTAGAAGTTAGCGTTTAACTAGGACATATATTTTTATTCGGATATATTAAAGTACAAAAGGTCTAGAAGTTAGCGTTTAACTAGGACATATATTTATTATTCGGATATATTAAAGTACAAAAGGTCTAGAAGTTAGCGTTTAACTAGGACATATATTTTATTCGGATATATTAAAGTACAAAAGGTCTAGAAGTTAGCGTTTAACTAGGACATATATTTTTAATTCGGATATTAAAGTACAAAAGGTCTAGAAGTTAGCGTTTAACTAGGACATATATTTTAATTCGGATATATTAAAGTACAAAGGTCTAGAAGTTAGCGTTTAACTAGGACATATATTTTTAATTCGGATATATTAAAGTACAAAAGGTCTAGAAGTTAGCGTTTAACTAGGACATATATTTTTAATTCGGATATATTAAAGTACAAAAGGTCTAGAAGTTAGCGTTTAACTAGGACATATATTTTTAATTCGGATATATTAAAGTACAAAAGGTCTAGAAGTTAGCGTTTAACTAGGACATATATTTTCACTTCGGATATATTAAAGTACAAAAGGTCTAGAAGTTAGCGTTTAACTAGGACATATATTTTTAATTCGGATATATTAAAGTACAAAAGGTCTAGAAGTTAGCGTTTAACTAGGACATATATTTTTAATTCGGATATATTAAAGTACAAAAGGTCTAGAAGTTAGCGTTTAACTAGGACATATATTTTTAATTCGGATATATAAAGTACAAAAGGTCTAGAAGTTAGCGTTTAACTAGGACATATATTTTAATTCGGATATATTAAAGTACAAAAGGTCTAGAAGTTAGCTTTAACTAGGACATATATTTTTAATTCGGATATATTAAAGTACAAAAGGTCTAGAAGTTAGCGTTTAACTAGGACATATATTTTTAATTCGGATATATTAAAGTACAAAAGGTCTAGAAGTTAGCGTTTAACTAGGACATATATTTTTAATTCGGATATATTAAAGTACAAAAGGTCTAGAAGTTAGCGTTTAACTAGGACATATATTTTTAATTCGGATATATTAAAGTACAAAAGGTCTAGAAGTTAGCGTTTAACTAGGACATATATTTTTAATTCGGATATATTAAAGTACAAAAGGTCTAGAAGTTAGCGTTTAACTAGGACATATATTTTTATTTCGGATATATTAAAGTACAAAAGGTCTAGAAGTTAGCGTTTAACTAGGACATATATTTTTAATTCGGATATATTAAAGTACAAAAGGTCTAGAAGTTAGCGTTTAACTAGGACATATATTTTTAATTCGGATATATTAAAGTACAAAAGGTCTAGAAGTTAGCGTTTAACTAGGACATATATTTTTAATTCGGATATATTAAAGTACAAAAGGTCTAGAAGTTAGCGTTTAACTAGGACATATATTTTAATTAGGATAAATTATAGTACAAAAGGTCTAGAAGTTAGCGTTTAACTAGGACATATATTTTTATTCGGATATATAAAGTACAAAACGTCTAGAAGTTAGCGTTAACTACGACATATATTTTTAATTCGGATATATTAAAGTACAAAAGGTCTAGAAGTTAGCGTTTAACTAGGACATATATTTTTAATTCGGATATATTAAAGTACAAAAGGTCTAGAAGTTAGCGTTTAACTAGGACATATATTTTTAATTCGGATATATTAAAGTACAAAGGTCTAGAAGTTAGCGTTTAACTAGGACATATATTTTTAATTCGGATATATTAAAGTACAAAAGGTCTAGAAGTTAGCGTTTAACTAGGACATATATTTTTAATTCGGATATATTAAAGTACAAAAGGTCTAGAAGTTAGCGTTTAACTAGGACATATATTTTTAATTCGGATATATTAAAGTACAAAAGGTCTAGAAGTTAGCGTTTAACTAGGACATATATTTTTAATTCGGATATATTAAAGTACAAAAGGTCTAGAAGTTAGCGTTTAACTAGGACATATATTTTAATTCGGATATATTAAAGTACAAAAGGTCTAGAAGTTAGCGTTTAACTAGGACATATATTTTTAATTCGGATATATTAAAGTACAAAGGTCTAGAAGTTAGCGTTTAACTAGGACATATATTTTTAATTCGGATATATTAAAGTACAAAAGGTCTAGAAGTTAGCGTTTAACTAGGACATATGTTTTTAATTCGGATATATTAAAGTACAAAAGGTCTAGAAGTTAGTTAAATTATTTTATTAAAGTACAAAAGGTCTAGAAGTTAGCGTTTAACTAGGACATATATTTTTAATTCGGATATATTAAAGTACAAAAGGTCTAGAAGTTAGCGTTTAACTAGGACATATATTTTTAATTCGGATATATTAAAGTACAAAAGGTCTAGAAGTTAGCGTTTAACTAGGACATATATTTTTAATTCGGATATATTAAAGTACAAAAGGTCTAGAAGTTAGCGTTTAACTAGGACATATATTTTTAATTCGGATATATTAAAGTACAAAAGGTCTAGAAGTTAGCGTTTAACTAGGACATATATTTTTAATTCGGATATATTAAAGTACAAAAGGTCTAGAAGTTAGCGTTAACTAGGACATATATTTTTAATTCGGATATATTAAAGTACAAAAGGTCTAGAAGTTAGCGTTTAACTAGGACATATATTTTTAATTCGGATATATAAAGTACAAAAGGTCTAGAAGTTAGCGTTTAACTAGGACATATATTTTTAATTCGGATATATTAAAGCACAAAAGTACTATAAGTTAGCTTTTAACTAGCAAATATATTTTAATTCGGATATATTAAAGTACAAAAGGTCTAGAAGTTAGCGTTTAACTAGGACATATATTTTTAATTCGGATATATAAAGTACAAAGGTCTAGAAGTTAGCGTTTAACTAGGACATATTTTTAATTCGGATATATTAAAGTACAAAAGGTCTAGAAGTTAGCGTTTAACTAGGACATATATTTTAATTCGGATATATTAAAGTACAAAAGGTCTAGAAGTTAGCGTTTAACTTTTAATTCGGATATATTAAAGTACAAAAGGTCTAGAAGTTAGCGTTTAACTAGGACATATATTTTTAATTCGGATATATTAAAGTACAAAAGGTCTAGAAGTTAGCGTTTAACTAGGACATATATTTTTAATTCGGATATATTAAAGTACAAAAGGTCTAGAAGTTAGCGTTTAACTAGGACATATATTTTTAATTCGGATATATTAAAGTACAAAAGGTCTAGAAGTTAGCGTTTAACTAGGACATATATTTTTAATTCGGATATATTAAAGTACAAAAGGTCTAGAAGTTAGCGTTTAACTAGGACATATATTTTTAATTCGGATATATTAAAGTACAAAAGGTCTAGAAGTTAGCGTTTAACTAGGACATATATTTTTAATTCGGATATATTAAAGTACAAAAGGTCTAGAAGTTAGCGTTTAACTAGGACATATATTTTTAATTCGGATATATTAAAGTACAAAAGGTCTAGAAGTTAGCGTTTAACTAGGACATATATATTAAATTCGGATATATTAAAGTACAAAAGGTCTAGAAGTTAGCGTTTAACTTTTAATTCGGATATATTAAAGTACAAAAGGTCTAGAAGTTAGCGTTTAACTAGGACATATATTTTTAATTCGGATATATTAAAGTACAAAAGGTCTAGAAGTTAGCGTTTAACTAGGACATATATTTTTAATTCGGATATATTAAAGTACAAAAGGTCTAGAAGTTAGCGTTTAACTAGGACATATATTTTTAATTCGGATATATTAAAGTACAAAAGGTCTAGAAGTTAGCGTTTAACTAGGACATATATTTTAATTCGGATATATATTAAGTACAAAAGGTCTAGAAGTTAGCGTTTAACTACGACATACATTTTAATGTCGGAACTATTAAAGTACAAAAGGTCTAGAAGTTAGCGTTTAACTAGGACATATATTTTTAATTCGGATATATTAAAGTACAAAAGGTCTAGAAGTTAGCGTTTAACTAGGACATATATTTTTAATTCGGATATATTAAAGTACAAAGGTCTAGAAGTTAGCGTTTAACTAGGACATATATTTTTAATTCGGATATATTAAAGTACAAAAGGTCTAGAAGTTAGCGTTTAACTAGGACATATATTTTTAATTCGGATATATTAAAGTACAAAAGGTCTAGAAGTTAGCGTTTAACTAGGA